>CM028106.1:28332461-28379457 GCA_016170015.1 Anopheles longipalpis | reverse complement strand
AAGAAAAGTTCGCAGCGACGGGTCAACGAACGGATGGAAAGGAATGGAAGAATGCCTGTTTCACTGACCTTGGCATCTCAGCAGGTTGACGGAAGCGTTACAGCGGCACAGCTAGAAAAGGGGACCTGGGTAGGGGAAGTGCGTCGGAGGGAGAGGAAAGCACGACACCCCAGAAACCGGAAACAACGTGGGCAGCAAAGTATGTTGCGCTTATATTACTGCGCATTAGACTTTATTTTACACGTAGCTAACACCTCCCATGATTCTACCGCTCGTACGCATTCAGTCTTTCTTTTCCCCCTACATTACCGCAACCACTGCATGCACTAGAAGCTAATAAAATCCGTTCCAAACTGGGGTACAAATCGGTAGAAGTTTGCACCGGATGGGTTGACCCTCGTCTCAAATGTGCTGCCGGTGCGTACCAGAAACGGTACCGCCTTTGGTTCGAAAAGATCCTACAAAGCAGATACATACGCAAAGTAGTGCTCATTCGCTTCGCCGGGAATGATTTCCATTACACTTACGTAAACTTTGTAACCCTTGATGTTGGTACTGTTGCTGAGGCCAACGTCTTCCCGCAGCTTCACGCTCACGGTGTACGGTGCACCGTCGGCACGGCGTGAAACGAATGCAATTGCTTGCGTCAGCTCATGGCCCGCCCGGGGCAATATGGGTCGCTTCCAGATCTGTGCAGGGAAGATACATACAGATGTGTACTGGTAGCGGAAATGTGAGATCGGTCTGTTGTTTCGCTTACCTCTATCTTGTTGACGGTCTTCACAAGTCTTCCCTGAATACCCATCGGATCTTGGTTAACCTTGATGATGGCTTTGTTGAGCAGCAACTCTTTAACCTCTGGAGTAACCTTAGCGAGATCGTTCGATATAAGAAATGGGGCCGCTAGTACAGTCCACACGGCTAGTTGAGATTTACTCTGATCGTAACTTAAGCCATAGTTTCCAAGAACCAGCTGTTGAGAAAGTGATCATACGTAGAGGGGTCTTACATTTAGCAAAAGTGAAGCACCTTACCGTATCAGGATCATTCCAATGTCCAGGTCCAGAATGTGGGACGATTCGGTTCTGATGGTCGGAAAAGTATTTCGTAATCTCCACCACCGACTGATGCGAATCCTCAATGTCTCCCCAGTTACGCCACATGTTGCACGTTTCCTTCAGCTGCTCGTAATCCGGCTAAAAGTGAACGATCAGCATTTTATTGCAGAAACGTTAAAAAAACAGCCACATTCGGCATTGAAATTCAATAGCTTCACTTACGATGATACCATTATACTCTTGATAGGCGGGCCACGAGCAAGAGTACAATATTGGACGGCCGGTTTCGTTCATAAATTCACCAAACTTGATGTAATCTGCGCGTGTAACAATAGATGAACGATGCGCATTTTATACTGTCGTTACAGGGGAAAGTAAAACGGTTTCTTTCTTACCATCTACCATCAGCTCCACGTCAGCGTAACAGCCATCAATCTTGATGAAGTCAACATCCCATTTGGCAAACGTTTGGGCGTCCAGCTTGAAGTAATCCATCATGCCGGGATAGCCGGCGCACGTTTTTGTGCCAATGTCTTGATAGATTCCAAACTTTAGCCCTCTTTCGTGGATCTAAAAAAAAGCGAGCTCTTTACAGGTCGGCAGGATCCGTTTGGCCAGTGTTGGTGAGATGTCTTACATAGTCGGCGAGATGTTTAATTCCGTTGGGGAATCTTTCCTTGTTCGGTTGCAGCACACCGTCCTCATCTCGCTCGTCTGCCATCCAGCAGTCATCGATGTTGACGTACTCGTAACCAGCATCCCGGTAGCCTTCGGATACCAACAGATCGGCCATCCGCTTAAACAACTGCTCACTGATACACTCGTCCGGGTATTTTTTGCAATCCGTTATACATCGATACCTCTCCCAACTCATCCATCCCATCGGTGGTTTTCGGGCTAGTCCATTGTCCAGCCCATAAACCACCACTGCCACACTGCAAACTAGGATCACTCCTGCCAAAGTTGGATAAATCTTAACTGGTAACATCTTGTTCTATCACCGTGCTAACGCTTCCGTAGCCAACGACTAACATTTCCAGTTCTTGGTCAGCTACTTTTTATAACAAGAACTAATGTGACCTACCCTTTAATCTGACCCATTAAGATAGGTTTGTCGCTTTTATCTATCCATGTTCAGCGTATGTTGACGCCTCGGGTACTCGAGACCATAAAATGCCTAGCAGGACACCCCAGAACAACGACCTCCCCCAGCGTTGAGTATTTTGATGACCCAAATTTTGCTAGTGCACCATTCTAGTTGGACGATCGGATCGCTGCATGTTTGATTAACAGGTTAACAAGTACCGAATGCCATTGCCGATGAGATTTCCTAACAAATTTAAGATTTATTGCGCGCCTAATACCTATGGAATGATAAGAGTTTTATAGCCGAACGGTATCGTGCGTGTGATCGTGTGATTAAATATATATCTGTAGTTTTTAAAGACTTGAGGTTAATTGTGAGTAAAATTGCTTTAGTTCTTCATTGATACAATTTTTTTAATAGTCGCGATTGATGATGAGCATTTCAAGGCCAAACGATCGAAAGTAATGAACCCGTTTAGTTACAGACCATAACATGCTGAGGTGATGTAACTCCATTAGAAGAAGCGATCATGTTAATTGCTTCCTTTATCAGCATGTTTCTAAATGAATTAGTGGGCTACGGAATGGCTAATATAATGTGATCGTAATTGAGTATTGATCGTCTTCAGTAGGAAATTAGGCGGTAATTAATTATTGGAATAGTTTTTGTCACAAGTGATCTAGTTAAACTTCAAAAGCGTGCTTCCTTTTGATCGCATCATCTAAGTTCTTCTCCTTCGTGGCGTATCGACCTACTTGACCATTTTTATCATAACTGGCTTAGTAAACCTAGTTTAACTAAAGAGTCGAATGGTCAGTCCTCGCTATGGGGATGGGGTCGATCCGTACGGGATTTGGTTATGGCCGTGTTGTGTGAGAAAACAGGCAACCATTTACACAATCGGACCACCCTAAGTATCAAGCTTTTAATTTATCTGATATAAATTATTTCATTCGACATCATTTAGACTTTCTCATGTTAGCTCTTATAATTATATTTTATAAATTAAATTTAAAAATTGCACAATCTGATCATTTTGTACTATCAATTTATGCTTGAACCACCCTCTATACTCATTCCCGTGCAAAACAAAAACAAATAATCAAGAAAACTTACACACTTACTATGTTTTCAAGCAAGCCCGTTTGACATCAGTTAAAATCAAAACAGTCCCGAGTGAAACGGCACTTGAGCGTTTTTGCCGTTTGCAAGAACGAGATAGCACACAATCTGACAGTTCCGAATGATTTCCACCACCAACACTCGGGCAAAACGCGTTCGCTGTGTAGCGAAACGTCGCAGAAAACTCTCCCACACAAGCGCACCGCTCCGAAAGCAATCACGTGAATACTGTAATGGTGGAGAAGAGAAGATCTGCTGCCGTTGGTGTTCTTGCCTGAGAGCTGCCTGCGTTCGATAGGATTTCCCGTGTTCGTGCTGTCCGGATTTGTTGCCATCGTACACCGCGGTTCCTTGGGACACTAGGATTTGTTCGGTTGCATTCCGGGACCATCTCGACCGCGTACACACAGAGCACCAGTCCGTGGTTGAACAGTTTGCATAGAAAAGGGTGAGTCTTTTGCCTTGCCGACGAAAACGGCGATGGTCTCTTGAAGGGTGCCCGACGGATGATTTCCCCGCGTGGAAAACTCCCCTTTGTGTGATGGTGACAAGTAGAATTGCTTGGAAAATGCTAAAGCTGTTAACGACGATTGGTTCTACGGAGTATGGAGCGAATATTGATTCGGAAACGCGTAACGAAAATCGATAATGTTTGTTCGTGCACATCATAGAGCGCTGAGAGTTGGATGGACAGCCGATGTCCTGCGGAAAGTGATGGAAAACTCGAGTGTGGGGATGGTGCAGGTTACAGGATAAAACAAACATCCATTCCTAACTGAAGCAAAGGTGCTAGAAGGCACCTCAAATACGGTGCATTGAAGGTTTTAAGAAACTTGAGCTAGGAAAAAGGTAGATGTCATGTGACTTATCAGTTCAAAACAGCTGACCATTTTTTCGCTTCGCATGCACACCATCTCGCTTCCACGTGCGGTAGTCGGTATGGTTCATCCCTCTCGCTCGTTGGCGAGTTGCATAGGTTCCCCATAAGTAGCATAACTGCTAAACAAGTGAAGGCGCAGAACCAATTGCATAAGTGACGGGGAAATGGTCTGCCACAACCAGAAGAAGCCTCCGACGGCTGTTCTGAAACCTTCAACAACATCATCGCGATCATCAGTGGTATCGATTTTCGTGTCATCGATTCAAAACAAACCAATCTAGCCCGCGTAACACAGCGGACACATGCGAATGTCAAGGGAACGAGGAGGCTCCGTGAAGAACGAGTGAATTAAATATTGAAAAGTGGTCATAAAGGACCGATTAGACGGTTGCCTTCCAGTTTGCTAATCGATCATTCCTCTACCCGCAGGTGTTGCCCCCGATAGAATGTCCATAATGACGGAATACTGGTTAATATCTGCACCGGGCGACAAGACCTGCCAGCAGACCTGGGAAACGATGAACAATGTTACCAGCAAGCAGAACAACCTTTGTGAAAACTTCAAGTTTCATATTCCGGACCTGAAGGTATGAATATGGGACACCTCCTAGCAGATCTCTCTATCGCGTAGTGCTAGAACAACCCAATCACGGGATACATTTGTTTCTTTTCTTTTTTAGGTGGGAACCCTCGATCAGCTGGTCGGGCTGTCCGACGATTTGGGCAAGCTGGATGGCTACGTTGAGCAAACGACGCGCAAGATTGCCGCCTACCTGGGCGATGTGCTGGAAGATCAGCGCGACAAGCTGTACGAGAACTTGCAGGCCAACAACAGTAAGTAAACGCTGGAAAGCGGTGTTAGTTTGTTTATTGCTTTTATTTGAACTTTTGGCTGTATTATCCATTCCTCGCAACGGATTTTCTTGTAGACGCGTTGTAGGTAAATGCATACTTTTATCCATAACGCTGATCGCAAGTGAAGTAGAATCGCGGAGAACAGAGTGCATAAACGTAGCAAGCAAAAATTAATCAACCCTATCAATTGTCGTTCGAAGCTAGTCCATGCAGCTAGTGGCTGCGCTAAAGATATTCTGTTTTCCGGTAGTAGTTAGTTTAGCGGGATGTTTTTTGTTGTTTTTCTCTTATTGGCGGGATTCCTGTCGTTTCAGTTAACGCAGTTTCTTATAAAACAATTCTCTTAATTAATTCGATTACTATTTGTCGATATGGATGAGTATTCCTTCGAAGTTTATCATATTGTCGTACTTTCGTTATGTTATATCGGTTCTTTTCCCTCTCCTGGCCCTAACTTATCACTCACACCTTTGTCCTTCCAATTAAACCCGTATCTTAACCAATTATTCAACACCTT
Source organism: Anopheles longipalpis (assembly GCA_016170015.1). Taxonomy (NCBI): domain Eukaryota; kingdom Metazoa; phylum Arthropoda; class Insecta; order Diptera; family Culicidae; genus Anopheles; species Anopheles longipalpis. Next base: position 28,373,938 of record CM028106.1, on the reverse strand, counting down.
TCGCACACAACTGAACACTTAAACGCCCTGTTGTTGATACCTTGTTGCTATCCGTGCGCTATTAAAACGAAAGCCCGGGACTCATCGGATGATGAATCTGGTCTGGCAACACCGGCCATGGATGAGAACAAACACTTAGCATTGTTGAGTGATGAAGCCGGTGGGCAACTGTGTGATGACCATCGGCCGCGAACTCGTTCCTCCAGCCATAGCCACAACGAAGGTGGTACAACGACGGCAAGTTCCTCGCGCCATGGTAGCATAACGAATTCTTCCTCATCGGCCTGTTCGGTGGAGCGGCATCAGGGGACGATGTCCACCGGTGGTGAGATCGGGCTAGTGTGTACCTGTCCGATACCGTCGACACCAACGACACCGACCACACCGCCAACGGTGGTGTGCCAAGTGTACGAGTACGATACGATTTATACGGTGGCCTGTGGTGATGCGAGCTGTAACTATCGCACTAGCAGTAAGGATAAGCTAGGTCACAGGAAAGCGGTAAAGCCACCTCGTTCTCCCAGAAGCTCGAATGCAAGCAACAAATACCGTAAGGGTAGTAGCAGCAGCAGTAGTCACGGTCACCTGACGGTAACCGGTAGACCACCTGACGAATGCGGACACAGCGCACCCGAGACGGACCATGATGAGCAGGAAGAGTCCGGATTTGAATGGCGCTGGTTTCATCGGCGCAAGCATTCACAGACAAAGTCCAGGTACAGGCCGTCACGGTCCCTGCTCACTCTTAGCAGCTAAAGCCGTTCATCATCCTTTGTGTTGGATGTTGTTGAGGGAATAATGTGACCGTTTTGTTGAGCAATCATCACACAAACACCATGTGTTGTTCTTGTCGTTGTTTCTGTTGTTTGTACGTTGATATCATAATTGCGATCATTCGATTCGATACACCATATATCTTACGCCAACCGGTGGTCAGAGTTACACTCGATTGGTATACGCTGGTCTAAATCTTAGTTCATCTTCCATTATGAATCATGCAGTATCATTCGTAGTCCATCCATAAATGGGCTTTAGATGTGCACAGCATATAAACCTAAAGGTGCGATTGGGAATCGTTCATCACACAGCTTAATTCGAACAAATTTGAGAGATTGTATGTATGTTCTTCACGCTCATCAATGTTTGTTCCTCATCCAGTACTTTAGTCTGAAAAAGTATCATCAACCAAATTGGACAGTACTGTTGATGTGTGTTCGTTTTTATTCTCTCTCTCTGTATGTCCCTTAAATGTTACATTTGCCCCATTTCCCATTTGATGCCAGTTGTTCCTTTGCTGTATCACTGAATGTATATCTTTTATCATTTGGAAACTTTCTAAACGAACGTTGACCACTTGTCGCCATCGAACTGAACACACGCATTTGTAGTAAATGTTCGCTGTCCATGTTTTTTACGTGTGAATATTGGTGATCGTCATGATGATTGGGTTAAAACACATTTATTTGAGTTCATCCACTATGTGCCTTGAATTTGGAAGCGACAGTATCGTTTGGCGAATGTGTAAACTGTAGCAAAACATTCCGTTCTCGTTCGCACCATACCATTCCGGCGGTGTTTACGGACAACGGCCGTATTTGTAGGAGTCGCTCGTCTAGCCATCTGTTCGGCGGCCACAGCCCTGGGCGAACATCCGGGATCGGATTGCGCATCTCACCCGTCAGCAGTAGTTGCTGTGGAGGTAGAGCAACCACCGGCGGTCATGACCGTGCTTCAAGTCCCGAACAAGACGCTGTATCGGAGGTTTACGGCGGCGGTGGTATGCTGGATCCTTCCTCTATCGGTGGTGATACTCCGTCCTGGACGACCTTCACGTCCACGGTGGCACGGAATGGGTTGCGTCAGGGGAAGAAGCCTGCTAAAAAGCTGCCACAACCAGCGTCGGTGTCGGCGGTCATCAATCCAGGTCAGGCTTACCTGGTCCTCATTAATGTTGCGATCAATTTTCTCTTCTTCCTTTTGTTTTTAAATGCATACTTACCAACTACACAAATACACACTTCTATTTCTCTTTCTCTTACTACTACTAGCTGCTCTGCTGTACTATGTTATGTTTGATTTATTTCTAAAAAAAAAATGCATACTTCAGGACTTTTACTTTCTGTTGTCCACCTTTCAAATAGTCGTTAGTTTTGTCTGTGTTTTGCCCACGTGTGCTGATCACCTGTGCTGCTGAATATCTGTGAACACTCGTACCCGGATAGAGAAGGTTTTGTTTCCTGCACAATCTGTTCGTACCTGGTTTATGCGGCCCCTCCATACTCCAATGTTTTGTTCGTTATAATAAGCACAGCCCACCCCCTCGCCCGTGTTGTGTCCTGATGCAAAAAAAAAACTATTCTAGTCTGTCGCTCTGTTTGCTGCTCTTTTCTATCACACAATTTATCTCTTGTTTTTTTAATCTGTTTTCCAGTTCCTTGTTCGTTTCAGGATCATCGCCATGTTTGCTGCAAGCTGTTTATTCGCTTTTATGTTTTGCGTGTCCTTTCTTCTTTACCCAGTACAAATGTGCTAACTGCACACACAGGTTATACACTAGCCCGACCTAAATCACTTTCCCCCCGCATTATCCATGAAGAGTGCACTCCGCCTGTCTTATCCTGTCCGAACAATTATGTCCTGTCGTTATTTTCTATTTTATTTTTTTCCAATTGTCTCAATTTTCACTAGTTGCTGCGTCTATTTTCCTAATAGTTTTTTAATTCTTTATTAGTTGCATTATATCAGGTGTGGTGCTAAGTTCTTGATGGTATTTTTTATTATCTTTATGACTCAATTTGGCTTGTAATGGTTGTTAAAACAGTCTAAAAGAGGAATTAATAATGAACTCAAATTGTTATTCTGAGTCGATATTCCGATGTGGATTATCAGAAGTCACAGATGATCAAACTACACTGCTTTAGTTTGGTTCGATACACTTGTTAAAGGGTGTTTTCTGTTTCAACAACTCATTATCCCACTAAATAGCTTTCATATAAACAATATTTCAACATTTTACTTGCTAAATTGATCTGTCTAGCTCTCAGGGTGAAAAGAAATTTTCTATGTTTATCTTCTTTTTTACTGGAGCTGATACCACCTGTTGGCAAATGGCGAGAACTTGGTTGCGCACCTAATATATCAGCACGCTTACCCAATTTAAATCCCTTTGCATAATGCCCTTTCCTTTTGTAACGCTCAAACCAAAGTTTTATGCGAAACCGTTATCCTTCCCAGTAACGTTCATGATCTTGTTTACGTTTCTCTGTACGTTTTGTTTTCTTAGTTAGAAAATGTGATTGGAAAGGAAAAAAAAACCAAAACAAAATAACTTATGCAAGTATTTCCGTTTCGTTTTTAGTGTAGCGGTTGAAATTGTGAACACAATTGAAGGATATGATTAAATTTTGATTGTGCGTAAAGGTGATGCTTCTACTGTTGAACGAGTTAGTCAAACATGAACAAATGTGTACAAGTATTCGTAAGAGGCATACAATTAGATACTCTACTGTGTAAGCTACTGTTGTCCCTCGCTTTGATGATGTGTTATATACTTCCCTTAAAATCTGCTGCTTTGTTTTGCTGTACATTTGTTTGTAGTGTGAAACATTTTAGTAAGCAAACAATATAAAGCATATATATCTTTATATATATATTTCTTTGCCGTATCGAATCTCTGTTTGGTGCAACATATTTTCGACAGCACACGCGTTCTGTATCTTGTACCTCTTCTTTACGTTGTGTACATGTGACTGATTTAGTCCTTGTTTTGTTTTGCAGAATTGTTTCTTATATTTATTTCGATTTTTTCCGAAGCACTGACACAGTTTTTGTTTCAACTGTTTATTCGAATCTATTTCATTGGTCCGTAATTTGTAGCATTACTAATAAAGTCTGTTTTTCTTACTTTCTTCCTTACCTTGTTACCTTGGTGTGTCGTTTTTAGATGACTTGGCATTGTACATCACCCGGTTCCAGTGGGATTTGGCCAAGTATCCGACAAAGCAATCGCTGCGTAACATTGCGGACATTATCTCCAAACAAGTCGGACAAATCGATGCTGATCTGAAGACGAAATCGGCCGCATACAACAACCTGAAGGGCAACCTTCAGAATTTGGAGAAAAAGCAAACGTATGTGTGGATGCGATCGGTACTGTTTTAAAGTGTTGCATGGAAAGTTTGTACCGTCCTTTCTCTCCCACAGTGGCAGTCTGTTGACGCGCAATTTGGCCGATCTGGTGAAGAAGGAACACTTTATACTGGATTCGGAATACTTGACCACGTTGCTCGTCATCGTTCCGAAGTATGTACACGGTGGGATCTCCCCCCAATGCGGGACCTTTTGTTTGCTAAACATTTAAACTTTGCCTTTCACTCTGTAAAGGGCCAACATGGGCGATTGGAATGCACACTATGAAAAGATCACGGACATGATCGTGCCCCGTTCGTCGCAAACGATCACACAGGACGCGGACTACGCACTCTGCACGGTAACGCTGTTCAAGAAGGTGGTGGACGAGTTTAAGCTGCACGCCCGTGAGCGTAAGTTTGTCGTGCGTGAGTTCGTTTACAATGAGGAAGAGTTGGCCGCAGGCAAGAACGAAATCACGAAGCTGGTTACGGACAAGAAGAAGCAGTTTGTAAGTAGCTTAAATGAGTGTTCGTTAGGACATACTTGCGAGTATGAGATGGTAACGNTGGGATCTCCCCCCAATGCGGGACCTTTTGTTTGCTAAACATTTAAACTTTGCCTTTCACTCTGTAAAGGGCCAACATGGGCGATTGGAATGCACACTATGAAAAGATCACGGACATGATCGTGCCCCGTTCGTCGCAAACGATCACACAGGACGCGGACTACGCACTCTGCACGGTAACGCTGTTCAAGAAGGTGGTGGACGAGTTTAAGCTGCACGCCCGTGAGCGTAAGTTTGTCGTGCGTGAGTTCGTTTACAATGAGGAAGAGTTGGCCGCAGGCAAGAACGAAATCACGAAGCTGGTTACGGACAAGAAGAAGCAGTTTGTAAGTAGCTTAAATGAGTGTTCGTTAGGACATACTTGCGAGTATGAGATGGTAACGCTGTACGTATTCATTATTTCTCCTGTTTAGGGTCCGCTGGTTAGATGGTTGAAGGTCAACTTTAGCGAGTGCTTCTGTGCCTGGGTGCACGTTAAGGCGCTGCGTGTGTTCGTCGAATCAGTACTGAGGTAGGAAGCTGTAAAATAATTAAATTCAGTTCATCACATACTGATTGTGTTTTATATTTCTACCTTTTTTTCTAGATACGGACTGCCAGTCAATTTCCAAGCGATCCTGATTCACCCGAACAAGAAGAGCACAAAGCGTTTGCGCGACGTACTTCAGCAGCTGTACAGTCATCTCGATGGCTCGGCGGGCTCTTCCGGTGGAAATGCGGATGTAAGTATTTCGTATTGCGTTGCCTATGCCGGGGAATGCGTATTAAAAACACACACACGTTTTTCTTTCAGAACGTCGATATTCCTGGACTCGGTTTCGGACAGTCAGAATACTTCCCGTACGTGTACTATAAGCTTAACATCGATATGGTCGAAACGAAGGTTTAAACACAACGGGAGTGTATCTGAGGGCAGCAAAATTGTCCTGTCGTTTTGCATCCAACCTTATCGTGTTTCCTTTCCCCTGTTTTGCACCCCTACATTGCCGTAAATTGTGCTGTTCATGTTTTCCTCTGTTTGGCTCTTTGTCTCTTTGTTATCTTGTATGATGTTAAGCAACTTTTCAAAGTCCATTGTTCGCGCACAAACTGTTTCTTTTAATGCTTTTGTTTTTCCTCTTGAAGAGCAAAACAACATCCCTTCCAATCTCCTCTATACCCAGGATCCCACACTTGTATTCTAAATTGATCCGTGTTATTGATGTTGATTATTTTATTGATTATTGCTTAATAGTGCAACAGAACGTGAAGCTATTAGCGTACGCATATCGCTCGCGTGCCCGCCTTATTTCAATCTATTGTATTATCCTTTTGTTTCCCCGTTCGGCCGTTCGTGTTTATTTAGCTGTATGTAGAACGTGCATAGTTAAGCAATGTTACAGACAAAACGATCAAAATGAATGTTGTAAGATCCGTTTACGAAAGGGTTCGTATCAGGTGCTTCTACCGTGTATGAGCAATTGCTCGGTATCCGACTAAACAGGCAAGAAGCAGAAAAAGAAAACAACAACTAAACATCCCAAATGTTGGCTGGTTTGGCGTACGGAACGGTAAGGAACACGCACACAAATCAACATCCTTTTGTTTACCGTTCCCAGTTATGATAGCGTTGCGTGCGAGGATACAATCGAAAGCGAAAGCTTCCTCAAAATCAGCGATTTGACTAACAATATGTTCAAAGTATTATCTCGTGTCACAATCAATTTGCCAACCGTCATCGAGCAAATCCAAGAATAGTATGGCGCCGTGCCGTTAAAATGCAAATTAAACCGTTTTGTTTTACGTATGTCGTGTTGTTGCACCCAGTTACATGTCCGTGAATGTGTACATACAGTCGTATTGGTGCTGCATTGTATTGAATTCATGCACTGTCGAACATCGCTATTGCGAGTGCATTGAATAGATCGTTTCATTCTCCATTGTCACCGATCCTTGCAAACGTCCACCTTTCACGCACATGATTGGTGGTGGTAAGGCAGACAGAACAATAATAATCGCGCAGTTGATGCATACCGTAAGGACGTATGCTTGCGAACTTAAAGCCCCTCTCCGTCATTAGTACTGGCCGATAAGAATGGGTACTTTGAGGGAAGGTTGCGGATTGTGTTGCTAATATCTTGTTACTTGAATGTGCAAATTCTATAAACTATTCCATAAGTGAAGCCCGCATGAAGGAGTACCCTTATTCCAAATGAGTATCATAATTGAAACCGAGTGTAAAGACGCTTGCATAGTAGCTATGGTAAACTATCTTTACATGCCAAGGGGATTCGAGGCAGTTGTGCAACAGGCACATAGAGCAACAACAAAAAAAGAAAACTATCCCGATTGGATTACACTGCAAGCAAGATAGTGTTTTGTTATCGTATATTATATTTCGTGTAAATAAAACGTAGTTCCAGGTAGAAACTGTAGACTGTAAAACAAACCGGAACACAACAGTCCAATGGAAAAGCGCATAATAATGGAACAATTACAAAACCCAATAATAATGATGAATGATGATGATGATGATGATAGGAACATTCCAAGCGAAATAAGCGAATTATTTTATTTTTACTGATGTGTTCAAACATACCGAATGATATCGAATGCTTTGAGAATCAGTGAAAAGAAATCCGAAGGAGGTGCAAATCTGGAACTGGAATACGATCTATATGCTGTAGATGGATCAGGTGAGTATACGTCATTTAAATGTAAAACCGATCATCCTTGTGATTTTCCTTTTAATGAAACTGCATTTTCTGCTCAGATTACTAGAATTAGAGTGACCGCATTCCACTATCTAACAAAATTAGATGGGAATCCCCTAATCAATTTCCGTAGAAGTGATTCTGATCCTGTTCAGTATGTTGGTAGAGGATGTGACCAACATCACAGGAGATCCTTAAGAATCCTTGCAACATACAAGTCTTGAAAATGACACCGGAGGACACAATCCCACCATATGCTTAGGCCGATTCTGTTTTGTGGGGCGATATAGTACGACAAACTATGATCGCTTGATGGCATTATGCTTCTTCTTTTTTTGCTTCAGAAGAACGGCCAGGCCGTATCAGTTTACGGTGGGACAGTCTGGATGGGATTTGATATCCGGTCCTGTGGTGGGCCCTCTGACGCTTCTTGAAGGACAATGATAATGGATTGCTAGACGAAGACTATTGATAAATATGTGACCAATCCCAACCCGAGGTAATGCCAATTAATCAATGTTAGTCATTTTTGATCTTTTATGTTGCGCCATGATTTATTGTTAGCTGCCATGATAGCCATGACCATGATAGCTGCCTATTTCAAAATTTCGAGAATTACTCACTGAGCTGCATAAGATTCATTAACTGACCAGATCTTATTGGTTCAATAATACACGCTGATTGTCTTGTGAAACGGGATGTACTCCAGCTCAGCCGCATGCTTCCGACGATAGTCCCAAAGGAAGTGATCCAACAAGATCGCATTAACACACTTCGGATCAATATCAGGATGACTCGTGATCAGTTTCTCGCGTACCATCGCCTTCAACTGTTCCACCACGTAGATGGAAGCACCACGAATTTCAATTTCCTCGCGACACCCATTCTCCAACAGTTTGTCCTCCTTCAGTAATGCCATCAATTCGTCGCTGTAGGTTAACGTTCCGAAGTGTACCAGCACCTGTGGGACGCGATAGTCGGCAAACATCGTTATCGCATCGATATCTTCAAACCGACCCAATCCTTCACCCCGGAAACAGGACCACACATCGCCAACCAAGATTTGGGCTCGCTTGTAAAACGATACACGTGTCTCTAGTGGGGATGCTCCATCATCATCACCATGCTTCAGTACGGCTTCGTCCCGGAAGCAGGGAAAGTCTTCCACAATGCGGTGCAGCAGCTTAACCGCTGACCCGTCACAGGTGCGGACACAGTTTTCAAATTTCCCCTCATACCGTTCGAGCAACACCTGGCCAACCTCGTGCAAACAGTCCACCCTCGATTCAAGCAGTGGCGCTTTCGTGTCTTCCGTGTCGGAACGCAGAATCGATTCTAGCTGCTCGAGCGTAATTTTCGAATAGTATGCCGGATTTGTAATGTCGATTCCTTCACGCAGTGCACGGTTAATAGCGGCACACAGTGCAAAGTATCCCGTTTGTCCATCGACCTTCCACTTCGTTGCGTCGACTCCCGGCGTCCAGAAGCAAAAGTTAAGCGTATCGATCAGAAAAATCCAATTCACTGCATGCGGATCCTTCGCCGTCGGATGGTGTTCGTGTTGGGAAAAGTTTTCAATGTTAATTTCCTTGTCCTTTATACCCCGGATGACGCGATCCGCCAGCTTGTCGATGGCTTCTTCGTGTACGCTAATGTAGTGGGCATTCTTTACGATAAGCTCACAGGAAGCAGCAGGAAACAGTTTAGGAGCCATGGTGGAGTTAGATCGGTTGCAGGGTTTACTTAGCACACCAACGCAGAGAGCAGCACGTGTTGTGTGTGGTTGCGATAATGCGCGTGGTAATTGGGGCCGGCTAAACGAGACTAAAAAGCGCGCGCACTGCAGCATTCAGCCTAATGTTTATGTTCTACAAATCATAGTTTGATTTGTTTGACATTAGATACAGGCTCGTTTATAGCTATGGATTTAGATATGATGCTGGGATAAATTGAACATCAATAAAGTGCGTAAGTTGCATAAAGCATCGCTGATAACGATTGGATCGGCTGTGAAGAAATATCTAGCATCAACAAAGGGACGAATGTGAAACATTTTTGTTAACCATCAATCAAATACTTTATTCACTGCACATCAGCGAACAGTTCTAATTACTCCAAGCCTAACTTTTGCTTTATGATGAACTGTGGCAACCGTTTGCCCTTCCAAAAGCGTGGTAACGGCACTTCGGTAGCCTGTCTTAGCTTACTGGCCACGTACGCTTCGGCGGAAAACTTTTCCGCCTCCTTTATTTGGCCTATCAGTTCCGCTTGGAACAGTTTCTCCTTCTTCAATTCTCGCCTTTGTCGTAACTGGGAAACAGGGAAAATGGTCGTTAGAAATCGAGCGAATTGTACCTTCAATCTGTCCCCCATTACTCACCTTTAACCATTCAAACTTCATGCGTTTGCGAAGCTTTCTCAGCTTATGCTTTCGCATTTTGCGCCTTCGGATGACGATTAACCGGGCTGCTTGTTTTCCATGTTCGTCCTTCGCGGTCGTATCGGTGGGTAGTTCTAGAGACGGTACAACCGCCAGATTATCTCCGATCGGTCCTTGCAGGCCAGGACGTTGCACAGGGGTTTCGATAATGCGTGACACGAGCGGAATGTCGATTATTTCTTTCAACGGGATCAGTGGATTCCTTCGTATGCTATTGCCTATCTCGAAATTTCCTACCGTCGAACGTAATTGAACTGGACGAATCGGAAGCAGATTGTCGGTTCCGTGTACATTTCCGGTTAATGGTTGTTTCCTTGTGTTCGTGCTTTGCAGAGCAACACTCGGTAAAACCGCATTTGACGATGGTTCTTTCAGTGCGATGCGGCTAAAACTCCGTGCAAGGGATGCGACTCCTACAAGAGTGTAAATATATGGAAAAGAACACAGTAATAAAAGAAATAAACGAACACTGTAGGTTAATAAGCCGTATGTACCGTAAATGTGCCGGTGATGGAACATTTTTCAGTGACCATCAACAAATATTGCTGCAAAACCCGGCCACGATTATACAATGTTTTGATTTTTCCTTTGGCAACTGTCAAATTGTCAACACAATCGGCACAGTGCGAGTAATATTGATAGAACTAGGAATTAGGTTCAAATATTGGAAAATATAGAACGAGAAATAAAAGATAAAATAGTAATAATTGAACTTGAACATGAGAAGCAACATAAACAATTGAAGAGGTCCTCACAAAAACTAGAAATGATTAAATTCCAAAAAAAAACTTTTCTCATCATTCGATCCCAATGTGCCAAAGTGACAGTTGGTCAGGGTTGCTTTGAAAGAGGGAATTTAAATTTCTCCCTTTGAGGTTATGAAACGTGGACGCTTTCGCTCGGTATGGCGTCTCCATCGCTTTGGATAATATTTTAGTAGGTAGCTTTTTTGGTGTAATCTTGTTTTGAAGTTTGAAGTTAATGTTTCCAATAGTAAATATTAACCTTCTAACTAGGTGCTAGGATATGCAAAAACAATCTTTTGTAGGTTATACGCATGTGCAAAAAGGAACGTTTGTTGTTGTGCTCTTCGGGTGTTAGAAAGTAAACAAATATCTGTCGTGTAGACGCTGTTGAATTCATAGTTTTATCTTCATACGAATCAGGAACAAATTGTTAAAAATGCTACATTCTGCCTCGATGAACTTTTTCCTATTATCCACCATAACAATCGCCATGACAGTATGGTCTGCAGACGTTGATAAGGTAGTGTTTCAATTTCCCGAGTATGATTTTAAGGAAACGAGCAAAAATGTAAGTAAGAGACGGTATCGATTTCGACCTTAGGAAACCGGCTGCTAACGGATGCGTATTCTTTTTGCCACGTACAGGAACTTACATTTCGTGAGTACGAATCAGCTTGTGATCAAAGCAACCGATGCACGGAATTTGATGGAATCGAGCGGACTCGATGCGTTCGGGAATGTATTTCACCGTCGTGCTACCAGGAAATATACAAATTTGATGAGGTGAGTGGAGAATTGGTTTGCTAAATCTAAAGTGTCCTATTGATGTTTGTTTTATAACAATTTTAGCTCGAAGAAGGTGAAATCGATGTACGACTGAACTCATTCCGAGCCTGTTTTATGCAACGTCTCAATCGCAACCGTGGCTAAAACTGTATCTTTATACACGTCGTTACTTAAGTAGTATTTGAGCATTCCTCATGGCCTGTTTACTATTCAGTATTCAATCGTAGTGCGAGCAGCGGTCCGTTCCTATCCATTCTATCCGGCCGCTACGCGAATCAATCAATTTTTTGCGAATAAATAGTCAACTTTATTAACACATTCGGATGTTGTCCTTTTTATTAAAGAGCCAGGATCGATTTTTTTAAATGCTTTATTTTCCATCAAATCCATAAATTCATCTTTATTCGCTAAGATGAAAATGAACCACTTGTGAAAACAGAAAGCTCAATGGTAAATGCAGGAAAGAAAGGAACATTAAAAGAAAAAAAACTACAAACTCAATAACAGTGCATGAATATAACAAAATGGAATGAAATGACGATTAAATGACTGAAGGTAAAAAAAAATACAAAAAATATGTAACAAAAAAACAGGAGATGAAAATTTTAAAATATGCATGAATCGTATCGATGAATCGCTATACACCACCAACCAATAAAGTGTTTCAAACGTAGCCAATAATAAATTAATCCTTTGTGTGGATGTGGGTGTGGGTGTGTGGGCATGTTTTTCCTTCATTCCTACATCCCGATACGTAGGGCTGTTCCTTACACAAAGCACGATGGATAGTAATTACTGGATCTTGAAAATTGTCGCCACTGGCGAGAGGAAACAAGATGACCCCGACCGATACGCACACACATTACATTTGAATGCGTTTTATGTAAATCTAGCCCTGGAATACATCCTACCGAAGCGATGAGCGATGATGAATGGGGTTTTGTTAGTTTAAATGAAAAAAAAACTACATGACTAAATGGATTTCCACACACTGGGGTCCCGCTAGGCGACTTTTTAAAATGGCACAACGACTCTCTCACTCTTACTCCCTCGCTTTCTGTGTGTGTGTCTCTCACTCGGGTGGATGTTCCTTGCCGGTTGGTGAGGGTATACCGGTGTCCGGGGTTTGTCCGCTCGCAGGGTTTACGATTTGTTCTTGAGGCTTTCGAAAAACTCTATGCTACTCTTCAGATGTCCTGGAAGCAGCACGGGACTGCCGGGACGTTCCGGTGACGTATGGCCATCGTCACCATTACCCTCACTGTTCCCCTCACCATTCATATCACCGTCACCTGCCGGTAGCGGTTCCTCCTGCTGGCCCACCTTATGATCGTCTGTTACGTTGTTGGCCCTGTAGTACGGACGCGTGCGCGCGAAGTGTGTGTATGTGTGGCAGTAAGCAGAATTAAAAAAAAAGAACATATCGTCTCAATTAACTAAACATCTATCGCTGTAATATCGAGCGCATCGACTACTAGCTGCAGCTACTATTTGTCCACTAAAAGCTACTGTCTAACATTCATGCAATTATCACTAAAGTTTGACTACTAAAGCTACAAAACGAAAAACAAAAACAAAACAACTACTGCCGAAAGTGTGCCCCACCGGAGCAACTCATCCGATCGACCACGTACTTATGCTCACGGATCTGTTTCGACAGGCTGCGCGCCGTTATGCTGTGACCGGGAGCCATCGGGTAGTACGTCGACTGTCTGTAAGCCTCCAGATTGAGCTTCCGAATCTCACGTATTTCATCGCGCACCGCAATACTGCTCGTGCTGCTGTACTGCCGTTGACCCTTCGCATCAACGCTTGGCATCCCTTCCTCGTTCAGCACATCGGACGACTGGCGGATGAAGTCCTGATGGGTGGCGATGCACCAGAAAATAAGAAAAATATCACGATCAGTATACTCCAGTAGGCAGTGGATGGTTTTTGGGGAATAAGAAGTATAGTAGATGAGCTTTTGATTGAGTGATATAAACACACACCGATGCGCTTTTTGGGGTAGAAAGGAAGAAACATTTCATGACTGTGTTCAGTGTAGATCCGGCTGGATTGTAACGTACTGTTAACTACAGTTTTGTATGCTATAGTGTGTTCTTGTAAGGATGCAAAGATCCTATTCGATCGTGTATTGTAGGCTGTTGTGAAGGAGTTAATTGTAAGTGAGAAATAATGTTATATACAAAAGAGTATTATGATTTTGTTGTGATCTTGATCTTGAGGATCGCGATCGAGCATTTTACTGTATTATGTTACAAATGTGTAAAGTAGTTTTGTGTTATGTGATCACTAATAAAACACACACACACGTATATACACATGCACACAGGAAAGGCGAGCGATCGTTAGGTGATCTTCACATTTCACACTCTGTACATTACCTTTCTAAGTTTGACCTTTATGCCACCATCATCATCATCATCATCATGGCCATCATCATCACCATAAATAAAATAAAAACCATAAATAAAATAAAGCAAAACATCCGAAAGAAAGAAATGGAGAGAAAATATCAACAAAACCCCTCGCTTTCGCTACTATTTAAATCCTCCCCAAAAAAAAAAACGCGCGTGCATAGTGAAGCAACTGCTGACACTAAACGGCTGCAAAGGTAAACATTATGGCCACTTATTAAATATTACCCTAAAAAGCTAAAATACAGCTCCAGTAACGCAACTAACTAGTTCACCATTTTAGCTACACAAACCCAACCATTCCGGTATTACCTACCCTCGGTTTGTACAGTGGTTTGGGTGGCAACGTCGAGACATCACTCGTACTGCCACTGTAGCATTTGGCCAGTTCCTTCACCGACGGCAACACATCGATCACGTCCTTCTCGATGATCGTAAACTCGCTACCGGTAACCGTCCGCGAGGCAGGAAAGTCAATGTGCAGCGACGAGTGCATTGAGGGCAGTACTTGGGTAGTGCCCTGCTCACATCCTTTGGCCGTTTCACTCACCAAACTGTTGGTACTACCGGTGAAGCTAAGCTTACGTTTCGGTGCAAAGAATTTGATCGTTTCCGGTGAGAGTGGTTTCACTGGGAAGGGTGACCGGCGTGCTTGGGTACGATCATCCGACCGTTCGCCGGTGGATAGCTGAGACTTAAGGGTAGATACGGTGATACCTACTGGCATTGGGTGACTAGTGTTCAGTGACTTAGCCGGACTTGATGATGATTGAGGTAGTATTTGAAGGATGGTATCGTGCACTGGTTCCGTTTCCATTTGGTTCGTACGTACAACCTTCGCCTCACCGGTGGTAAGATCGTAGATGCGTGTTACATCCGAATCTTCACTGTACGTAAGGCTGTCCAGTTCGGGGCGAGCGGTTGATGAGGTGGGTGAGTTGACGGAGCTTAGCTCGGACGAGTTGCTTATCAGTGAACCATTTGGTTCCGCTTCCAGAGGTATGAGATAGATCTCACGCGCGGCCGAACTGAGGTAGCTCACCTTGGTACCTTGCTTCAGGATCGGATCATCTGCCGTCACCTGTATGGGGCGGGCGGCAAAGATATCTTCCGCCTTAGGATCTCGCTGTTTGCCGAAGCTGCTCGAACGGTACAGCGAATTACCCGATGCGTCCGGGGAGAGCTTTTGCTGCATCGATACACCATCGTCTACGTTGCGGCCAAGCAGAAGGGACTGTGGAAAGCAATACAAAGTGGTATCAGTTTTCTGTCCAAAAAGGTGTTGGGTATTCACGACAGACCCTATTATTAGTACACGGGATAGAATGCATTTGTTTTTGGTTTTGATTAGCAGCGGTATTGATTAGTTTTGGTAGTGGATCGCCACGTTTGCACCCTGTATATAGTATATAGACTCCAGCTGGATAAAATGATAGGTTACTTGTTATGTGTGTTACGCACGTTGAACGAAGTTTTACACAAGATCCGCTCGAAGCCGATCGTTCGAAGCAGTATCAAGGAATCGCCATCTACATCCAAAAAAAGGTGGTTTTTATCCTTCGTTTTCTTCAATTCCTTGATACGTATGTGCTTCCTTCAACGGAATGTTTAGTTAGTAACTAGTACACGTTACGAGCGTTTTCGTTAAAGCGCTGGATTCTGAGGATTACAGTGGATGAGAGGTATGTATGCATGTATGAAAGGGGGAAAAAACTGGTTGTCATCCCATTGCCATTATGTCCCAAGTGTTCGTATACGGCCATGTTGGATGATATTTGCTAGATGATGGATGAAACTGTTTGCCCACCATATAGTGTCGTTACAACAAAACGGTCCCAATGGATGGAGGTAAATGATCGATGAGGGGGTCATGAGTCGTCACGCTATTTAGTCACTATTCTAACATTAAGTTCCATTTTGGATGGGGAGGAGGGGGATGCCTTAGATAACATAAAATACGTCCCAGTTCCAGATTGTTTAATACCTTCTCCTTACGATTCAATCGTTTTAGTGAACTTTTTTCCCGGATGAGTGTAGGTTTAGCTAAGCGGTTTTATCTAATCCCTAAACCAACTGATAACACCTGATCCGGTATGTAGTACAGTATATGAGCACGAGTAACTTACCCCCTGGGTAATACAGTGGGAGAGTAAAATGGCAAACGAATCGGATCGCTAAAGCACGGTCTGAAATGGATCCTTCCTGAACGTCTGATCTTCTGCCATAGTCTGCAGTGAGCGAGTGTATCAGTGGTATGCTGTCGTGTTAGTGTGGGGCCTACCAGAGTAGCACTAGAGCCACCCTTTTCCATATTGTCTTCTATGTGGGGATTTCTTTAGTGGGTACTGAAATTAGAAAACGCTTCAACGACGCACGACACAAACGCATAACAAACATGTGGGACAACAAACACTTTCAACTACTAGCAACCAAAAAACACAGCAAACCGAACAGGACGACGACAATACGTGGGTTTGGGGGGGAGAAGTTGGACAACATATGAAGACATGCACAAAACCTCAGCTCCACTTACATCCTAGAATGCACGCTGGTAAGACATTTAACAGTGACGATCTATCATGTTTTCGTGTATTTGTGCTGTTGTACTTAGCTAAGGTAAGGTCTTTGCTGGTGGTATGTAATCTCTATCGACGGTTCGCTAAAATCAGTAACCCTGTTTTTGTTGTTGTTGTAATTACTAAATCTACGAATGATCCGTTTGTTGACGTGTTCGTCTTTATCATTAAAATATAATTAGTAGTGTTCATCAAGTACAAGCGCTGACTTCTTACGACAGCATCGTCCACTAACGTTGTGTACGTATTTTTGTGGTTAAAAAATAGGTAAATGTAATGATTTCCTTGGCACACATCTTGACACATCTTACTGATGGTGATCTCTTCCGGTTCACCCATAAACACACGCAACCTCCGCGTTGTTTTTGCAATCATTTACTTAACGTCGATCGGTAACTATCCGTCCGCCGTACGACGGGAAAGGCAGAAAATTGTTCTATCCGGCTCTTTACACTAGCGCTACGCCTTAACGTGCACAGATCGGTAAAGACCGTCTCAACGACCGCTCCCGAACTAGTCCGGGGCGTTTCCTGTGTACCTGCCGCATCGACGCCACGCCGACAGGATAACGATTTGCGCGGTACGGTATTGGTAGCAGGCCGTTCGTCTCCGGTCCCATCCGGACCGGGCGAAGACTGTTCGTCGAAGATTGGATTCAGCACGAACTGGCGGGTAGTAGCGTGCCGGGCACGGAAACTATCCCGCTTGTAGTCGCTGTGTAGCGTTTCCTGCTCGAACTGCGCTATAATGTGTGCGGGAATGTCCACCGCCGTATCGCTACCGGCTGCGGACGGTGTTTTCGTTTGGTAGCCTAAATCAACGGAAGCCGCCCGGTGCAGCGTCGACGACCCACTGTGGGACAGATCGTGCTGCGGTAGGCTGCGGATGGACCGTATGGAAGATGATCGACCGACGGCAGCCGGTGCATTGTTCAGGAACCGATCCATGATGTAGGAATCGGTCGGTAGCGTGTAATAGGTTTGGTGACTCACTTTCTCATCGTCGGTACTGTGCGATTGCTGATGTTGCTGTTGCTGAACACCCAGCGTTTGCTTGACCGGTGCACCACCCGCACGTAGACGCTCGGGATCATTGATGTAGTATTCCCGTCCGATCCTACAAACAAAAAACGAATTACGAATGTAAAGAAACTTTCAAACCAACATCATATAACACTCTTACTTCTTCTTTTCCGCTAATGCACCTCCCGTAACGGATTGTAACGAACGATCATTTTCTGTACCAGAATCCGTAGGCTCTTTGGGTGGATTTTCGTCATCCATTTGAACGCCCGTGTCTCCTGCAGACGGTGCTGCTTCCTTTCGCACCAGTCGATCGATCTCGATCATACTGGTCGGTCGACTCTTTTCAGACAGCCGACGTTGGAGTGCATCCGGCGAGTAAGGATTGTTAGCGATCGGCTTAGCGTTACGCCATTTCATGTGCTCCCGTTCGGCAATCGATCCTAAAACGGAAACACATCAAAATCGTTCCAGATTGAACATATTATAGGGTGGGTAACTTACCCGGTATCAACGTGTCCGAAACATCCAAGGACGCCTCATGATCTTCCGTTTCGGTCGAGCCAGTCCTTCCTTCTGCATTGCCGGTGACCTGCTCGTGGTCGGGTACTTTTTGTGCTGCAACGATCGAACAAGCGTCAGCGACAGAGTCCAGTGCGTGCGGTTCCTCCAGCACGGTAACTGGAGAAGGTTCGCGCACGATACTTTGATTGCTATTCGAGGGGTTAGTGTCAATGCTAGGTGACGATGCCTGTTCCGTGAGGTTAGTTGACATGCAATTGTTAATGGTGGCGGAGATGGTGAAGGTGGTGTTGGTAGAGAAAGAAGTGAATGGCGATGAGAGGGAGGGAAGCTCAGTATCACTGAATGGCATGCTGGTGTCCTCAATTTTTGACTCCGATCGAGACTCGATCGATTCCAGCATCGATTCCTCCGTGTTGGTAGATGGATCCTCGTACGAAGGATCCTCACATTCGGTTGTTACCGTTGTGGATGGCTGCTCGGCAGATGGTGTGTGCAGCACAGTTACCAACGGTGCCGGTGGTGGCGGTGAAGGCACACGTAACGCTGGATCCTCGTACGAAGGATCCTCACATTCAGTTGTTACCGTTGTGGATGGCTGCTCCGCAGATGGTGTGTGCAGCACAGTTACCAACGGTGGCGGTGGTGGCGGTGAAGGCACACGTAACGCTGGATCCTCGTACGAAGGATCCTCATATTCGGTTGTTACCGTTGTGGATGGCTGCTCCGCAGATGATGTGTGCAGCACAGTTACCAACGGGGGCGGTGGTGGCGGTGAAGACACACGTAACGCTTGCGGGGATTCAGCCGTCTCGATGGAACACTCCGGCAGTGGTACCGTTTCTTCATCCATCACAATGGCTTCCTGGACGTACTCTATGTTCTTCATGCTTTCACTATATTCAGCCATCTGCAAACCTACTATCTCTATCGGGCTAGGAAAGCATTCGTCCAGCTCAACCAGAGGTGTGTCGCGTATTGTATGACCTTTACACGGACGAACTTCCGTTTGTGCTGGATCGTTTACGGCATTCTGCATCTCCTCCTGAAATGCGGCAAGAGCATCAAGAACCTCGGGTGATTCTACCATTTCCCACTGTTCCGGTTCCGGTTCCAGAAAGGGTGGAATAGGCTCATCGGACAGCTCAGCAGGATGGTTCAAAATGCTCTTCAGTTCCTCACAGTAAGCACGCATCTGTTCCGTTACGGCAGCAATCCCCGGTGAACCTTCCGGACTGGGTGCATTGTTGTCGAACGTTACCAGATCTGGTTGAAGCGTTATTCGAGCTGGTGTGTCTTCTTCGGTACATTCAAATGGATCCTGTTTGACAACGGGTGTCTGTTCCAGTGTCTTTAGCTGCTCGGAAAATTCCAGCTGATCGTGATTGCTTACATAAAGAGCTGCTGGTGGAGTTTCACGTATCTGAAGCAACTCGGGTGATGTTTCCTTCGTGGTGCGATCGGGATAATTTTCTTCCAACAACGAACAGAACTCATCGTCCTGTCCGGTGAGCAGGCTGACATCGTTAGCTGGTTCGTACGCATCAAATGATTCTAATCCATCGAACGACTCTGCCAATGGAAGACTGTTATTGGTTGCTTCCGATATCGTTCGATAC
The DNA here is from genome assembly GCA_016170015.1 of Anopheles longipalpis. Taxonomy (NCBI): domain Eukaryota; kingdom Metazoa; phylum Arthropoda; class Insecta; order Diptera; family Culicidae; genus Anopheles; species Anopheles longipalpis. The sequence continues at coordinate 28,354,418 of CM028106.1, read as the reverse complement.
TCGTACTCATCATCCGGTTCCGTTTGTATACTGTCCGTCGGAAGGAGTGCTGGCTGTTTCACTTCCACTGACAGAGAACCCTCTTCTACGATGACTTCCAGCGTTGTCTCGTTCGGTTCCGTGGATTGGATCGGTTCCGTTTCAACCATATCGTGCAACGTGGCCGGTGGTTGCTCCTCGGAGATGGCTGTCAGTGGGGAACTGTTCGCAAGCCGATCAAACACATCCGTTATCGTCATCATGATCGGATGGGGTGACAGGACTTGCTGTATCGGAGAGTCTGGTGGTGATCGGGTTTCCAGCAGCAGCAGTTGCGACACTTCCGGTTGTTTGAAACACTCAGGCTTGTTAGTATACCTTCTACCGGCGACGTTATCGGGTGAATTATCTTCACTAGCACCATTACCAGTTGTACTATCAGCTACACTAACGCTACTATTACTATCTGCTACGATTGCTACGGGATTTGATGGAGAAATATACGAATGCGTGTGTTGTTGTTCTTGGTGTGCTGCAGAATATATGGTTAAGGTGGATTGGTTTGAGAGCATGTTGTTAGTGTGCCATACCGTGGTGTGTTTTGTTTGTCTAGCAATACGGGTGTAAAGGCAAGGGAAGTGCGTGCATTGGCTTGTTGGGATCAGACGGACTGTACAGACAGGGTATCGGTTGTGGTTGTGGTGGTTAATAAGGGGGCCAAACTTATACAGAGGTTGGGTTGTTACTGGTGCTGCTAGTCGAACGAAGGGTTATGGTAAACTGTAGGACCTGCGGCGGTCTGGATGACTTACCTCGATCTATTGGGATTTCTTTTCGGTCACCGTAACCGTTGGATTCGGTGGCGGAACTGCTGGAAAGAATATAAAGCAAAGAACCAGGATTTAGATAATTCCCCAGTAAATTATAGAGACTCCAGAAAAGGTACAAAATACTAAATATTACTGAGCTATAAATTTTAAGGACAATCACATAAAAAAAACCGACAATGCAGAAAAGCATTAGCAAGAATAAGCTCTTTAAACTCTATGTAATCGATTCTAGCTCCAAGGATTTACGATCCTGGCGATCCTAGAATGTTCGTCCTTTTTTTCTGCTCTAAACTCACCGATTGTCACCAGCCTCGGTGCGCTGGAGTAACTTCACATCATCGGTAATGACGTTATTGTTTGCCTCGAAAACATCATCCAGGAAGGGATTCGTAATGGCAGGATTGGTAGTCTCTACCTTTTCCGCTACCGGTTCCATACTGATCAGATCATCGATCTGCAAACCAGCAGTACTGTGACCGTTCGGTTGATTCTGTGTCGACTGTTCCGCCAGCAGCTGACTGTTGGTAGCTTCCGACAGGACATCCTCATTGACCGGCAGTGAGTTGATCGACACGAGACTATCAGGAGGCAGATGCTCTTCCAACGAATCTTGTGTTTTGGACGAGGAGGATATACCCTCGCTAGTATCCTTACTGCTCGTTGCTATCACTGCCGTGCGTTGCTGCTCTGGGGCTGTTCTTGGATTCACATTACCATCCGACTCGTACCCTTCACAGTCCGATCCCGCCTCCGAAAGATCACTGATCTCGTCCGCATTTTTGTCCCCGATCAGCGCTTTCACCTCTTCCGTCGGCGATGGCACGAGCATGGCGATCGAGGATTCTGTCGTTTTTAGTTGCCGCTTGCGAAAAAGCCAATTCTCCTCCCACGTACCATCGGTGGCGTTCGATTTGAGTGATTGCAAATCGTCGTCCTCAGCGCCAGAACCGGAACCGGTCGTATCGGACAGATCGGGCAGTGGTACTTTGTGCCGTTGGATGTAATCGCTTAGGTACGATTCGTCTGTATCGGAGAGCCGTCGTTCACCGGGTGCTGTATAGCTGACGCCTTCGTGCAAATGGACGTCGTCAGCCTGTTTGTGTGTTTTAGGGAAAACAATTGAACCGGAAATTGAAGATGTTGAAGAATGATCTTCCGAAAAAAAGAGAAAAAAATGACTCCAACGACTTACCGTTACGGACATCTGTCGGAGGGTTTCTTTGTTCAGCAAACCCCGATGGCTGCCTGCAGAGGAATCGCAGAACACAAGTACACGAAGCATGGAAAAAAGGGACAAAGAAACAAGATGGTGATATAACCGTTTTGTGGACACTAATGCTAACTTACATTAGACTGGCAAAAGCAATTGCGAAGGCACTACAGAAATAAGCACTAAATGGTCTTATGACCGAAGCGGAGGACAACCCATACACTTAGTTTCAACCGTGGAGCAAGACCTTTAAACCCGCGTTCTATTCCGGTGGAAAAGTGAAACACTTCCTTAAAACCAACCTCCGCAGGTGTTGGGGAAAAGTTCAAGGCCAACACACTACGCTGTCATGGGTTCTATTTCAAATATTACAAATACCTCACGTGCAGACATGACTCGATATCGTGTATCGTGGTAAATCACTGCCAACCAGACTAAGGAAGACACAGAAAGATCGCCGTGACACTTGGGCCCAACACGATGCACTGCACATGCAGGAAGAAGTAAAGACCTAATTGCATTACCCAAAAACAACGTTCTTGCTTGTTGTCGTCTAAGAAACTCAAGTACGAACTCATTTCGCAACAAACTAACGCAAACGCAAAACTGAACCACAACACATTAATGCAATTATTTTACCTTCCACGCAAAAGTAGTTGGAGTTGAAGCAATGTGTGTTTTGAAATTTTGAATTTTAAACTGTGCCACAAACGAAAGTGCAACTTTTCCGGCGCCAAACGATTGAGAGGTAACTTTGTAGATTAGGCTTTCTAACGTTCTGCCTAAGCTACTGTAATCCATTACGAGGCGTTACGAAGACTAAGGTGGCTTGAGAACGGGCGGAAGACGTTCTGGGAGAATGTTTGGAACTGGGCATCATGAGGGAAAGCGAGTTACATAATTGGATCAAAATTTCAAAACGCTTCATGCATGGTTTGGGGTCAATCGATATTGTAAAATCATATTATAGCTTGATTTATTTTAGACCATCCTGTTGTACTTTGTAGAAAATATCTCTTAAACAATTTTTTCCAGCCACGATATTATGACTAAACACGTAGACACGTTGCAACTGGAGAACTGTAGCAAAATTCCATTTTGAAGCACCTTAGAACATAATACACACATCACCAGTAATACTCCCACAACAACACTATCAACTTACCCTCCTCGGACAGCTGATTGTGGTTGATGTCAACTGTACCGTACGGTGTGGCAGCACCGGACGAATTCCCTGCCACGTCACCACTTTTAGTGAAGTTTTTCGGATTCCGATAGTCGTCCACCACCTGGGGCGAGAAGAAAATATTCGATCACAAAGTACAGATAGATCGTACCGACGATAACCGTGATCACGCTGAGCATTGCGCTCCCGCAAAAGTGTTACTTTTGTGGATCCTTTCCTTGCACTTGCGATTCTATACAAGAATTATCGAATTCTAAGCAATTTGAGACAGATGTTCAAATGCACAGAAACGGTAAAATATTAAGACGAGAAGTCACTTCACTCACTGTGGCAAGATGGAACAACTAAAAACCTAACGAAGTTCTCGGGAAGTTCCGCGTGGTATGCGAAGTTCCGTCCCGTAAGATAACAACTATCAAAGTCTGACAAACACGGCACTAATGAAGATGATAATATCGCACACCTTACAATACCGATAGGCAATACCGGGCGTCAATATTGCTTTGTACACTACCGCCTTGGTTCGCACTCGTCTAGACACTGCAGCACATTCTTGGCTGGGACTTGAGCAGGGACCGATGTGGCGATTCTTCTAGTTGGACACGAACTGATTGTAGACAATTGCCCACGAAACATTTCTTGATGGAGTCGTATTTTTTTTTGTTTTGTTTGCTCTCTTACTTTCACTCGTTTTTTCCCTCAGCATTTGCAAACACACGAGCACTATACTGAAGGGGCGAATCCTTACAAGTGTAGTTTGCTAATACGAGGCGGTACGAGTAGTGTCCACGACACCCAACACATGACTTGTGTGTCAAGCACATTGACCAGCAGTTATGTTAACTATGGGGAACTATTGTGGTGCCTATCAATACACCTTTCTGGAAGATAGTTTTCCACAAGATTGATACACTTCCGTTCCACAAATCTAGTTCAAACGTCACCGTCGTTAATCGGTCACATGAGCAATGGAAAGGATAATCCGCATGACCAACCTACGTAACACTTTGTTGGAAGATGTCAGTAACCGCACGGCAAAAGGGACACGAGGGGTACACTTACCTTATTTAACACCGCAGTGGCTAACAGCTGTTCGTACTTCTTCGGATCGAAGTACGGCAGATGCTCTTCCGGCCGTAGCGGAAGGCCACTGTGGTTCAGCAGCTCCGGCAGCTTGGCGATCTCTTCCAGAATCTTCTGTATCAGTCGCTTTAGCTCGAAGTGCTGATCGCTCGGGCTGTGATGCTGCTGTTGACCTTCCCATAGCGGTAGATCTACCGTGATGTGAATGTAAATAAAAAAAAAAAGAAAACAAAGAAAGAAGATAATTCAATATTAAAAAAGGAAATACTAGTTTATATAAAGAAGAAATAGAATTTTGTAAGACAAGCAGTAACACTAGATAAAGAAAGAAAAAACTCACAACCATGCAGTAAAGATGGAAATGAATGCAAAACACACAAACAGAAACATTGCTAAAGTGCGTCAACAAAGTGTGTGATAAAGTGTTTGAGTGTGTGTGTGTGTGTGTACTAGAAGTAGTCAAAGAAACATGTTGTGCTGTTGGTAGTAAAACGATTGATGCTATTATAAATTTCACACTTAATGGTGCGACGGTTTGAAAGGGAAATATTTTTAAAATCACTCTGCATAAGAGTTGATGTCTCTCAGGAGTTGTAACTGCGGTCACTGGAGTGTTGTCTCATTTGTCTGTTTCTCGCTCTCTCTCCATTAATGTAATGTTAATGTTGTTTGCTGCTAGCAACCGATGGGAAGAGGTGAAGGACACTAATGGTGCATCCGTGCACAGCGGGTCGCGTATGTAAGCGAAACATGCGACAAGAATCGCTTAATCCGACCTCCAGCTTAGGGTAGACATCGCTTTGGCCGTTGGCTATTTTAAGCTCGTTACATTTAACCCGGACCGGTGTAGTGCAAAGTGTAATTACCATCGAGGGCAATCCTTGATTGAAGTCATCCTGATGAGCTCGCTTAATTAGCATTCTACGCTCGCGATTCGATTAAGTTCTTTGCTATTTTTGCGTGTGCATTAGGGGGCCTATAGGGCAGGCTAGCACAAAAAAAAAACAAACAATTCTCCACCTCCCGTCGACGTAAGACAAACAGGGGTCGTCCATCTTGGCTCTTGAGTCGTGTGATGAATGTGCATGAATGTTATTTTTTGTTGGGCTTCTGCTTTTACTACAATCAGTTTTATTCAGCTGTTTATGTGACTTTTTTTTGCACTCAGATACGACCCAAAACTACTAATTACGTCAATGAAGCCAAGATCAACAAAATACGAACGGCAAGGTGACACACACAAAGGATGACGACGAACTAAATATTCGTAATAAAAAATAAACAGAACAAATCCAAACTGTTTCATTTAAGTTAAAAATAAACATTTTCTGTTTACTAACAATAATTTCATTTTTTCATTTTTTGGTGGGTTTATACGTTTCCGCAAAGAAAGCTTCCATTTTTTCACGTACTGCTTATACAAACTTTCAGAAAAGCTCTGTGTTTACGATAGCGCTTCTGTCCTTGACTGTGAAATCTTTATCGGTTTGACCTTACATTTTGACTTCTTTTTAACATCAGCTAGTTGGCTTGTTAAAATGTTAAAATGATTGATAATAGTTAACGATAATTTTGAAATTATTTTTTTCCACACAGCAACGCAACAAAACGGTTTCGGCTAGCGTTCGTAATCCAAGAAACTGTGCAAGATTTGCCAAAAATCGAATTAATACTCAGCGACCCATAAAAGCTCAGAAATCGAAAACTGCAGCAAATGAATCGAAAAAGCGCGCAAAACAGAAACGGAGCAAACCAAACAAAAAAAAAAAACGCAACAAACAAAAAACAAAAACACAGTGAAGCACAACCAACAGTCTCTGTTCGTTCCGGCAGCCTGTTTGGCCGGTCGTGAAACTTTGGACCAAAACATTTGTCTTTTTTTTGTTTTAATTTCTTGTTTTTGCTACTATGCTCTGTGTTCTCTGTGTTTCGGTGCAAAGTTGTTTCTTGTCGTGGTCACTTGAACTCATCAACCGTCAACAACCAAGCTCTCAGCACTGCGCAAAATGGTGTGTCGATCGTTAGCTTCGATTGATCACGCAAATTACCATTAAGCCGCGTGTGTGTGTGTGTGTGGTCGTCGGGGGGGAACAATTGAAGTTTCCTTCAATCACACTTGCGTGTTTTCCACATGAGTGACTGACGACAAGCACTTGTACCATCTTCGTTTTTGTCCCATATATTGCATTATTGGGGAAGTTTACAGCGATAGGTACTATTTGCATAGGGAAATCAATTGCATTATGGCGATTTTATGCATGAATTACCCTACTCGGTTGCGGGTGTTTTTTTATTTATGGGGAAGTTAGTCAACAGAGGCAAAAAAGAGAACAGAAAGAGAGAGAAATGAAAAGCTCATTTAATGATCTTTTTTTTTAATCTTATGAAATGATTCGCCAATCGCAGGAAATGGCAATTGGCTTACTTTTCATCTCTCTTACCGAGCATAACTGCAATCAGGTTATATCTTGCAACGTCCTTCAACGTCCTTCGTCCTTCGTGGGTACGAAACCTGTTCCACCGGGTATGAAATGAAGTTCCCTACCAGCTCAATGTCCACTTGTTCATGTCTCTTTAAAATGCTTCTCAACACGGCAGCATTGAAATCGAGATGCAAAACGGTTCCTCCCAGCAGCCATGAAGGGCACGAAGGTCACACGCGAAATTGAAGAGCGAAAGGTGAACCGTAATCGCGTACGTTTGGTGTACGGTGTCAAGTTCACCGTCGGCGCAAAATGGCCGTTAATCTCGGTGGCTTACTCGGTGATTTGGTGGCGTTTCTTTTGGGCGAGCTCTAGTTCAGACGAGCAAGCGATAGCAAGCTACATGGATGACGCCGTGACTGTATTTTGTTTTGCGCTTACCATAATCAATGTTCGAGCGCAGTAATCTCTATTTAGCCACATTTCGGTGCGATCACACGCCCGGTCCGGTTATCGGGATGGATAAATATTTGATAATACTATTTTTTTTATCAACTAGCACTGGTGCTTCTACGGTAGGAATACTGCATTGCCAGCGCCTTACTATAATGGCCATGGGAATATAGTTTTATCGTTCAGATATTAATGGATTCAAATGTACGAGATAACATTCGGTACAATGTCTTTGTTTTGATACGAATGCGTTAAACAAGGCGCAATTAAATAAGCTTTAACAAATATCTAAATCTCTAGATACTAAGCCTTTAAAAAATCGATGTTTTATTGGATGTCATAATCGAAACTAAAGCTTAGCAAGATATGGATGAAATTGTGTAAGAGGTTGTGTGTTATTTACTGTTTTTATCCAAAATTATTTTAAATAAAATAAAAAAAAATCGGAATATTTGATAGTAATGAAAAGAACCGATTGAAAATATCCTTTGGATAAGGCTAAAAAGTACTTAAATCGGTTCCAAAAGAGTTGCAGAAAATGAAAATAATTATTAGCTGAATTCCTTATTTAATACTTGGTTTCTAATACCCTGTTCATGAGCTTGATCACATGCAGGAATAAATGTATCCCTTGGAAAAAGTTTTTAAAAATAGATTAAAATGATTTTATAATTAAATTTGGAGAAGTTTATCCACTTATCTTTGAGCTATAGTATTTAGATTAACCATTATCGCGTCTATTGTAGCGTCTAAGTCTATTCCTAGACTTTTAAGTGAAAGCTCCTATAGAAGTATTTTAGCTAATAAGTTAAATGTTATTATAGTTTTATACTAAGCCCAGAATAAACGATTAATTCATACATTTTTTTTAATAATCAACCATCGCACTAGCAAGAAGTCCCATATATTTATATTTATTATTAATTGTGTTTGAAGTTAACGTTTATCAATTGTTTATTTAACTCTTTAATTTCCTTAATCAATCAAAAAATTCGTCATTCCGATTAGTAAAGTAAACGAACAGAAAACAAGATTAAAATTAATTAAACTTTTTCACTGTACGCTTTCAAACGGTTAGTTATCCGATATAACCGTATCGGGAATAACACACTGCATGAAGATGTGTCTAATACATTTAACGCGGACGATTAACGAGACTTGGGGTGAAGTTTTACTTTCCTCCGTTGGTGCTTCCCTAGCGAAAGGTGAAGTAAATGCGCATTTTCCATTGCTAATTTCAGCGAAAGGATGAACGCATCACTACTTCCTGATTTATCACCGGAGAAATATCGCGTCCAGTGCATTACCTAACGAATTCCATCGGATAAATATAAAGATAAGTTGCGAAATTAATAGAAATCTTTACGATCTCTCGGTGTCACTTTTCTTGTTACCAAATGGATAGTTGCTGCGTACCGAACCATAAACCATAACGTCCTTCACACTTTATCAGAATTTGTAAGCGAAATTATTCAAATGGTTACCGTTTGATTTCGCATCCAATGTCAACTCTCTAGTTCGCGCGTCTTGCAATCGATAAATCATTGAGCGTCGCCAAATTAGTCTCATCTCATTTGACTGTTTTGGGTACACCGATCCGGTGCAATTTGCATTATTGCATTAATTTCTTACCACCTACGAGGGACTGTTTGATGAAATGGTTGACAATAATGAGGCAAGTATGATTGCTTAAATATTAACTGTAACTTAGATGAGCTTTCGAAATCTTCCATCGGGGTGACGTGTGTTCTGGAGCTTACCTAGCACAACTTGTAAGATGTAGACGGCCACGTAAGACAGGACAGCGGTGACCAGATAGTAGCTAAGGAACGAACAGCTGCAGAACACCATTTTTACGCTTTTTTTTGGTAAATTGAATATTTCACTTAACCAACTGCAACACTATAATATACATGTACACACGTTCTACCCTTCCTGTGACGCTTCTAATAAGGGTGAAAAAATCGAAACGGTAAACATTCACTTTTCGAACTTTTTGATCACTTTTCTGTCACCACTAAAGATGAACTCCTTGGGCCACTGTTTTATGAGTGAGCATACATCAAGCAAACGGAATCGGTTTCATTCAAAGTGTCAGTTTCAATTTTCATCTACCCTCGTGAAGATGCTTTTTACATATCGCTTCAAAGATTTTCCTTCCAATCCTCAGCCCCACCACCCTAATTCCCACCCGTCATGTGGTCGCAGAAAAGCGCTCTCTTTCATTTTGCGACACTTTTTCGTGGCATCTTTGCTGTCTGCGGTCGTTTGGCGTGAAAACTGTTTTCCCACAAGCCACTCCGGGAGGTACAACTTAATTAAATTTTCTTGCCCACTTTTGTCACCTTCTGCTTGGGTGGGGTGGACGGTGGGAGGTGGTTTAGAATAAAAGCGGAAGCAAACGGAAAGGTGGGAGTGTAATAGTTTCCCGCCCTGATGATCTGAAACGGTGGCTGGGCGAGCGTATTACGAGGCCACTAGATTATTGGAAAAGTTTCATTGCCATTCAAGTAGTGCTTATGGGAAAGCTCCCACCAAGCATATGGAAGCTTGAAGCAAGAGAAAAAAAATTCAAGCAATGAAGAATAAANAGTGTAATAGTTTCCCGCCCTGATGATCTGAAACGGTGGCTGGGCGAGCGTATTACGAGGCCACTAGATTATTGGAAAAGTTTCATTGCCATTCAAGTAGTGCTTATGGGAAAGCTCCCACCAAGCATGTGGAAGCTTGAAGCAAGAGAGAAAAAAAATTAAGCAATGAAGAATAAACTGCGTGTGCGCGCGTAGGTTAGATTTCAATCGATGCAGTCATGGCTGAAATCTGTTTTTTTCTCTCCCCATCCCATCCCATGATGATAGCAAAGAAGAGAGAGAGACAGAAAGCCTCACAATAAGCTTCCTGTAATTTCCACCCAAGTTCGCATTCGTTGTGATTCGTTTGAAGCAAAGATAAGGAAAGATTTCATTCGCTTCGACACTCGCTGATAAGATTAAATTTTGGTTTATTTACACTTGCTGCTGCCTATGACGACAGCTATGTTGTGGTGCCATTTAATAAAATGTCACCCCCCAAAAAGGTATGATAAAACGCCGCAGTGTGGATTAGAAATGCTTAGGAACGGTGCTAGACAAGGGATTAAAGGATTTTACTTCTTTTCGTTCGAGGGAAGGATTTGTGATACGGTTGTGCCGAAATATCTCTCTAGTTTAAAGGAAAAGCTACGTTTGTTACTTGAAAATTCAATCTAATGAATGCGAAATGTTTGAAATGTATTAAGGAATTAAGTTACAGACCACAAAACATCACCATTCAAAAGTAATATTCATCTCAATTATTTCCAGCATTGTTAAAGAATCTTAAAGTCTTGAATGATTAAATAGAAAATGAAAAATGATGTTTTTCATCCATTTATTGTTTCATAAAACACCGAACGTGTACGCTTAGAAGCGGAAGCAGAAAAGCTGCTATAAATCAAACTTTCCCATCACGTCCATCTCTCGCGGCTTGTGAAAACGTACCAAAAAAAAAAGATGATTTAATGCATTTCATATTAATTCTATTCCATCGAGAAAACTTTTCACCTTCGTCGTGAATATTTCATGAAACGGTTCTTGTTTGGTGGGGTCAGCCAAAAAAAAAAGAATGCACACATCTTTCGACTTGCTGCCGGAGCCGAGCAAAATCGTAAAAGCACACTTGAACCGAAAAATTAACCGCACTCGGTTTTGGGGCAGAAATCGCCTGCAAACACAGTGGCACACTGCACTTCCTTCCGGGCAGCGCCGGGTGGTAATAAAATGGTGCAAAATAATAACCAAACCCACTAGCAAACACACATAAACAAAAGCGGATAATGCGGAAAATTCGTTGGAAGTGAATGGGACTTTTTCCGAAAACCAACTTCCCACCCCCCCAGAGAGGGAACTAGCGATGGCCAAAAAAGCACGCACCCCGAACGAATATGTGTGTGTGGGTGTGTGGGCCAAAAAGCGAAAGGTTTAAAAGCCTTATACCAATATTAATGGGGTGTGATCGGTTAAATTGTTAATCAGGCTTAAAACGTGAGTGTTTGCGCGGAAATCAACAGTTTCCTCGAAGAAGAAAAAGCACAAAACCTCCCGGTACCGGCTACAAAAATGGATGCAATAATGTTTCGTCAAATAAATAAATGCAAACATTGCGCACATCGAATCGACTGATAAGAGTGAAGATGGACGTCGACCATGATGATGATCCACCCATAGCTACGTTACTATCTGTACGTTTTACGATGACTTATTCATTTGGTGGTACGTTTCGATTTTTGGTTCGATTTCGGTTGCACTCGGTTGTAACTTTTCACCACTTTCCACATGGCTGGAAAGCCCACTGACCGGTCACTAATTGGGAATAATAAAGCGATCCTCGAAATGTGTCTAGCCGGGGGTTTTTCCTTTTGCCGAGTGTTCAGGGATGATCCAACAAACGAAATGGATGTTACGATTGATACAGCTTTGGTGTGGAAATGTGTTTCCACTAATTTAAGCTTTTACTAAACTGAATCCCATCCGGACCGTCCCCCCGTAGCAAGGACTGACTATCCGGCTACGTGGTAAAAATAAGTCTAGTAAGCCAGAAATGGCCGGCGTGACCTGTAAGGTCGTTAAAGCCAAGAAGAGAGAGAGAAACTGAATAAATTTTCTACGGAGAAAACAGTTTTGCTGCGTAAAAATGAAGGCAAACAGCCTAATAAAACAGCCTAATAAAAGGTATTCTTTTAGATCTTCACTGGATTAAAAGTAGTTTTAAAGCCTTTAAGAATATACAATAAAATTATTTTATAAATAAAAAACTGTCCAAAAATATAGACCAAAAATCATTTCACAAATAAAATAAATTGAGCATGTTTAAATGGTAAAACAAAACAGAGCAGTATTCCGAAATAATTTGAGCAAAAAAGAGAAAGCTAAAATTAAATCAAAAAAGTGCAAGGTAAAAATGCACAAATAAAATTTCTGAGAAATTATAATTTTTATCAAACTTCTGAAACTAAAGTTAATTTTTGTTTTATCACGAAACCAAAAGTTTGAAATGTTGAAAGAACAGAAAACATAAAGATAAAATAAATTTCCCAGTGGCATTAATTATATTACACGCAACCAAAAGTGCATCGCACACAATCAGGAAATAGCAAAATTCCTTGCAAAAATTTGCATCTAACACACCAGTTGAAAGCTCGTGGTTGCAAAACCAAACTATCATCAAACCAACAAAAAAAAAACCATTCCTGCCTGTCCAACGTATTAAGGCGCCTTCTCCGTTATATCAACGCGATACCGAAACCACCACACAATCAATCAAAACACGGCAATCATTTCAATTTACGGCTACCAAACTTCTTTCCACCAGTAGCTACCGCGTTAGATGGGATTTATGATTTGGCCCACCCCTTTACATCGATAGCCGGTGGAAACGCAAAGACGAAGGATTTATGATCCCGGTGCAATTTCGTACGCAATACGATGCAATGCGAAACTGTGAAGTGGAATCGATCGCGCTGTGGTAATCACGTTTGTCCCACACACCGTATCGTGAGGAACCGGCCAAGCGCAAATTCGGTGGCAAATTCGATTTCACGCGCTAAGAGGACACTAAATCCTTCGCGATGTAACTGGGACACGTAGCTACGGTGTACGGATCGAGCATCCATCACAATCGGATAGCAATTTTTTCCTCTTTTTCTCTGGCGTGCAGGACAGCTGGCATGTCTTGCTTTCGGTGGGTATGTAACGAATCGTTTCTGAAGAGCAATCATACTACTTTAGCGCTGGTAAGCCGTACCGGAAACACTAGGGGAATTGAAGCCAAAAACCAGAACCGAACACTTTTGAATGATACCATCGCCGGTGCTTTAACGTACACTGCTCTTATCTCATACCAATCACTGTAATCGCGTCCGACTTAGGGGTGATTTTGTTCCGACCGTACACACTATCAAGTCGCAGGTTAAGTGCAACCCTTGAATCTGGTGTGTATTGCTTTCGCTTCCTCCACAGCCCATTCCAGGTCACACTTGTTGTACACTCGCTTATCAGAACTTCCCCCTAAACAGGGGTTGATCCAAAAAATTACTCCCGGTCACCCTGTTCCCTTCCCCGTGCGGGTCAACACCTTGCCACTAGTGGAAACGATTAATAGCACTATTTCGCTTGTATGATCACAACGTGCATTCTCACAATCTCTCGGGGGGTGACGAAACACGAAACAAACAAAAAATACGTAAGCACACACTACATTATCGCGCGCCCAACTCTACCTTGTGCTGTTTGCCTTTCTTTACGGCCGATGTTCGAGTCGCGAACCGCGTCGACCGCCACCGTTATCGTGCGCGTCCCGTTTAAAAACTGAACCGACCCACGACAAGCGACCATCGGTGAACCCGCAACAGGTACCGCACGCGTGCACAGTGGTATCGATGGAGGAACAAAATTTTTGCCTCGCAATATTTTGAGATACGCTTTTATGATCCCAATAATAGAGAACCAGGGAAGAAGGGATTGATAAAAGGATTTTTTGTATTTTTTTTCCTTCAACTTTCATTCGAAAATACAATTCGTGTATTTGAGAAGCGCCTAAAGGTATGCAATGTTTGTGTCTTTAACGACTTTTTTATGATTGACAGAGTGTTTAAAGCGTTTGAAATATTTTTAACTGTTTATTAGGCAAATCAAATAAAAAAAAATCTTATCAAGTATTTTGCTATTCGAAGCTTTTTTACATGCTTAGAACAGATATTATCATCCACAACTCCAGAAGATCAAGTAAATAAATTAAGCTCTTTTTCAAAAATACTTCACACGGATGGAAATTTGTCCAATCCCTTTTTCCGCTGTGCAAAATCAAAATCTCCTTCTCTTACTCTCTCGGTCGGTTAATCGGTCCGAAAAGATGCGTGACGTTGGCTCCGCGAAGGGTAAAACACCGAGGGCGGGGGTTTGTTTGGGAGCTTCCACGGAACAAACACCTGATGGGGAGGGGTTTATTTCCCACCAGCATAAAAGAGCGTGTACGTGTAGAGCATGAGAGTGCGAGAGCAGCCAGTGGAAGCTCGAATGGATTAGTCCTTGGTGGCGGAAATAGGCGCAATTTAAGCATTTACCAAAGTGCTCACTTGTCTGCGGCTTTGGTGCAGTACGCGATACGATCATTTTTAGACACACTAGATAAGGTACACACTTAACACGATGTTGTTGAGCGGCCAGTGAAGTTTAAAGCTTTTCGTGCAGACGTCACGTGCCGGCTTACTTGAAGCTGTTGCCCATAAATAGACAACACGTTTTGTCATTTCTCTCTTCTGTTCTCTGGGTGAGGTGACCGGGAAGGCTTTCAATCTTCAATCAACGTAACGCGCGACACGACCTTAAGAAGGCCAGCAAAAAGCGAAGGGAGATGACTGTTAACACATTTCCAGGCCGGTTCCTGTCTCTGCGGCTGTCATCTTTCCGTTCGGGGTTTTTGATTATGCAAAACCGAACGCGGCGGGTAACTATGGGTAAATAAACAACCCTCCCATCGCGGGAAGGGATGAAAAGGTGACACGAAACTGAAGGAGAATCGCATGATTGCGCGGTACCGTTTGACACTTATCGACGAGCTTTGATCGACACGACGGTTAAGACGGAAGCGGGAATAAATGTGGGAAATGGATGAATGGGGAATTATGCAATTAAGACACAGGTGATTGTTGACAAACCAGTGTGGTTATGTTTAAACATGTTTACCAACTGATTTGAGTAACAAAAAGAATCGTAGCCACTTCAAACAGCGTAGTCAAAACCTTTAAGAAATTTGTCTTATCAATTTGATTTGCAAATAATTATTTTTTTCATACAGATTGTCTAGAAGTAAAAATTTGTTTGTCACCTTTCTATGGTAAATTCCACGTGATGACAGACAGGCTTTCCGGTAAAACAACTTCCAAAATCAGGGGTTTGCGTTTTCTTTATAGCGCTTCAAAAATCTACTTATCATCGTTATCATCATTATTGTTTCTATCAGCACCAGCGCCAGGTACCGTTTATCAATCACAACCACTTACAGCACGCACCGAAAATAGCAAAAGCGTAGTTAGAAAAGATACTGACAGCGAGTAATGCTATTTCACGCAAATAATGATGCGCTACCCTTAACGTTTTGCTACGTTATCAATCGATTGAAGGTGGATGAGCGGAACAAACATGAAGGTTTATATTCGTGTGAAGTAGAGAAGGGAATCATTCCATCAAACTGATGGGGAGATGGAACCGCATTATGCCTGATGCGCCCATGAATTATCCGTCAGGTGAGAGTGGAATTTTTGTGATAACACGTGAAGAAATAAAACTAGGAAGGGACAAAAGTGAATGAATTGATAATGGAATCGATTTCCTATTTCTTTTTGTTTGTGACAACAATTGAACTGAAAATATCATTAGAAATTGAACTGAATACCCCGTTCGTGTCTGCGTCTAATTCTGAGTCGTTGTTCATCAAGAACAGGTTTTCACTGGAGGTGGATCTTCAAAACCACCACACCAAGCATCAAACAATGAAGAACTTGATTGGTATCGGGGTGATGGTCCCGGCGAACATATTTGCTAAAGTTTCTCCCGAATAATATACGCATGAGTCAGTCAGGTGAGACGACAAAAAGGAAGGATGAATAACCGTTGAAATTAATGCGAAACCTGATGCGTATGTTTTAAACGGACAAGTTAAATTTGAATCCATCGATGATGATTCAGAATGTCTATTTTTTGTGCTTTAAAGCTTGGTGTTTCAGCTTATGAGACATCGTTCTTTATTTGATTGGGATACATCCGTATATGTTTTTTTTTGTCGTGCATTGAAGTCAAACCAAAATGCTCAACAAAAAAATGTGTTCCAGCCCCTTACTGACGTTGATAAAATGAGACTACTGTTTTAGCGGATGCTGACGCGAGCCACCGATCGTACGTGCTAACGTGACACGATGTGACACATATGCTCCCTGACCGTAATGATGGATTGTTTTCGAGTTTCGCGTTCACTGGTGTGAATGAGCAGATCCTCCACCAGTAGGAACACCCGAAGGATGCCAAGTCATCTGCGAATACGCCGAGCTACTTTACTGGACCGAGTGAACCAATTTAGTTGATAGAGAATGCCTTTTTTTGCTTTTGAACCGTGATGTTTTTGGGTGGTACAGTTTTGAATTCATGTCTGACTACAGTGTGTCAAATAATTATAATTGACGATTTTTATTGAAATATTTTTACGTAAGAAAAGTTAAAAGAAGAACAAAAGAACATGTGTACAACTCATATTGTATTTTTATATAAATAAAAAAAATTGTTTTTACAAGGTTCTGCTACAATAGTGAATAGATAAAGCTGAAAAATTGTATCAAATATTATATAATTTTTAATGTTGCACTTTAGTGTATATTTTTTAAAAGAAAACCAAAATCTCATTTTGAAATTGAATTTAAAAAAATGTGTTATAGATATACAGCACGCACTGTACCATCTAATTCCGGCTGACCATCGCCCTTGTGTACGACAGTTTTAGAGCAGCTTCCTTCTACGTACGGAGAGGTGTGACACATTTTTGTAAAATGTAATTTATGATCACCCGGTTCGACGGGCGGAAGTGAACGGTACCGAAACGGAAAACATCGGATCGTTTTGGGATTCGCTTTCCAGCGCAGTAGACGCGTGCACACGTCGCTGGTCGAAGGTCATGGATAAGTTGCTGAGAAAATTAACCCTCCCATCCCTCCCTTCTTTCTTCCCTTCCGCACTGTTGATCACCGTGTGGCCTCACTTTCGACCGAGCGAGAGTACCAACGTGAAACGTGAGGAGCGTAGGGCATATAAAGTAATCAATTATAACACCGGTGTTGCTTCCGGAGCGTAAACTCGGTTCAGCGTGTGTATGTGAGTTGCACTCAAGTTCAAGCACACGCCGGGAACGTTAGAAATCGTTTGCGCGTGGTGTAGTAAAGAGGGCTGAAAGTAGCCGGTAGAATATAATAAGCACGATAAGCATCGGAAATCGTGTACACCACCAAGGGCAGTGGGCAAAAAGGTGAAGGGAAAATGATGCAAATTTGGACTAATAAGTTGCGTGCGAAATAGAATAAAAAGGAAGATAGAATAGCATAGAACACGTGAAGCTGTCGTAACAGCGAAGGGTGTGCTGCATTGTGGTGCGTACATGCAATAAGAGTTCGAGCTCGACAGAACGATAGACCATTGACATACAGCAGAAATCAGTGCAGTATACATAGAATCAGGCTACGGAGTGATCAGGTGAAGTGATCCGATCGTGTCAAGACTCTGTTGATTTACAACGGTTGACACTGGTTGACTGTTTCTTCTTACCCGACATTAGTGAGTGATGGATCGAGAGTTCAAGATTGTACAGACACCTGCTCAAACGTGTGTGGAACTTGCGAAAAAGTCTTATATCTGTAGGGTGAATCAAGAAAACATAAGTGTCTGATGTTCGAACGTTCGCCCCGATGAGAAGAAAAGCTCACCGGGCTTTTGGGGCGTGAATGTGTGATGGTTAGGCAATCCGCATTGCATTGGGGCCGAGCACAATTCGAGCTGCTCGAGCTGATTCGAGCAGTGTTGCTAGCGTGACGGTGTCGATAGTGGGGTTTGTAATCGTCCCCCCCATTTCGGTACTTACAGCTTTCATGTTTCATTAGCTGCCCAACGGAAACATCGTCCAGTGGACCGTGCAGCATGCTCGACAGCAATTCCTCGATGAATTCTCGCACCTTAATACGCTGGTTAGCCGAAACCGTCGAGCTGGTCGTACTGCGCGCGTCATCAGTGTCTGGGAGTGAGAATCGGATCAAGTACAATCAAATAAAAATGCCAATTTTTACAAAACTAGAAAAGGGGAAATTGTGTTACTTACCCAAACCAAGCCCAAGCAGATCGGCTTCCTTCAGCTCCACCGGACCGGGCTGCTTTAGACGGGCGGTTAACTGATTCAGCAACCATTCGCCCGCCTTTTGCTGGATTACGCGATTCGATTGACACCCGGTACATTCCCAGATACCGATCGATTCCACCCACTGGCAGCAGTTCTCGCCGCGGCAGACCAGTTTTTCGCAACCGCGGCATGTTGCGAAGCTGACGGTTGGGAAATGGTAACAATCAGATTGGATTGCATTCGTTACGGGGTTGACGGAAACCGAAAACACTTACCTGTCTGTACTTTCGAGCTCGATATTTACGTTACACATGTAACACTCTGCCGCATCAGGCTTCCGGGTAGAACGCCGTCGTTGGCTGAGTTTACTGTCAAGAGTATGAGAGCATTTGGGAAGATGAAAGTTTTTGTTCTATTTTATAAAAGGGTTATACTAAAATAAATAAACTAAAATAAAAAAGGTTAAAAATAAAGACAAACTAGAATGATAAATAATAATGAAACTAATCAATCGATTCATACGCGGACACACATTCTATTCAACTAATCTCATCGATTTATAGAGCAACATTTTTGATTTCAATATCCACTAATCCCCATCAGGCTAAAAGAATTCATTTCCCATCAACTATGGGATGACAGTTCATTCCACAATCAACAAACTAACACCGTACGTTGGAGTCAGCCAATTAATTAGACATGCATCGTTGGCAATTGCAAACTCGGTGGCGCCTTCCTGTGAACCGGTTCATTAATTCCTGGACGCATTAATTCTGTTCACATTCGACGATTAAGTCGCTCATCGATTTGTGTGTTCAGGCTATCGGAAAGTGCGTCAACTCTGCGTCGGATACAGTATGGTGCGAGAAATCGTTGTACAGTAGTGGAAAGCATCGTTCAACAAATACTGCCAACCACTGCCACCTTCGTGTGAGAATCACGAACCCATTCGAAGACATATGTGTCGGGAACTTATATCATCGAGCCATGCAGCCGTTTGCCGTTTGGTTAACGCGGTCGAAGCGATGTAGCAACCTGTACCATATTGGCGTGACGAGGCTTTTTGCTGTATTAAAGGTTGGTTTAAAGCTACTGAACATTAGGCAAATGTGTGGAAAGACAAACAAATGTAACAGCAAACAGAGATGGGATTATTGTTTTGCAGATGATCTCACGAATGTCCTATAGATAAGCGATTGGATTATCACACTACAGTCATGAGATCTAATATGGATACATATGGATGGATCGGACTCTTGAAGTCTAATTAACCATTTTTCCGTAAGGATTAAGTCTACCCAGAAGATCAGATCCAGGTTAAGCAGGACAAACTTTGCATTTGGCGCCTAACACAAATGAATTCAGTTCAATTGTAGTGAGTTTGACTTTGTTATGAAAATTATGAAATTATTGAAACAATGAAAAATGGTATATAAAAATATTGTATAGCTTTGTATGAGTGGTTAATAAATTTATAGCCTTATTTGATCGCTTAGAGAAATTTTCCCTGAAGTTTTGAGAAAGTAACCTTAGGAAAGGAAGAAAAAAAATCCCTTCCAGCTGACCGGTTCGTGTACTTCCTGAGCAAATCTTGCACCGTGAAAGATTAATTGATCGTAAAACAATCGTCTAGTGGATGTACGATATGCATGGATTATCAGCCCGTATCTTCATGCAAAGAAGATAACCGACGGTCCCTTTTCATCGAACGCATCAGACAGCAGCATCGTGTTAGGAGGCAATTAATTTTCATCTATTAAACGAAGCACCTTTCATTGCGATGTTCAAGGTTGTTATGTTTTTTTAAAGCAAAGATCATTAATTACAGTGTTGCTACTAATTGTGTGAGAAGCAATTTAATTTTTCATGGATTAAGCTGTCCATAACGATAAATGCTCGAAAAGAAAAAAAGTGGAACTTATTTAACAGTTTCTGGAATATGCAGTGAAATGCTTTAATAATTTTACTTAAAAAAATTACAATATTACTCGTTTTCGATAATTAAACATTATGCAACACGAATGCTAAATAAAATACAAGTCGTCATCAGATGCTTCAGTTCCGCTGGCAAGGATAATTTTGCAAACTGCAGCATAATTCTTCCCCTTCACATCTTATGCTTCGCGACGTCGCGATTACGTAGTCGTCTGAAGTAACATACAAACACACACACACATACGTCCATATATACTGCTGGGTCAATTTAAGGCATATGCAATACCTCATCGCTAAAACCGGCTGGTTGCATTTTACCCAGCTGATAAGTCGCTTTTACTTTCGATCACGTTCGCACCCCGTCGTGAGAGAGATGGAGATGAAGCACCGTCTCGGCAGCGACCGTTACGGTGGAGGTTACAGTTACAAGATTCCAAAACTGTTACCGTCATCGGTCGGCGGGACAGGATCAGAGAACCGAAACCGAGCGCAGACAAACCGAACGACTGATCGAGCGCGAACGCGTTGACCAGTTTCAGTTGCGGCAGCACCACGAAACGTCGTTGACGTCGTCGTTACCGTTATTGCTAGTGATCTTTTCAGTGGTAAAGTCAAGCTAACCTTTTCCCTCCAGATTGTCTGGACAAAAGAAAAGACAAAGAAGTTCCAAAGGAGAAATAACAGGAACGCATGTTTAATACAAGTCTATCGCACAAGGAATAAGAAAGTTAGTCAAACAAAAGTGTTGGTAAACGTCTAAAGTTATGGACCTACTTTAAACCGTAGCTCGTGACGTTTAATTTCGTATGCAAATGAAGTTTGGACCGCTTGTTTTTTTGTTACAATTCCATTCTACTCATTTGTCGACTGGCAGGTTCAGTTGGTTTAGTGCGTGCGAGTGATAAGCGATCCACAACAGTGTGAAAAGAGGTTGAAACGTTTGCTGTGGTGTGATAGCGGAAATGTGTAATTGACGCTCCCTCTATCAAGCAGTCTTTCACCACGGCTTCAGATTAGGTCAACCTCGCAACCGAGCAACGATCAGCTATTCTTCTGCGTACAATACCGCCGCGAGAAAGCAACAACATGGTACTCTCCGTACTGATGGTCCAGACGTTGACCACACTGCTGGAACCTCCACCAGCGATAGGCGGCACCAAAGGCCTTTCGCAGACGGGACAATCACATCAACCGCAGGCCAACATAGCGGTGTTTATGTTTCTGTTTATGCTGTGTGCTGCGGAGGTCGTTTTTATCAAACTGCTCGCCTTAACGTCCTTCGGGAGGGGTGATGTACTGACTACTGCTGCGACTACCAACAGTAATGCCACCAGTACTACCGCTACCCAAACATCAAGTACGATCGTCGATCAACCCACAGTAACCGCACAATCTTCATCTCCAACTGATCAAGAGTGAAACAAAAATGCTGCTGTTTTTTTTCTACAAATAAAAGTGATCACCTTGGAAGATGCTATCCTTGAGATGAGAGCGGACGAGTGAAATTTGGTGGATGTGAACGTGAAGCTTTACTCTTTACCTTTGGGGCACCAATTTTTCACAGTGCTGATGTGTGACGAAGCAAAGCGCAAGAAGGCGCGATTGATCAGAAGTGTGAAGGACGTGTGTTGAAAGCAAGCATTAATGATTAGTTGTTATACAAGATTACAGAGGAAAGACGATGTGATGTTGATTTAGGGTTATTTATTCGTTAATTTACGTTTAGTTATATAAAATGAACTTTAAGGATTAAATTTTGTCTCAAATGTATGTTAAATCAGATTGAACATTTGGTCTAAAAAAATGTAAAAATAAATTACACAGCAAACAGTCTTATTTATACAGCACACACTGTGACTGTGTTATCATACGCTGCAGCCAAACTCGTGCACTACATTCGAGAAAGCAGCC
>CM028106.1:28224014-28332446 GCA_016170015.1 Anopheles longipalpis | reverse complement strand
ATTTGGTCTAAAAAAATGTAAAAATAAATTACACAGCAAACAGTCTTATTTATACAGCACACACTGTGACTGTGTTATCATACGCTGCAGCCAAACTCGTGCACTACATTCGAGAAAGCAGCCAAACAATCATATGCATTTGCGGTCGGTTTATTTCATTTAAGAACATCGTTCGGAATTGAGCAGGTTGCCCGAGTGCGTTACGCCCATCATCACAATGAACCGTTTAATCTATTGCTTCTATCATTCCAGAGTAAAATGTACAAAACAGGTTGGACAGGGAAATGGTACCGGTTATGCAATGATGTTTAGTATGAAGTTGCATTTAGTCGTAGTCGCAAACGTATAACATGTTTGTGGGTTATTAAATATGGGCAAAAAAGCGATTTAAAAAAGTGCAATTGATATTGTAATATAGACAATTAGTTCGTAATAAGAGCTTAGATTGTACAAAACAAAAAAAAGTTTGTTGCCTAGTTAATTGTGCTGTGAGAGAATGCAACTAAAGGAACGGTTGTGAGAGAGTACGTGTTTGGAAAAAAAGCCTTGGCGACGGTTCAACCTTGAGGTACTCTTTGCATCAGTAGACACTTAAAAACATGGTAAAGAAAATTCAGTAGCGAATAAAATCAATTCCACCAGTGTTACGGCAAAACCGGTGACGAAAGGTGATGCATTTTGTGCAAGGTTGTGTGATAGTGGAGTGTAAATGTTAAATTAAGTGTTGATAAGTAATACAAAAACATACTACAAATAAAGGTTTTCCATGTCGTAAATTTGTTGTGTTATTGTGTAAAGTACTTCTTTCAAAACGAAAAATTATACATAAATGTAAGTGTATGCAAATGTGTGAATAGATTAGCCAACCAATAACCTTTACTTGTTTGCATTTAGCAGTTTTGCAATGGGAAGGGAAATGATAAAGCAATTGAATTAATAAACAGCTGTCCTATTGGAAAAAACAGGTGACAATTTGATCAACATTTCTTTACCCTTTGGAAGTATTGTCCCGATCAGATAAATCGAAATAAGTGAGCTCACCTAACAGCACCATGACTGGTCAAACATTGATCATTTCTAGATTTTTAACGCTTTCTACCATATTGAACCATTCCCATATTCGGGTTTCCCTTCTTTTCTCCTTCTTCCTCCCCCTTTCCTAAAGCGTCAAAGAATGTTTTGTAGCACTTGCAGTGTGTGTTTTACCGGTGGTCTACCAACTGGACAAACGAAATTGGTAAAAGTCCATTTCCGCTGCAATAATCTCTCGCCCCGAACGAACACTTTGGCAATGCCGTTGAACTTGGTACCTTATGGTAGACCGTTACCATGTGTTACTCGATCGGCATTGACTATAACCACGGGACGGATGTAGTCGTCTCGGGCAAAATGCTAATGAAGTGTGGTAATTGATAGGTGCTTCCGTTTCGCTAGCCCTAGCGTCGAGCGTAGAGAATAAGATCGAGCAAATGGTTTTGTGTTTTTCTGGGGTGTGTATGAAAGTTTTGTAACATTTTTTTAAACTACTTTTTATTTGATTTTCTATTAATTTGTTTGTTTAAAACGTGACGATGAGCTCGTTTATTTGTTTTTTAAATACAAAATAAGCGACACTTTTTCAGAAAAAAATCGATTAATAACGTATTAATCTGCAGTAATTTGATAAACTGTTGACGACTTTTTAAATTTATTCGCACACAAACATAAATTTAAAACTACAATAAAAAGTTACAAGCTATTACGTCTACCTACATTTTTAAACCACTACCAAACAAACGATGATGAACAATGATCTACAAAGCTAGAGCAAGCCCCAAAAACGCTACAACAAACGATAATAAGCGACACGTATAGATACGCTGTGTTTGTTCACTTCACTAAATTTTAACATAAATTCACCGTTTCTAGTGTACAAGTCACCCGTATATTAATTTTGCAAAAAACAAGCAACTTGTAACTGGATTCGAAACTTTTGTTTTACATAAAACAGCTTACATCAGCAAAGCAAAATTGAGAACACCTTTCGAGCACATTATTCATCACATCATTTGCACCTTATTTTTATATAACTTTTACTTATAACACTGGTTTATATTTTGTAAAACAGACGCCACTTAAACTTCTATTTTTCCCCCTTTCAAAAGGAACCACGTCACTACCACCATCAAATGTAGTACGAATTTATCTCAACTATATTTGCATACGTTTTTCATCATTCACTGTAAACTTGTACAAATATTTTCACACCTGCCCGTACCGGAAGGGCTTGGTTTTTTTTATTAAAAGATCGCTTAAATTTAATTGTTGCCCCGTACCACACAGCAGAAGCCACACGTCGGTAACGAACACTAACCGGAGACTGCCTGTGGCTGTTCGGAAGTATAAGCGACGAACCTGTGTCTTATTCATCCCATCCATGGCGTCACCTATCCTGCTTTAACGTTCGCATTTTCCCAACTTCCCCTAGCCAGGTGTGCGTTTCTTTTTTATTTTTTACATCTCCGTTTCCAACTCTTCACCCATCATATGGCGGGGACGGCGCTTTTCCTCAACATATCATTTTCTCTTTCCATCCTACGCATCATTCGCTTGTGTGTAGGTGGTTCCGGATTCGGAAGAAGGGAACGGTTTACCATCACGACGACATGCACATATCGTGCGTTAACAGTTCTTGTATCCTTCCTCTACACTTGGCCACAAACAATCCATCGTAGGCATTGTTAGAACAAATGAGTCGAATGGTAGAGGGTGAATGGTAGGAAAATTGTGTTTGTACTTTTTTCTTTTTTTTTCAAACACATGCACCACACAGTCTGTTTGGTTGTGCAGCCGCAATACGCGATCGTACTTCCTGTGCTGGTTTCGGTGTGGTCGTCTACCTTACACCGGAACAGAATGATCACAAAGCGAAAAGTCTAACAAGCGATCGTCTGTATACGCTTTGTTACCGTTCGCTACTGGATTTACAAACATCGGAATTCTTTGGTAAAAAAATATTTTATGTTAAGAAAATATTAATTATTTTACGGGCGATAAGCAAATAATAGAACTATTCGGAAAACTAAGAAATAGGTTATTTTTTCTTAAAAGTATGGGCACGTGAACACCTTCATGCAGGTGAACGCAAGCGTGTCGTGTTGCATACTTTCTCATGCTTCTCTCTTAGTTCGAAACGAAACGATCGGTAATATACATTGATACGCAATGTTGCCGGTAAAAAGAATTCAACAAGGGGTTGCACCAAAGCAAAAAGAAAGGGGGTTGAAAATACACATCCACCACGCTGCTACTCGCTTTCAAACGGTCAGTTGCTGCCATGTGTGACGAATACACACACAGTTGTAGGAATACGCACCAAATCCCCCACACTCACACGCCTATTTGTAACTTGGGCTTTGGCCGTTAGGTTTTACTTCCGCTTTTCTACGTTGAGTTTTGTGTTGATCATTGTTTTGCTTAAATTATTGCGTTACACTACCACCAAAGCAAAGTGGAGAGGGTCAAGTGTACTTTATTCTTGCTTCGGTATGGATTTTGTTTATTGTGCAGAACAAAACATAAGTGTAACAGTCGAAAAACGAAGCCATTGCGCTGGCAGTCGGTGAAGGTCATGGTTGTTTTTTCGGTTCCGAAGTTTTATGATGGAAGCTGGAGAGGATGATCTCCAGTGGAGTAGCTTTTGCGGTAACCGAGGAAAGATGGCACGTGACGCAAATATGTGTAGCAGAGTAGGTGACAATTGAAGGTCTATCAATCTACATGGGAATGTGATTTTATCTTTGAAAACATAAAATGGATCTTTATTGTGATTTTATTCACAATTTTTCGATGAAAATGAAGATTAAAACATTAAAATAATACAATATCTATGTACATTTTATAAAGTTATAATTTATGATTGAACTATTCATCATTTTTGATAACAGTTAAACAATAAAATATATCAATAAGGCCAGGCCTATCTAACAGTAACTGCAACTAGACTCTATTTTTTAAATATCAATTGAATTAAAATGCTTTTCGATACTACAAACAATTGTTGTTTATCAAAATTAGGTCAACTGGACATCGAAACATTTACTTTTATTTCTTTTATTTAACTCCTTCAACAATGAACTACAATGAATGATGGAAAATGAAGAATTTTTAACATAATTTGTCACCCACCGAAAATGTTCCCCGAAGTAAATAAAAGCGTGTAAAAACCCGAACAATGCAGACCATCTCTATCGGTGGTTAATGGTTAATGATTATTTTTTCTGCACCATTTCATAACTGCACCAACTGCACAATGCATGGGTTGCATTAAGCTCAAGTAAAACTGCATTAAGATACTGATCCCCAACTGGAATGGAGCATACCTGCGCAACAATCGGTGACTTTGGGTAACGAGAAAGATGCTACCGGCGATACCGATCAGCAACGTCATCCCCACGCCCGGTGTCAACTTCATCGTTGACCCTGGCAGCCCCGGACCGCTGAGAAACAGATCGCCCGGTAGCATGCCAACGGTGAGCGGTGAGTTGTATGGCAGTCCGTTGAAATGCTTTACGCGTCGTATCTATTGCACAGGATTAATTTCACCTTCACTTTTAGTCTCCCAAACACTTGAGTCGTCTTAAATCCACCGGATGCACGGGTTTTGTGGCATGCTATCGGAACCATTCCATCGTTCACGTATGAGTATGGGAAAATTCCCAAATACACCACATATCATCACTTTCACATTAATTGTCCATTTTGCAGTGCTTTGCTATTTTTTGTCCACTTGTTGGATAGTTTAGATGAGATTGAATTTTTGTATTTATTTGATCATCAAAAAACAGCTCTCATAAAATGCTACTGTAAGAAAAAAAGGGAATTGCCAAAATGAAGCTGTCATCAGGAAGGTTTGAAAAAAAAAAAACAAATCTTGAACAGTGAGTTGGATAAATTACATTTCACACTGACTTGCACTCTTGGGCTGATCGCTATCGAACAGCTTGCAACAACACTCACACGCTTTAATTAAAACATTACTGCTTACACCACCAATCACAATGGATTTCATCGCGGTTTTTGTTTAGTTTCATCTGATTTTTTTTTGTTTTAATTGACCGACTTAATTCTATTACCATGCCCCTCCTTCTATATCTCTGATCACGCTTTCACAATGGGTTGCGATGACAAAGTTTTCTTCAATTTCCCACCGTATTATGGAGGACTTTAGGTGCAATTAATTTGTCTTGAGAAGTGTTCGTGTGTTTACGTATTAAACCTCATTCGAAACACTAGACACAATTCTAACAAAAATATTATTGATATAAGCTTTGCTGCAATTTCACTTCACATTGCATTTAAGTGCATAAAAATAAAATCGAATTCCTAAAGCAATTTGTTGATAGATACTGTAATCCATTTATCAATGCGATAAGACATTATCGTACAGTCAATCGCGTCCTCATGATGTCATACTTTGGAGAACCATAAAAATGCATTCGACAGGGGCACTTTTGTTATCAGTTCCTTTTTTGTTTTATTTTTCATCGGATAAAAAAGTTTTTTTAATGAAAAAAGTGGGACAAAAAGCCGGATTTAAGTAAAGATTTCGAGTAATTAATGGACTGATACGTCTTCTAAAAATATCTCAAACTTCAAATGTTCTTCATGATATGTTCGATTCCAGTGTTTTAGTGCGTGAAGAATTGCATTAAATTGTGACATCTGCGAATAACTCTCAGTACAGCAAAATGCCATCTTTATCATCACACTTCTCCATGTACTGTATCCGGTCTCATCTTCTGCCCTCATTTCAATGATAACACCAATCCCCACACACAACCAGCAGGATCGCACGTGATATTTGCTCACTTTATGCACAACAGTTCGGGTCGTACAGTTGTAGTTAAAACGCCTACGCAAGCTAATGATAACAGACTGGTTGGAATTACTTCATCCAACTTTGAAGATCACATGATATATTCAAGGTTGATTACGTCTTGGTGAGGTGAGAAGATCACACAAAAAAATTAAAATTTTCATTCGCAAAGGAACTATTTGTCACACTTTATAGATATCACCAAACTGCACTATTCTGGACATAAATAATTGTTGGTCGAATTCGTATTTTTTGCGTTAGTTTTCTGAGGCTTTTGCACCTGAAACCATTCACGACGTCCACTAAAAAACCGTGCCCACTGTCGACTGGTCTGCACCTAGGGCACCGGTGCGCAACTCCCAAACCGTTCGCTGGAAGTCGTTCAATGTC
The DNA here is from genome assembly GCA_016170015.1 of Anopheles longipalpis. Lineage (NCBI taxonomy): Eukaryota > Metazoa > Arthropoda > Insecta > Diptera > Culicidae > Anopheles > Anopheles longipalpis. Next base: position 28,326,199 of record CM028106.1, on the reverse strand, counting down.
CTCGTTGGAACGCTTCAGTCCCCTAGCCACAACAAGCTCAAGTATCTCGCATCACCTGCGCTTATCTTGCGATGTTCGTGATTGCACATTATCACCAACAACCTTTCCCAAACACACACGAACGCCACAAAGGGGGAGTACGTGGGGCTACAATTTGAACCACATAGCGTCATACATCTCTCACCCCCACCACCCAATTCAAGGGTGGCAAGGAGAACGTTTCATTGTAGCACAAAGTTACTAATTAGTTCCGCACACAAATTATCACTTCGACGAACAACAGCATTAGCACCGCTTGCAATTCGCTTTTGCACTATTTGTCTGGGTGACTTTTAACATGGGGGGAAATATATTTTTGCACGAAAACGCGTCGAAAACCGTTTATTTTACCCGATACGGACCAACCTTTTCACGTCGATCGGAACACGGAGACTGCGAAGAGATGTTGCTACCGAATACCGTTTCACTGCATGATTTAAGTCACCCGGCTTCGGGTTGGGAAAACGGTCGCCTGTCCGTCGACCGATTGTTTTGGCTGATCTTACTCGATCGGTCATGAGATCGGAGTGTGTTTTTTGTTTGTTATTTGTTTTTGGTGAGCAGCTTTTACTTCAGTGACACTGCCCCATTCGCTTTCTCACGTGCTCACATCTATTTATCCCCGTACGATGAAACGTGAGCCCAACGACAGGTGTGTTCGGCTTAGGGGTAAATAGATTGCGTCAACCAATTTCTTCGGTATTAATTCCTTTCCGTTTTGCCCTTCGCTGTCACTGTCAACGGTGTGGTTTTGGGGCGTTTTTGATTGAACTGTTTATGTGCTAAGAGATGTGCCATAAATGTACCCCTTTTATCGTTCTCTTTCTCTCCCTTTAAAGCTCACCCCGAAAATAGCATATTAATGTGGCAAACAGTGGCTACCTTGTCGAAAATATGCAGACAAAACACACCGTTGTCCCATTCGGAAATGCCATTCAAACGTATTCGAGCAGTTCCAATTTCGCTTTTAATTGGGATTGGAAATGAGCGAAAGTGGACGATCGAACCCAGTCGGTGGACGACACGCCCCGGTGGGATGGGGTGAGATTTTGGAACATTGAATGTGTTGCGTGTGGCGGACCGATTCGAATGTAAAAGGATCAGCAATTGGAAGAAATGGAGCTTGTCGAACATTGATAACTAGTGCCACGGGTTGTAGCATGTGTGATGGTGTGATGGTTGTCAGGAAAGGTACTAGCATAACTTTTGATCTCATTCGCTACATAACTCATAAACGTATGGAGAAATGTACATTTGTTTCAGCTTTGTTTCACTGGTTCAACAACTGCCCATCGGGTGGGTAAAATCAGACCAAAGAGTAAATGAATTGTACGCGTGTGTTGTTGCTTTTTCTCTCCTTGCTATCGTTATGCTAGCACGCCTCAGGCAGTTGTCAGGTAAGGGATGGAATTTGATTGGTTTGTATCATTGAGTTATCGGTGGGGTGGATAGAAATGTTCGAACGTGTAATTAAGAGCTATATCTTAAGGTGGTGATTGCTGCGTAGAAAAGGGAAACATGCCAGTGATAGAGATATCAACGTTTAGGGTCTCTAAAATAGTAGATAATGAGTTTAAACAATGCCAAGAGAAGCATTTTCTACACTAAGTACCGATTTGCTATAATAGTAAGTTTTTTTTTTTATTTTCAGTCTAGCATGACAATACATTTTTGCTCGAAGAAGAAATTAAATAATACATCAATCAAATATATTTTTATTTGGTACTGATCAACAGCACTTAAAATTTTTGAATAAAATGTAATTAACTTGAATATGATTTATTTCCGAAATTATATGAATTAGTGATAAATTTGGAGACATAAATAAAATAATCAATCCATAACATAATCAATGCAACTTTCAACCAATTTGTATTATTGAATCTTGAATTTTTTTCATTTTATTTGGGGATTAATAGGGGTATTAATAGTAAAATCAAGGTAACTTAATATTTAATTTAGGGAGATTTTTTTTGTACTAAAATAGATCATAATTCTTTTGTGCTTTGTTATGACGTATATGAGGGATGAGCAACCTTTTAGAGCTTCGGGCCACATTCAAAATCAAAAAGTGGTTGGCGGGCCACATTGCAGGATGCATTGATATAATAATGAATGTAGTAAAGCTGCTTTTATCCGGACTTTTTTGGACTAGATGCATTGCTGTATTTTTGAAAAGTGAATTAGGATTAAAAATCTTTTTTTTTAGTTTTGAGTGTTGTATTAACCGGGTAATTTGCACTTTTAATTCTTAATAACATTTATTATAAAAATTGATATTGGCTATTCGCGGGCCGCATAAAACCACTTCGAGGGCCACATGCGGCCCGCGGGCCGCAGGTTGCTCATGCCTGACGTATATTATAAATAGACCTAAAACAATTAAACCGCTGCGAAATTCAAGTCTGGGGAGCTGTTAGATGGCAGCCATGACCTACTCTTAGCCATAAAGCAAAAGAAGAATATGAATTAAGAAGAGAATAATAGCAAATTCTTTAGAGCACAACTTAACAATAAGCACGTTTCGAGGTAATATCTCAGCTGTTCTCATACTTGTTTGGAATGACTTATCCGGTTTTGAGTTAGAGGTCAGCTGAAAGACATTGTTAGGAAATAATGCTGCATAAAAAGATGGCGGAAATGACGAACCCACAATATTTAAATTCCCCTTCAAGCAAACAAATCATTTGAATAATTCACTTCTATCCATATTGTCGCTAAATAATATGAAATTAAACTTGAAAGATAGCTTCCATTTCTAAATCACCTCTCAAAATCGACTTGTGAGAAGCTTAAAATACTCAAGAAAATCTTTCCATGGTGCATTAAACGAACTGGGTACGCTTAAGTACCGTCGTCAAACCGGAACTCCATCAACCGTTGCGACGGAAGTCACGATTTGACCAGAAGCTCATAAATCTTCTTTAACATCGCTTGTCACTTGACCTGGCTTTGTTCGCATCGCATAAATCGATAAATGCAGCTGGAACATGCAAAATGCCCCTTGTGAAGTAGGATCTGAATGTGGTTTCATCAACGATGCTACCATGAAAGATGCAAAACTGATGATGGTGGTTGTGATCGAAAATCCAGCGAGTGAATCTGGCAAGTTTTTTTTTTAGTTTTTGCTCCCAAAAATTCACAAGCGACAATTTCCCAAAACGACGACGATATAAAGTTTGAAATGGGCTTTTTTGTGTGTGTGCGTGTGTCTTCAGTTCGCATGTAGAGCATAAGAAAAAAATGCCTCATGAAGGGAAATGAATGTTTTTCACCTACCTCAGCTTTTCCCGGCGCCGCTCATAGTTTGGCTGTTCGGCGGTCAGCTTCTCCAGTATCAGCCTGTACTGGCGCAGTTTATCACTAAAGTTGGACAGTTCGATTAGCATTTTTTTCTTCGTTCGGTCGTGGTAGCGTATTTTCGTCTCAACGCGGTTCCTACTGGTACGAGATGATCCGGTCCGTTGCGTTGTTTAAACCACAAAAAATGTCCGAACTGTGCGTGGATTGTATGCATACGACACTTTTCACTGCGTTTCTGTACGGGAAATGCATTTTTCCTTTGCTGACTGGAAGGAATAAAGTGCGTGAAGACAACGTTTTCACGCGAGAGTGTATTATGAATAAATTAATGCTGCTTTTTGGTTGCTTCTACGCAACGATGCGCCTAAAGGTATGCAATATTGGTTGTGCAGGGTTTTTCATTCCATGAAGTGAACGATATTCCTAGATATTTTTTAAAAAGCTGTCTAGCTTGAATGTTTAGAACCATTTATAGTTACTTTTTAAACTTAATACAACACTTTTTATTTCACATAGTGCATAACTTCAGGCGAATTGACTGAAACAATTATTTATCGATCGATATTTTCAAAACGATCGTACAAACAAAGCTGCATAAATATCATAATCCTATTATTTGTTGGCATACCTCACGATTATTCGAAAATACCTAACAAATTTCCATTACTTCACTTATAGATAAAAAAGTGGTAAGAATTCAAAGCTTAATAAAGCATGAATAAGTCATAACATTATTCACTTAACAAGTCGATCAATTCCATTCTTTTCCATTTTTGTCACAAAGTTACATTTTCTTTGTTCTCACATTACAACTCGTGTTGTTATACATTGAACATTGAACATTGTTTCACTGACTTATCATATCGCTATGCACATGACCCTAAAAAAAACACACACACAAACAGTAAACTTGTTCTGTTTAAACAATGTTAACAGCACTTTTTTTTCATCGTATATCGTCTCCCTTTAAAGAAACTCCATTGATCAGCTGTCACTGTTGAGCATTCTTCCACGCAACGCACCACAAGCGAATGACCGCGTAATGGAGGTGTTATAAACCTCCCCAACAGGGACACACATTCAAATTGAAGACCCCATGCACTGTCTTACCGCCGAAATTAAACACCGATGCGATCACGTCAAGCGTTGGGCATTAACTACTCGATACCGTTGGTGTGGTGCGTGCAACGCTGGAACATTGGTGGAACTTCATCCAATTTAAAGTTTTCACTATTCTCACTGCCCACATCGCCCAGTGCTAGTGTTGCCACTGCTCCCGGTCGGTTCTTCGCCCGGATTCTACCAAAAGCCAATTCCATGGATTCCGATCCGCATTTGCTGAATGCATCCGACCCAGGGACGACGATTAGCAATTTTCTCACGTTTTCGTCACGAGCATGAAAAATGGGAGCTGCTAAACATCGCCACACTGCCACGATTGTAGGGGTGGCTGTAGAGTTAACGGAAAAAAACGTTAAAGAAGACCCCGCCAGTTGCAAAACGTAAAACGTTCGAGTTAAATATAAAAGAAATCGCAATGAAAAATCTATCTGATTTTATTATTTTTTCCTCGGTTTTTTTTCGCAAAGCGGTGGCACACGACACACTGGGCGTAAAATGCTCGCGGCAAACGAAAGAAACGAAGACACCAACCTTAAATGCAATAATGAGCCATAGTAAAGGAGCTGACCGGCCACCATTCATTATTACCCACGGGGCCTCATGGACAAATTGCACCCAATGGGGGATGCACACGCGGGTGCCCAATGGGTGGGGGGCGAAGCTGGTGATGGGGGCGGAGGGATGATGGTGGCCTTGCGGGTGAATTTTCCAAGCCTCCCATTTGTTTTTTGCCACCGCCAAACCAGAACGGTACGAGATGATCGAGATCTCTCACTGGCGGTCTAGGGGGTCACAACCTTCACAGCGGTGTTTCGTTTTAAGCGCACGAGAAATGTCCGACATTTGGGTGCCCTCCCACTGTCATCGAAGAGCCGTTACGTGGTGAAGTTCACTTGGGAAAAAAGTGGAACATTTCCAAAAAAAAAAAAGAAAAAAAGCACACACCTCGATCCTATCACCAATTGCACTGTCAGCATTCACATCACAACACGGCAGCTTTTTTTTCCTGTGTATTTGGAACAATCTCCTTTCGGGGGAAGATTTCCAATGCTAGAAGCTCGCTGTAGGTAATGAGCAAGCGTGTAACTTCCGTACTTTATCACCGTGTGGAATACGTTTGATGAATGCCGGTGTTGGTGGTTTTACCGAACGAGACACAAACACACAAGCTGCACTAAGAATTCCACACGGAAGTATAGCTAGTTCACCGTCAGAAGTAACGCTCGCAGCTTACTATGTCGCCGCACGTTTATCTTTGACAGCTGTCTGCACGTTCGTCTTTATCTTTGCTTGTCGCGATCACTGCACACTCACGCACTCCGAGGTGACACAGGTTTTTGCTTGTGTTATGTTCTGCTTATCATGTTGCGTACAGCAACAGCTACATATTTGCTGGTTTCGTAAACATACGCAAACGGTGAGCAGATTTACACCATCCCGTTCAAGGTTATTACTTGGAGATTGATCACTATCCAAGATTGATCCATGGTTTTCGCTAATTGATCGATAATTTTACGATTTTCGTGCAGACACATAACGCAAGAAGCGTGGTGAACTTATCACTAACATCAACGAAAAGCCAGACACATCGTCATAACTGGGTGTTACGTCAAACTCTTGTTTCACTCCTGTCACTTGTTCGTTAAGTGAACACTTTCCCCATGTGGCGGCACTCGATCTATATACCTATCATGCAAGCATATATTTTTTCTTTTATTAATACACCATCATTTTTGGCAAAATCTTTTCGTTTGTTTACCTTTTCCTTAACACTTTCACGCTCGGCGAACTGTTACACTGGCCGTTTCCGTACCGATGTTCGTGTTTCACGGTTTCCGAAACACTCGCGACGAAACAGACCCCTGTCAATTCGCTCGAAATTCGCGTCAGCACCGGCGTACTACCGGACAGCTTCTGACCTACGAGTTGCGTTTGTCTGTCTTTTCCAATTTTCACGCAGGCACTGTTTACAACCGGAGCGGCAGTGGGAGATCTTTTTTTTTTCGCCGACGGGGGGCGGGAGACCTGGTGACCACCAAGGTGGAGTCAAGAAGGGGTCTTATTAAAGTTTGGTTGCCAAAAATGATGGCACTTTGGGAAGCGAGTGTGCGAATGAGAGAGAGCGTTATATTTCATCTCTGTTCCTGTATGTGTTCACTTTGCAGGCTGCTGCTAAAAATGGAAGAAGATCCGTGTTGTGGTGCGTTTTTTTTTCTCTAGTGTTGTTAAAAGATAACAGCAACAACTCTACCAGCAGCAAAGGCCTACCTTCCAGCAGCAGCTTCGGTTCGCTTGTGAACGTGAATGCAAACAAGACAAATGAACCGTTTTGCCGTTTGGTCGATGACGCCCGTTAAACAGCCACCTCCTGATAGAATGGAGAAATGAGAAATCTACAAGCACATACCCATACCCGCCATTAGTACATTCCCGAGCAATTAGGCAAAGGTCTAACATTTGCCGGGTACGATTGGTAAGCGCTCCTTGCTTCTCTGCCCTTCCACTACTGCCCAGCGCCAAGCATTGTTTCAGCATGGTCACGGCCGCTTACTGCTGTTGCTGCTGTTGCGGCTGTAAAGCATGTAGTTAATCATGTACGTGTGTTGTACGAGTACCGACCCGCACCGAGCCACCTCGTCCAGCTTTCCCATGCACATGCTGTGCAAATAAGATGAAGCTTTTCATCTCGACTCGACGGCTATCCGTGAGTGTGTAGTAGTAGGTTAATAGTATACGCGTGTTATTAGATTAGCCGTGCTCTGTTTTGCTGGTGGAGATGTTGTTGTTTACGCACTGTATGGGAAAGCACACACTCTCAGGTGCAAACATCTCCACCATGTGGAGACACTTAACCGACTTTTCCATCCGATCGATGACGTGATCAGTTTTTAAAGATGATACACGTAAAGGAAAGGAAAGGAAAATGGTGTCAAAAAAAAGTAGCGTGAAAGTGAATTATTTGAAGGAGGATTTTGATTTTAGGTTACGTCAGGTGTCTTCTTTAGGTGAGATCAAAGATGCCCTTCACTGAAGGTAGTTCGAACGGTACTGTTAGTTAATAAGGTTCACAAAAAAGATGATCGTGTCTATGTAGTTGTGAGTGCAACTAAAAAAAATCGTCTCAAAATAATTCATTTAAAAGAATAAGTAATCATTAAGCAACAACTATTGTCTTAATAATTCCTCAATAAAGTTGGTCGTAACAACAATTATGTTCTTCTCGATCTGTAACTTATTTCATTACAGCATTTCAAAAAAAAAAAGAAGGTCAATCATTTTTGCCCCCTCTTTTCGGCTCAGAATTAAATTCCAATTAAACATTCCGTACAATTAAAAACTCCGTAGTAGTACAAATGAAAACACAGCCGACAGCAAAATCCGCAAATGAAATTCCTGCATTCATAAACTTTTAACTTTACAACGGTCGGCATCAAGGAGCGGGTGAAAAATTAAATCAAAAGCTCGGTACATCATCATTATCATCGTGTTTTGCACCCTTCGTTCCAGGCATTCAGGGTTTAGTGGCGGCGACTGGCAAAACACTAACGATAGGGCACTCGGCGACACATTGTGTTGTCTCCACCTTAGCTACGCTGATCTGATGCTGATGCCGATCCGTTGTAGTTCACCTCGCTGGTGGTTGGAAAAGTGTGATGTGACGTGAGAAAATAAATTGCCTAAAGGGAGGGAAGGAGAAGATCATCACTGGAGGTGGGAGATTCAATTACAATGGTGATGGTGGATTCGAAGAAAAAAAAAGGCGAACGCAAATTAGACTTACCAGCTTGAAATAACGGGTGAGATGAAAGGGTGACAAAGAAGGAACTATAAATTCTGATAAGCGCAAATGATAGCACATTTTTACTGCCCTTTTTTTCCTAACCCACACCGATTGGTCCGTGCACACGTTTGTTCGCTCTAATCTTGAACTACAAATCAATCTTTGCCATGATTATGAGGTAGAGATGAATGGGAAGACCCTACCAGTTTTTCGTATCCGTTTCAGTCTCGGTGCGTGTGTAAAGTGAGGCTTCACTGTCCGCTAATAAAGCTCTCTAACTGACAGCCATTTCTGTTCCACAATTGATGCGCGGCTTCCAAATGAAACGGTTACCCTAAAGTGGGTGGTTATGCTGGCCCCAAAGGGTTACAGCATATACAACGAAATGGGCGAGGGAGGGTGAGATGGAGAAGCGCCAACTAAAGTGAACTAATTGCCTACGCTGGAACGCACGGTAGCGGTGTAGCAGCGATTTTTCTTTCATCTTCAAATGACGTTCACCTGTTTTTCTTTCGAACTTCGAAATGGAACGGATTTTTTTTTCTATTTCACACAACGTCACTTCATTCCGCGAGGGTGGTTTTAAACAGCGATGTGACACATGCTTACGCAAAAGTTAAACTCACTCAACCATCTATCGATGGACACTTCCTAGAGCCGAATACTATGGAATTTGTGGCATTTGGGTTTTTTCTGATTTAATCCTACAATAAGGCAATAGGTAGCTAATTTATGAGCGGCTTGTAGTTATCGTTCGCTTTCTATTTGACATTAAAAATCACATAAATATGGAATAAATTAATAACTGCATACGATTGCCTACAACCAGGCGTGCAAAAGAGCACCAACCCATGAAAAAGGATATAAATCAAACAATTTTATATCTATTTGGGGTGGAATAAATTAAACCGCAGGTGTGAAGTAATGTTTACGTCTTGTAATTCGTCATCATTCACTTGCGTGTCAAACGTGTGCCGTATGTGCGTCCATCACCATAGCAACGGTATGCGAGCGTACAATCTCACTGGCTCGCTCTTCAGCGGGCAGTGAGAAGCACTCCGCTCATCTCACTACGCGTTCACTATCAGAATCGCTCAGGCGCGGTTTAAATGCGATGTCACGTGGTTGTTTGTCGTGCCGCGTGTGCTTATCGCAACGTTACGTGCGTTGGCCTGCATGCGCTCCTGGTGCTGATGTTGAACGGGAGAAAATACACTATATAGCGCTGTAAAAGACCTTGATTAGCCCCGTACGCAACACCAAGCGTCTCTGTTTTCATACGAGAGAAGCGGAAAAGCTTTCGGTGCTGATGATCACTATAACGTCATGTAAAGGGGATACACTTTTGAGGGGATGGAAATAAACACCCACACAGTCGTAAAAGTGGAGAATGGATTTCTAGAGATGAGCTTACGCTTTTTACGTTTACAAGTTACAAGAGGCCTTTATCCTAAAATAGACTGTGGAGAAAATGGAACGGTTCTCGTGCTTTGATTTGAAATAGAAAATTAGGAAGCAATTTTATGAAGATTCAGGCTTACAGAATTTTCAATTAAAAACTCAAATATTGAATTTCGGTTAGCGAAAATTCTCATCCTTCTTAGTATATCGTAAGAAGAAGAAAGCTAAATCATCGGGCTTTACAATGCGATTCAATATCAAGCAAACGAATAGTATTTTTCTTACCTTCCATAGGGAGGAAAGCTCTAAATTCTGGCAACACATACTCGCCTACACAGAGAGATGGTAAGCGATGACGAGATTTATGAGGCTCATAAATAGACGATGCTCAACAGCTTACCCGTGAGCGCGCGTATGGCCCTACATCGCGTTACTCTAGGACGGAGTTGTTTTCGTACATTCAATCCCTACAAGCATGTTGTTTTATGATTTGCTTTTGGTGTTCCTTTTAACGTTTCTTCCTGTGCTGTGGTTCAACTAAAGCAACAAAATGGTGTATCGCAATGGTGCTATTTATTTCCAAACGAGTCTAAGTGCCATGTTACGCACCATGCGTGAGGTTGGCGCCATATGGTAAAGAACGGGTAATAAAATAGACCCCATTCATGGATGTAGAAGTCAAGTGGAGCTACTAATTGTGTACTTGAGCATTAATTTAAACGTCAGTGGTTTATTGGGACGTTACAAATCAGCTGTAACAATTGTACGTTCATGATGGTTTTTAATTTTCTGTTTCTCAGAATACAAGCGAAAAGTCGCCAACATTTATGAAATAAATAAAAAATAATTTTATTTTTTTTACATAATTATTCAATTACACACATTGATTTAAGCTCTCAAAAAATAATGCGGAAAATTATGTAAATTATAAAAAATATGTTCAAAAATGTATGCATTAAGCTCTAAAGTGTGAACAAAACCCCTTATATTGCCCAAGACAAAGATGACAACCAGCATTAGCTTTAGCATTCCCGGCAGGTTCCAAATCACGTGAAAATCATTAAGAAGTTTGCCGATTCCGTGACGTAAACAACCCCCTGCTGTCGCTTTAAACGAACACAACCGAAACCACAGCAGGATATTGTGTCCTTGGAAATAAAAATAAATTACCAAAGTCCTTGTGTAAGGATGCTATCCCTGTTTACCCTGTTTTTCTCTCTTTCTGCTTCTCAAACAAACCACAAACCGTTCGTTTCCCACACAATCCAGCCCCAGACGTTGACGCTCTCGTTTGGAAAAGCCCCAGGCAATCGAGCCGGCGGGGACACCACTGTTGTTGTTCGATTTACGTGGGAAAATGTATGCCAGCCTCTCAACACCAACGGCCAGGCAAACAGGAGCATAATGGGTCACATACCCGCTACATACCTATCCCGTGAGCAGTTCCACTGATAGGATGGAGGGCGTTTATTTTTATTTATTTATTTTTAGCACACGCACACACCGAACCGAGTGGCACGGTCAGGGGTCGTTTGCAGCATAAACATAGAACTGGCTCACAGCTTCCGTTCGTCACAGCATCGTCGTAATGTGTCTGTATACGTGCCCATGTGTGTCTGGCTCTTTTATGTTGAAGGAAGTGATGTTGTGCTGCGTATGAATGAAATAGAGCATGAAATGAAAGAGGATTCCTGGGATGCAACATATCCCCGGCAGCAGACTTCCGCGTAGAAGAGAGTGAGAGTTTTCATGCTGTATTCACGACTGAACACGTGACAGATCAGAATAAAAACAGAATTGTGTAAAAAAAGGAAGCAAAATAACTCCGGTACGAACAACGGTGAGTCAGTTTCGATGATCAACACATCAGCGGCGCTTGTGATAGCACGAGAGATACGCTAGAAAGTGAGAGGGTAGAATAGTATTAGCTGCGCATGGTCCAAAATTGTGGAGCAAGAAAACAACTTCAGCATCATGATACCAGCAGAATCCATCCGGTGTTTCTACGGGCACGGGCAGCATCACGATGCACATTTCGGTGCAGTTATTTTTACGTTTAAACAAAGTGTTTTACGGTTTTGTTTCCGTTTTGTTTTACGCTAATTGTTAAAAACGAAAGGTGTATCGCGTATTGCATACCGCACAGGCGGTTAAGGTGAACCGGTCACTACTCGCGATTCAGTTAACATTCTTCTCACGCACTTTCTAGCTCACCGTAGTGAGAAACTCTTCGTTTGTGGGGTGAAGCTGTGAAGCCAAACCGCCGAAAGCAGTGCAAAGCTTTTTCATCTCTCGCGCAGGGTTTTTTGTTGCTGTACCAAAAGTGACGTGACCATGGCAATGGAGAACTCCAACCCATGGCCATCATCAACATGCAGTGAGTTGAGTGAGGGTATATGTTCGCACGCCGTGAGATGAGTATGTGAGCAAGATGATACGCGATGCCGTTTTAGAACAAAACCACTCGGTATCGATTCGGATGAGGTATGATAAGAACGAATCACATACCAAACGAAGCCAGCATTCGACTGTATGCCTTCGTTCAGTTCGGTTTAGCAAAGCAGCAGAAGCACCGTACCAGCAGAAAGTTTCTCGTTTCGCGGGCAAGTGTAGTTGCGGGATATTTCTATCCCGAAACGATTCATCCAAGCAACCGGTTCGCCAAAAAGTCTATCGAAAGCGGTTTGCGAGCGCGTGTGCGACATTCGCTACCAAACGGTCAACCGGTGTGCACGTGCTTTGCGTTCGTGTATCGGATCGCTTTCAAAACGGGTCCACCTTGTGGAACTCGGTTTTTCTGTTTCAACTGACCTATCCTCTATCTGTCTGCCCGTCTGTCTGTGCTATTAAACCGTCTTTATTGTGCTATGTGTGTGTTCACGAGCGGTCTCACTTGATGGTTTGCTTGCAATAAAGTTGCAATCGTCGGCCGCTTGTCAAAGCACCGTGCAACGCACTTTCGCTGGATGTGTTTGTTCTTTTAATACTACTTACTACAGCAAACAGTCAGAGCTTTCAATTGCAAAGTGAAAATACACACACTGGAATTCTCGAAGTGACAAATAGTGAAGTGTTTCGATGAGTGTCATCATTGGTGCTAGTGAACAAAATTGGTTGTGTTTTATTAATTTTTAAATAAAGTTTTGTTAAAGTGAATGCGTGACTGTTGCTTAAGTTTTATTGCCGCTACTGTTACTCAATTTTAAAACAGTTTAAAATAAAAAAACGCACAAACACTTTCACGACCTTGCTAACCGAACAGCGATAGTGTTGTATTGTGGATGAGCATTGTCTACCGTTCAGTACGATCGCTGTACAAGCACTCTGGGGCCGATTATTCCTCTTTACGCACTCATCATCTAAACCACCGACAGCCACTCGACTAGTGGACGGTTACGGCTGATAAGCACAATATCGGAATCGAATGATTCCGCAACAATTTCCCGTCAGCTGAGCGCGTACTTCGATCCCTCGCCATCCGCTCTTCGCAAGGCTGCTGATACTGATTAGGACGCGACTACTGCAACCCGCCCTCGGGGAAAGGGGTTCAAGCACTGGGCCCTTCGTACGTACCAGCCGTGATCGTACGAACGTGCGGAAGTTAAGCGTGTGGTTTTGCAGTGTGCGTGTGTGTGTTTAAAGGGCCGCTCAGGCCACGCGATCGTAAGGTTAAAGGCACGCAAAGAAAAACAAATAAACAAAGGCGCACCGTTGTTGCAGGTGGTGACCTGTGGTTCACCCGTGTGACTGCCGTTGGTTTGGTTGTGCTTGGCGATATTGGTGACAATTCCAGCGATTCTTCAAATGTAAGTTTTGTGAAGTAAATAGGAAATTTATGTCCATTTTTGTAGTTGTAAAAGTAGTCTGAGAATTTCTATTCCAGGTTGTAATATTCTTACACCGATAAATATCAAATTGATTAAATTTCTAGATTTTAATTATTTTACAATCTATTGTAATTATTTGATAAAAAGTTTATAATGTCAACCATCTGCAACAGATTTTTATCATAAAAATCTATCTAAATCTATCTAGTATTTTTTTTAAATTTTAGTTTATTTTTGTTAATTCATCTTAAATTATATAATTTATTATAAATCGCCTATTTCCCTCATTGCTTGATCGACACTAATTTTTAATTTCCTACACTTTTCATAAGCATATTTGATGACCTATCTGTAAAACAACAATCAACGTTGTATGCAAATATCGTACCACAAAACAAAAACGGGGACTTTTGTGGTTAATCACCCGCTTGAATAAGGTCGGTAAAACTTTGCAGGCATGGCTTAGTGTTTTCGATTGTACTAGGATCACTCCGCACTAACACGCACCCAGTTAATAGTAAATGTGCTTAACAGCAGATGTGTGAAAGCGAGGCTTGAAGGAAGGTCATCTGTTTAGGGGGGATTTTTTTTGTACAGCACTTGAATAAATAACGAACATGATGATATCAGGCTGATATTGATGATGCGTTGATGATAAAAGCGGCTACTATCAAACCCATTTCGCTCATCTTCAGCCCACAGACAAACTACCGGATACTTGCAAATTGCTATATTGGCGTAATGCAATCACAGCTGAAAACAATTTAAAATCACAATCTCACAACCTGTGTGTCGTCGGGCATACTGTACCCGGGTTACAAACAAGTTCTCTGTGTGACTTCCCACAAAACTTCCCCTCCATTTTTTCCTTGTTGTTTAGTTAAATCGTGCCGATCATGAACGGGTCATGAATCACTTAGAGAGACGAGCAACGCAAAGTTTTGTGGTCGTACAAACAACGATTTAATAGGTAAAATGGGCGAGTCTTGCGATGCTTGTCTAACGCATTAGGAATGATTTTTAAATTAAATAAAAGGCTTGGTTTGCTTATGTGGAAGGTAGTGAAAATGATGACTTTTTAACTGGTTTACCAAAATTAGGAGGAAAAAAAACACAGTACTTCTAGTCATTTGTAGCTGTCTTCAATTAAATAATAATCGCAAGTAAATAACATGTGCAATTAATTAATGAATTAGATGTTGCCCTTGGAATTCATTAAAACCGGAACATTCCACATCCAAGGCTGCGCCTGTGTTTGATCTCTCAATCCCGATGCTATCGTATAACCGCAAGATTGCATAACGGTACGACACCGTATCCGTCTCTCCACTCCACACAAAATGATACAAAATAATGGAAAAAATGGCATCATTGCAAAAACACTCTTACCAATGTGACTTGTGTGCCGTCTCCTGCAACAAACCATAATCGATCTTTAAACGTGACAATGTACGTGACATCGTGGTTTTGATGGGGTGTTAGGGTTCTACCGCTAATGGCAAAACCTTGAAGAGCGATCAAATAATCGATTTGCTTTTAGGTAAAAATAAATCAGCCCCTTTTGCAACAGTTTGCTATCGAGTGGAAAATGATTTAGCCGACGGTAAAATCAAAAAAAAAATTATACTTCAAAATATTATTGCAATAAAGACAGCTAATTTAAAGGCACAATTTGTTATCAATCAATCGCTGCAACTTTGTTGCGTGCTTTAGTGCATTTTCATGCAAATGTCAATCAATGGTGACATTTGCTAAACAGCTCATGTACATTTATGTCACTGTAGAACAGGTCTATTACAGATTGCGATCATCATTTATCCATTTCAATTAGAGCGAGTGCTTGACTGAGCCCAGTCCAACTTCTAATGGCTTAGAAATGCAACAATTTATTCGGCTTTCGGAAGCTTTAGCATGGAGGAAGCTTTTAAATAAGAGTTAAGATAACATCACAATTTAAGTGAAAAAGCCAAAGGAAAACATGCAAACCGTAGCAATTTCTAATGCGAACGTTTCTAGCTTCGTTTGGTATAATCTCTAAACATTGCTCCAACACAATCCCACACATAGACCCATCCTCCACCTAATGTGACCGACAAACAAACAAACCACGACCAATTGGTTTCAATTCTCTGGATTACGTACAGCTCCAGATAATCGGCGTACCGTAATCAGACCAGTTTATGGTGTGCTCTCCGATTACGATGCCGCTCCAGTCTCCTACTCTCCTTGTCTGCTGGTGGGAATTTGACTTTCCCATGGGGGGAACCTCTAACGCCAACAACACAAAACCATCAAGGTCTAGGTGAAACAATTTCGAAACTTACCACTTTTGTTTCCATCCACCACTCCATCGAGGTGCGGTGGTTGGACAAATTTCTTTACCTGAACCTGAACTCGAGACAATTTTCCATCGCCCTAATGCCATTTTATAGCCTCAACTGTGCGAAACTTTAAATCATCCAATAAAGGTGCCGTATTCTTTTATTGCCAGTGTTTAATTTACGATTACAGAAATTTTTGGCACAATTTATCTTATGCCCAACACATCCGGCATCGGTACGGTATGGAAGGATCGTTTTCTTTGCCCAAGGTACGAGTAAAAGTAATTACTCTGACTTAGACCGGAATGACAAAATTTGGAAAAAGTAAGAAAAATGGCTGACGAATTCTCCATTAACTACGACGACTTTCATTCATCATTCGAGCAAACAACAAAAATTCCGATATACCTACATTTTACCTTCCATTCCTGTTTCGGGCAGGACGAAAGTTTATAATGAAAAATAGCCTTAAATCAATAATTTGAGCCGTTTACATTTCGCTCAGCAGGCGTGGATATTATCCATCAAGGTAGCGTCGTTTTTCTTTCAAGCTTTTCTGTGCTTTTTGTCTTGAGCTTTTGTGATGGTTTTTTTCATCTTCTTGTTACATGCTTTGTTGTGGGCAAGCGGTGATAAATTACAAATTGCAAATTATTTCTCCGTCCACCCGGTTGACATCATTCCAAATGTGGCCATTATTTTGCTGGATTATATTTACACACCGCCGGTCGTTTGGTGGCAAATGGTAAACGTGATACTGCTGACAGGTTTTGTAGTGATGTTTTATGTACAAACTTGCTTGCGAAGCTCCGTTGTCAGGATATTGTTTCGTCAGCTAAAGTTTAATCTAATTTTTTTTTGTGATAAAATAAAGGAAGTACATCGAAATGAAAGCTTTACGGCAATATTCTATATCCGTTTTGGTTATCCATCCATCACTGTCGAGCACGAATGTTAGAAGTTTTTTTAAAGCTAAGCTGTTGTTTTTGAATTTTAAAGGTGAATAAACAAACTAAACTAAGGATAAACGGCACAGCAAACAATAACAAGGTATGTTATTAATTCTCGCCCCATTTCCGTTGGATGAAACGGTTCGCGAACGACCTGTTAGTGTTGGCATTTTTATGACAGACTTCCATCGGTGTGCCATCGTTTGCGAAACCATTTGTGCCGAACTGTCAGTCTCAGTGCTTTCCATTGTTGATGTGTACCATCAAACCCCTCAAATAAGGTAGTAGAAGCTCGTAAACGGAACGATTTCCCAGACAAGTGGACCATCCAAAGGTGACGCTTCGTTATAATAAACTTTGTCTCGACGCCATATTTTGGAATCCTTCATCGCTACGGACAGGATATGAATCGGCGGAGAGGTACCATTGTTTTTCTATTTTCAGTTTTTTTTGGTTGCGTTTCCCCCAGTCGTAGCAAGTTGTGGCATTGTTGTGGCATGGTGAAAAAGTTAAAAGATGATAGAGTTTAAACTTTGACACAACCCATAATCAGTGTCATTCAAGTTCTTGTTTCGTTTAGAAAAGACACCATTAACAACAGGGTGATTATGAACTTCGTTTGAATGGTGGCAGAGCAATAATTTCACAACTTTGTCTGTGGTAAACAAACTTAATTTATTCAACACTTCTTTTCAGTGGTGTTCATTAAAGATTTGATTATAAAAAGTGTACTTTAATTTAAATCAAATTATTCTAATGATTATAATCTGATTTCGGATGTTAAATGATTTTTCTTTTCCTTTTTATGCTTGTTTCGGTAGGTTTTCACATTTTTTTTTTCAAATTTTTCCTCTTGTTTTTTTTTATAATTCATGATTACGGCTTTGGCGGTACTTTTCCTTGTTTTGTTTTTTGGTTTTATTTATTTCGTCCCTTTTTACACGTTTTTTTAGTGACAATAAAATATTAACATTACTTTTTGATATGTTTTATATCGATTTTCGAATGACTTTTGGTTCGTTTTGCATCCTTCATCTGAATGCATGATGAATACATGTTTGCTAAATCTGATAAATGAATATTTTCACGAGGAGGATATATCATCACGTAATTTATCGACTTACAACATTTCCGATCCCAAATTCCTTTGAACTATGTTAATATCCTTCACTAAAAAAAAATCGTAATGTAAACGAACTTAATTAAAATGGCTACATCAAAGGTATTCGATTGTAAGGATTGCAACAGCACATTAAACAAACAAATGATGCACTTCAAATGAAGGTACGATTGCAATTTGGCATTAATGTAATACACTTCCTTGTTTACTTTTTCCCGTCCATTTCAATTCTGCTTACTCGTAGCGAGGCGATAGACTTTACGCTTTGTAAAGCCGTGTTTGCATTTTCCGGTACAATAAAATAAGGACAAAACATTTTGAAGCGCCCAAGAAATGGGAAGGAGAATTTGAATTTTGTACCTTTCTGTCTGACGTCAGCAAAAGTTACATTTGAAGTACACTGCTTGGTATGCAAATATTTGAAAATACCGCAAAATTTTGTGTGTGTTTTTCTGTTCTTTTCTTGCGTATTTTGGTATTGTGAAATGGGAGTGCCTATTATTTTCTGCATCACATAAAACCGCGATTGAAAACATGCTCATGCATAAATCAAACGAAGGGGAGTTTTTTTAATTTAATGTTCCCCTCGAAGGGAGGGCGCTGATGTTGAATGAGATATTTTTAATAATTGCTTTTAAAAATATTCTTTTACAATTTTAAACAATGTAAATTTTGTGAAAACCTCAAACGAGAAGATATGTTACGGAAATTATTTAGTTAGTAAGTTTTCGTTATCATTCCTATTGCTGATCTTATCATCATTACAGTTCCATTTTAATAATAAAAGCAAGGTATTGAAAAACATTGTAATAAAGTCTTTGTTTCAAGATCAACTTTTAAGAAACAGTTAAAACGAACCAAATAAAAGTTTCCTATCCTCAGTTCGCACTAGCTTGAGTGTAAATAAATCTTACTCTAAAGGCCTGTTCCGCAAGTAAACCGAGTGACTCCATCGATCGGTTGGTCGGTAAGTCACACAGCAACGTGTAGTGGAATGAAAAATGGAATGTAATTCGTTCTACTCTTTCCCATTTCCTGTGGGACAGTGGAAACTTGTTTTGCGAGCTTGATTGCTTTGTAGAGAGTTTTCCGTTTACTTTCTCTGTATTTGTCGATCATTTCTCATCCGATGTCTTGTATTTTCTTGCTATTGCGTTAGCGCTGGAACGAGAAACTGGAGGACATACTCGTGGGAAATAAATATTGNGCAAGGTATTGAAAAACATTGTAATAAAGTCTTGGTTTCAAGATCAACTTTTTAGAACCAAATAAAAGTTTCCTATCCTCCGTTCGCACTAGCTAGAGTGTAAATAAATCTTACTGTAAAGGCCTGTTCCTCAAGTAAACCGAGTGCCTCCATCGATCGGTTGGTCGGTAAGTCACACAGCAACGTGTAGTGGAATGAAAAATGGAATGTAATTCGTTCTACTCTTTCCCATTTCCTGTGGGACAGTGGAAACTTGTTTTGCGAGCTTGATTGCTTTGTAGAGAGTTTTCCGTTTACTTTCTCTGTATTTGTCGATCATTTCTCATCCGATGTCTTGTATTTTCTTGCTATTGCGTTAGCGCTGGAACGAGAAACTGGAGGACATACTCGTGGGAAATAAATATTGTGCTGTTAGAAGTGATTTGAACCTAGATGATTATAATTAAGCCCAGGAACCGAACAATCGTAATTTTGTCTGTTGGTTAAGAACTGTAATCAATTTTCTTTTGTGTTTATTGTTATATTAATGGTGGAATCTTTTGATTATTGTTTTATTGGAATTAATTTATAACCTTGTTACACGATTGAGAGAGCTTTATTTGCTAAACATTAATTCATGAGATATTTTCTACATGATATTATTCAGGAAAGGAAAACGATAATATTTGTGCCCTTATAAAAGAAATTTCACATTTTTAATGCTCCATTGTAGTAAGATTATCTCAAATCTCATCAAAAGATGCAAACACGAGGGGAAAAACTACCAAACAGTAGAAAGAATCCTTCGATCATCCGTCGACTGGGGCTTTTTGCTACTCTGTGGTTGGTATCGAAAAAGAAAGCAACCGCGACCGAAGATCAAAAGCAATTTTGTGAAGGATTTTTCAACTCCACTCACCCAACAAGGGTAGTTAAGGTTTGGGGTAGAAAGAATAATCACGAAGTAGCTATTCAAACAGTCAACCGAAGTGAAGAAGATACACCGTCCGGAAGACAGCATCGTTTGGTGGTTGTTTTGTATGGAAGCACAAGGACGACTTGCGGTTCAGTGCTTTGGTTTTCAAGTTCGTATAAACTATGTCAAGGGAATGTTGTGCGAGCGATCTTGCTTTCCTTTCAAGTTTTCTCCAGCCTTAAAGTTTCTTATAGCGCGATTTGTATCCCAAAAGTTATCAAAACGGCACACCCTCGGATGCATTACGGGAAGCGCTTGAGGTTGTGTTTTTCTGGAACGATATCACAAGTGAAAGAAGTGAGTGGAATTTGATGCGGAAATGAACAATAACAAAACACAAATCATTCCAAGACTTTCCCGATTAATCTCATCTTGTTAGGGAGGGAAAGAAAAATGTTTGCAAAGCGCAATTAGAATGTGAATGAAAATGATATGATTTAGGCAATGCGTTGCATGTGATTTTTCTACCGTTTATGCTAAATTACTTAGTATATTACAACATTTTGTTTCATGATTTTCTGTTTAAATAATCTGTTATTCTGAAAACATTTTTGGGTCCNCAAAGCGCAATTAGAATGTGAATGAAAATGATATGATTTAGGCAATGCGTTGCATGTGATTTTTCTACCGTTTATGCTAAATTACTTAGTATATTACAACATTTTGTTTCATGATTTTCTGTTTAAATAATCTGTTATTCTGAAAACATTTTTGGATCCAATCAAAAGGTACTTTCACTCGATGTTGGCTGCAAATTTGAACATGCGAAACATGACACTAACGATCGTACTATTTGCTAAGCGTTCTACATTGTAGAAGACGATAAATAGCACTCAGCAAGTGTTTTCGTGCAGGGGAAAAATTCCATTCTCAAGAAAGGAATGTTGAAGTAAGAATGTGATAGTGAGGAAGGTGGGAAGAACTAATTTGAAAATAACTAATGTTATTTTTGTGGGGTCTTAAGTGATGTTTTCGTTTTTGGGGATTAGTGTCATCCACCGTCGCCGATTTCAACCATTTTACTTGGCAATTTCCCAATTTTTTTTTGTTTTGGCAAATTTTTGCTATAATCCGCATTTTACTTTTGGGAAGAAATTGCTTAAAATAGGCATTTAAATTGTTCTTCATTGTTATAAAAGTATATTTTTAAACATATTTTAATGAAATCAAAGTTTTAATTATCTTATATGTTGATTTTCTCAGCCTACTTACAATGAGTTATTTATAAAGGTTGGTTATCAATACCTTAACAAATTATTAAATGTAATTTAAATTAAATAAGTCATAATTTTTGTGCACATTTTAAATAGTTTATTGTGTATTAAAATCACTTGACCACCCCTAAAATATTTAACAGTCTTTAAAAATACAATTTTAACGAAACAATTGCATACCTTAAGGCGTCGTACACATTGTGCTATTTAATTGTCAAATGAAATCTATTATCCAAGAATAAAGAGATTGAATTGATAATATCATTTAATGGGTGGATGCACAGCTATTTGCCATCGCGCAGCTGGCAATTGTGGAGCTGAACGGCTTTGGCATGCAATGCGTGCCATAAAGCGCCGTTGATTATTGTTTCAGCTCTAAGCCTTACAAACGTTTATTTCGTCACGGTATGGCGGGGAATTTGCCCAGCAAAATAAACTGTGAAATAAATTGTGTGCTTTAAAAGAAAAACGATCCACGAGTTTTCCTATCAGACTCTCATCTAATGGACATTGTCGCGTTTTTAATGAAATTGTTTGCAAAAAGGGTTGCATCTGGTGTAGAATAAACGTTCTCTTATCATCCTGTTGTCAACTTGCACATGCTTTCGCCGGTGATTAGATCGTGTCGTGTACGTTTGTTTGTGTTCTATAAACGCTTAATTGGTAGGGTAACCCCTGCCGGTGTCTTGAAAGTGATACTAGTCATGTGAAACAGCCCCTCAGCAGGTGTTTCTTAACAGTTGTTGATTCATTTATAAATCAACGAATTTAAATTCACTTTGCAAAACAGTTAAAATCAAATTATATTTTGTTTCTTCCAATCTTCCGTGTATAACTGTGCAAAGAAAACGCCACATCCTTGTGTTCGTCAGTATTTTTCTTTCCCGCGAAACAGTTTCATACTTCGCATCTGTTTGTTGTGGCTCTCAGCTGAAAAAGCGAAACCAAACGATCTTGAAAACTGTTGACTCTTCAGCTTCCGAGTGGCCGACGAAAAGTGGGCAAGCAAACAAAAGAAGCACCAAAAAGATACTTTTGCTACCCAAAATCGAAACTTGAATCCGACATTTCAGCAGCTCGGAAAAGTTGCTAAAGGAAAGAGCATACTTATTTGATTTAAAATTGAAAAACTTTCACTTCGTTGGCCACACGTTAATGTCTTTGGTGTAAAAACCGTCTTCTAATAATAGTTCCCGTTCGCTCATGCTGTTTAGTGGTGTGTTTGTGAGCTTTTCTTCGGAAAAAAGTCCCACAAAACACATAGCTGCTTGACAGCGCTGAAGGAAAATGAAAAGTGATGGCAGTTTTATTACACTTTTTTGCGAGAGAAATAAAAAATAAACGCATAAAGTATCTTGTTAGCATCTTTCCTAGGGTGTTCTTATCATTGTAAAGAATGCACTCATCGTAATTATGACACCGTTGCATCGTCTTGTCACGGAAATTGGCTCGCGTCCGTGCAGTAATCAAGTTACGACCCATCATCGGTGAACGTGAGCAACCATCGCTTACACCATCATTTTCTTTCCGTAAACGGATCACGTGGTAGCAATTGCACTACCATCGGGACACGTGCCACAATTGTTCAAATTACAGCGACACTAATGGTCGCCGCACCGGCAGTTGAGTGTTTCGCGTACTTTTTGTGTGTTGCCGAAATATGAGCTTTTTCTTCCCATTTTCGGAGACACACAAATAGCTCCACAGTCATTGTAGCAGGACAATCTAAAAATTAAAGTATCCGTTTACGGGTGCGGATGGGTTTTTGTGATAATGGAAACAATCCTGACAGCGTTACGTGTTCGTGGAAATTGGAACAAAGTTTGTTTCCGGATTTTCCAAGGATTTTTTCCCCTAGATCGTAAGGATTATGTTGCTTTGTGTTGGGAGTAACTTTTTGGGGGTTTAAAAAAGCGTGGAAATTTATTGCAAGCATCTTAGTGATGAAATGATAATCGTTTTGGTCTTCCTTATGTGATTATTATAATTATTTATTTGTTTACTGTATAAAACATAATTTTACTTACTGAGAATTATGATGTAACAATTACTTAACCTCAAATTAATAATATAATAGGAAGACATATTTATCCAGACGCAGATAAAACTGCAATTACTTTATTCGTGCATCTTGGAGATGCTACAGTTTATGACTTTATAGCTAGTTATTTTTGTAGTGAATAATTTGCATTTTCCTATCATACATCCTTACATTTTCCTATCATACATGAACCTTTCATAAAACTAGGTTTTTTTGTTTTTCTCTTTTTCCCTACAGACATCGAACCATCCTCTTCAGCATTCGCTTCGCTCCAAGTCATCATTTCCCCCACACTGGAAAATCCCGTTGAACCACCGAAACAGCAAATCCATTAGCGTACGTGCGCCATTCTCTCCTTGGCCATCTTGGGGAAAATGCAACGAGCGCTTTCCATCGAATCGAAACCACTACATCGCCCGGAGTGCACTTTCCCAAAATAGATTTTGCTCTACCTTTCGCTACCGTGTGATGCCGAGCGCATTACCAGGATTAGCATACGCCGTACAGCGCTTATGCTCTTAAGCGAACGCTCACACGGCTCGAGCGTACAACAAATGCTCACCTAACGAGGTGTAGAAACTGCAGCAAACGGGACAAACAAATCAATAGGTTTGTTTTATTATTAATAAGCCGGGTTTTTCGTAAGCGTAGGCTTCGCACGCCGGTGGCTGTATGGGCTGTAAGTTGAATGTGGAGCGATCGCACACGTATCACCAGAAGCGAAAATATCAAGAGGCGTGAAAATTATATCCCCACACCGGGTATGGATCGATAAGGCTGAGAAAGATATTGATTTGCAGAAGACATTTATAGCCAATGAATGAGGCCGTTGATATAGCGGGCGGAAAAATAGCAAACGGAATCGATCGAGTTCAAATGAAAAGCGTTACAACTGTCGCCTGAAGCGCTGCGCAATATAAAAGCACACTCTTTACAAAACGAAGCTGCACGGTGGATGTGGGACGAAGAGGAAGAGTGAACATTTTTATAACGAAATGTAACATGACAATAAATCCAGTACCTTACTACTACTTTTAATATTGCTCTTGCAAACTCTTTACTGCTGGAAGCGGCTTCCNTACAACGCTTATGCTCTTAAGCGAACGCTCACACGGCTCGAGCGTACAACAAATGCTCACCTAACGAGGTGTAGAAACTGCAGCAAACGGGACAAACAAATCAATAGGTTTGTTTCATTATTAATAAGCCGGGTTTTTCGTAAGCGTAGGCTTCGCACGCCGGTGGCTGTATGGGCTGTAAGTTGAATGTGGAGCGATCGCACACGTATCCTCAGAATCAAAAATATCAAGAGGCGTGAAAATTATATCCCCACACCGGGTATGGATCGATAAGGCTGAGAAGGATATTGATTTGCAGAAGACATTTATAGCCAATGAATGAGGCCGTTGATATAGCGGGCGGAAAAATAGCAAACGGAATCGACCGAGTTCAAATGAAAAGCGTTACAACTGTCGCCTGAAGCGCTGCGCAATATAAAAGCACACTCTTTACAAAACGAAGCTGCACGGTGGATGTGGGACGAAGAGGAAGAGTGAACATTTTTATAACGAAATGTAACATGACAATAAATCCAGTACCTTACTACTACTTTTAATATTGCTCTTGCAAACTCTTTACTGCTGGAAGCGGCTTCCAAACACCGCAACGAGTGTGCCGCGATCACGAACTGGCAGTTTATAAAACAAGCTCAACGAACGCAGCGTATGGCGTACAGTTAAACTTATCCACCAAAAGCGGAGAGGAGAAGCAGAAAAAAGCTAACCAAAGCGAAAGCTCACCGAAAGAAAAAAAGTTTTGATAAGTAGAAAAGTCATCACCATCGTGATTGTGCACCGACCATCCACATCGAAATGGATCTGAAGCATTCCAACGTGCCGGAAGTGACGGTCGTAGCAGATGCGTACATGCCCGGCAGCAAGTCATCGGATTTGATCAAACCACCGGCAACAAATGGATCGAATGCGACACTCGACAAACCAGCCTTGCCAGCAGGTAAGACACATCATTCTCTCTTTTTTCTTCCATTTACACCTGTTTTTTGTTAATGTGGTTTAGTGATACCATTGATAACAATACAAACGATGTAAGGAGTATATTTAGGTTGCTAATGAAAACCTTGTAAAAGTGTGATAGAATCGAACAGTTTTTAATTACATATTTTTATTACTAAAACTTAATATCCGAATTTTGAAATTATAAATTTTCCTCATTTTTTCGTATTTCCAATTGAAGCTTAAGAAAAGGATTTTATTTTAAAGCGCCTTAAATTATGCAATTTGATTTACAAAACTGCTTCTTCTAACAAACTTCTACTTCTACTGACAAAGAGGACTGACATCAAGGGAATAAAACAAAACACAAAACTAAACTATTTCGTTGCAACAAAAGTCGTTCTTTAGTATTTTATATTAAAAAGCAGCTTTAATTAATTAAAGACTTGCAATGCTTCATAACCGTACGTCAGCAGATCGTTAAACTAATGTTTTCTTTATTTCCTTTTTTCTTACGTTTTTCACCAAACACCATACGCCAGGTGAGTTCCGGGTGTACAAACGGCGCTGGATAGTGCTGGCCATCTTCGTGATGTATTCCGCCTCGAATGCACTGCAGTGGATCCAGTACAGTATCATCGCAAATATCGTACAGCGGTAAGTTAAAACGGACTTTTACACGAGTGCGAACGTCATAGAACGAAGGCAATATCCATCGTGCTGCCTATCGTTCGTACCTATTTTGACCTTTAAACTATCTTCCCGTTATCCTTATACGAAGAGTTACGAGATGGTGTGCAGGCAGTATCCTACTTAAGGGAGAGTTTTTTTTCGTCTTCATTTTTTTCTTCACTCTAAATTCTATCGCTCAACGATGCTTAAGGTTTATCCATTTCCGTAGGGACGCTTTTCTTCTTTTTAAGGTACACCGTACCAGGCGTCTCCATCAGGGAAAGCTTGTGTGACCCTATGGGGAACTTGTCTTTTTCTGTTGCACTTATTTCTACAGTAGTGTAGGAAAAGGATGGAAGATTATATTGTTTACCTTTGCGCTTACAGAACGAGAGGTTGATCTTTTCTTTAAGAGTTTTTTTTTCGTTGCTCCTATATTCGGCGGAGGCACGATTCTGACCGTGGAATGGAGAAAAGCAATCACGACCACGCGGTGAAACTGCTGATCGCGTTCCGTTCCAGAATATAAGGGGAAAATATATACGGTAAACAAAACAACACTCGAGAAAACGAAAAAAAAACAAAATCGTTCTACAATCTGATAATGTCCATGAAATGGCGAAGGTATCCTCAGGGAAAGCCAGTGTCCCATGATGGGTTTCGATTGCATTGATCAACCGACACATCTGCTGGGTGTTATCTTAAGATGTGTGTGAGTTTTTTTTTATATGTACACAAGAAAGCAAAGGATAGCCATACACTTTGGTGTTTGGTCGCGCTTGCAAACGATAAGCATTACAAACGTGTGAAGGAATTTTAAATAAAGCTTCACCGTTGTACGAGCAAACGAATGAAAAGGAGAAAAAAATGAAAAGGAAAAAAACTAGCAAATTCTTCCATATAAAACCGATGAGATTGTCGTACCGAGCCAAATCGGTAGTGAAAATTCACCTTTTCCCCTGATGAAGGTATACGATGCCCTCTTTGTGTCGGGTGTGAACTATTTCTTTTCAGGATGTTGGATCAGTTTTTCAGTTCGTATGGAGCAAAAGAAAAAAAGAAACAAAAATTTGGAAGTGAAAACCGTTTTAGCTTTTCAACCCACCCAAACCAGAGAAGGAGAAGAATAACATTTACACACGAATTAGGAAATGTTTGGAGTTGGTGGCGCGGTGGTGCGGATGGAACGCAAATAGTTTGCACGTGTTGCCGGAAGCGAAAGAAATGGAAATAAACATATCAGAAAGGTGGAATCAGGTTGGAATCAGAAGCAAGAAAAAAACGAGTGTTGAAGGAACAATTCCTGCTTCTCGTTTAATAGATTTGCTAGAAATAAGACAAACACCATAAGGTGACGGAAAGGAAACAATGAATAGGAATCGTTTATCATATCGTTTCGTAGAGAATGTTTTACCTATTTTTGTTAGGATAACAATAGGTTGCATTTACATTTTATGTAGTACAACTACGGGAAAATTTTACAATTTTTTTATGAAAATGTTACATGTTTTAAAGCATTGAAACAGCCTTAATTTGAATCAAAGTAACTATAAATGCTAAATTTAAAAATATTTTTATTTCATAATTTATTTGGAATATATTGTTCTAAGAATGTTTTTATAGGTAAAACGATAATTAACACTGCTAAACTTAGGCTTTCATTTCATGGAACTATATTGTAAACTCCTCTTTATGAGCTGCATTTAATTAATCCATCGAATACAAGCTCCTTTCGCGAAATTGAATCGATTTTAGCAAATCTATTACCGGAATCGGAAACCGGAAAGGTCAGTACTCTGGTCAGGCAATAACTTTCACACAAATGCCAATAAATAGGCGCTCGGTTTCCTATCGATGAAATTATACACTCTCCACGGGATAGTCCCTTATAGTCATCGGTAAAACTAAGGTCACTATCGCACACATCAAACGATCCTATTTTGCCCCTCGTTTTGGGACAGAAATGTTATCAACGGATCGGGTGGTCGAGTAAAGTTATGATCCCGCGCTATGTTTACCATGTCCCAGTCCAGCAGGACACGATTGTGCACACACACAGTTCACATCGCAGATACTCGATTTATGAAGCAATTTTCCACCGGATCAACCAGTCCAATCGAAGCTGGAGCAATCGATTCGATTAACATTCCCGGACTACTTCAGTTAACTCGATTGTCATCCACTGTGACCCTTTTATAAATTAAATAAAAGACTGCCAATCTGTTCGCCGTTCAGTTTTCGCTTTACTTCCGTGAAGAATGCTATTACTGGACGTACCAAAACCGGCTGGACGCTATGTAAAGGAGATCGATTTGTTCTCCCTTGTTGACCTTTGACAATCATACCGCAGCGGTGTGGCTTTTAATTAAAAGTCCATAATCCCATCCTTTCCCTATCGAAACTTCAAACACGACCACCAGCACACCGTGACGTACAGTAAGTAATTACTAATGTCGGCTTTTCTGTTTCATTACATGCTGTCGGTCTGTGTGTGTGTCGGTCCGTAACCAACCGAACCAAAATCGTCAAACAAAAAACCACCATCATGGTTCATGGAAACGTTCGTCAACGGTACCGACATAACGCACTGTCCCGGATCGCAAATGGACCGCAACGGTACGAAACTGTCCTGGCCAACAGATATTACAACATCACCAGCACCTGGGTCGACTGGACGTCGATGATTTTCATGATTCTGTACATTCCGCTCATCTTCCCGGCCAGCTGGATTTTGGATAAATTGGTAAGTTTCGAGTACCGCCGGTTACGATGCAATTGCTCCAATGAAGGGTGCTTCTGAATATTTCATGTGGCAGAAATGTTACACGAAGCGTTTCAAATTGTTTTAGACAATTTTTTTGTGAGCTGTGTATGCAAATAGATTTAAATTGCATGGTGTTAGTTGTGGTACAGGTGTGTGAGGTACGCAAAAAAAAACTTCAATTTGTTTGAAAGATACGCATAAGCGCAAACCGAGATAGGAAAAAGGTTTATTAGCGAAAGGTCCTCATGCTCGGTTGTGCGTTACATTTCCGCGAAATCAATTATGGAACGCAAGTTCTGGAACATAGGCATTCGAGGGAGAAAATTACAACTTTTGCATTCTATCGGACTTTATTGGAATGGCGGCTGTTGATGAGAAAATTCCCGTTAGCCAATAACATGGGTTTTCAATTAGTAGTTTTATGCACAATATTGATCAGCTAGTAAACCGAGGTGGTGAATGATTTTACTAAAACTAAAATTGTTTAGCTTTAGATCCAATAAAAGACGATAAGCACCATCATTTAGTTGAATTACTCAAAAATATTGATACCAATAGGGTGTCATGGGAGTTGGCCATTTTTTTCTGGTTTATATTTTTTTGTTACCATTTTTTTTAATAATATATTATTTTTTAGATTAAGTATATTTTGGATTTTTTTGCTATTGTGAAAAATGAATGAGTAGGAAAATGTTGTTTGTAATGTAGGAAAATATAGAAAAATATTATCATTACAATTAACAAACAACAAAATACTTTAAGAATTCGAAAAACAAAATACATTGAGTGTTGCCCTTAACTTTACACTGTTTAACAGAGTAGAACAGAATAGAAAATGGAGTAGAAAATATATAAATAAAAAATGATTTACTCAAATTATTTTAAAAATTTTGGATAAATCAAATGATGCCATAAATCTCCAAGTAACATTCAAAGATGGCGTAGCACCATAAAAAGTCGTATTAAACTTTATTTTGAAAAAAAAATGTTCCAACTTTATTTTACACTTACATAATGGTTTCATCAGTAAAATATGAAGACGTAAAATTTGCTTTCCAATGAAATTTAGCAACGATCGCATCTGTCCCAGTTGTTCTAGACAACTTCAACCGACGACACCCGCATACTTTGTCCAGGAACGAGAAGAAGTGCCATTTTCCTGAAACCGTATCAATATCACGGACATGTACCGATGCTTCCGCAAAATTGTAGCTTATCTGCCGGAAAATGTCGAATGCAAATAAATGCACACCATACTGTGAACATTCTGTTACAACCAGCTAGCAATAGTAGCATGCTGCAGAGAAAAGCTACTCGTTTCTGGATTAGAGAACTCTAACTTACCTCGGCCTGTGTGGTACGCCTGTCACCGCGCACTGCCGGCCGGAAAATGTTTCCTCATTTATTTTAATGAGATAAAATCTGTCTTTTACTCCCTGTATTTGTGCCGTCCCCAACAAACTAACTTACCCAGCATTCGTGTCCTGTCGAATGGAAGAGCGATGCAAAAGTTATTTGTCCCAAATGGCCCCTGTAAGTTGGGTTTTTTTTACACGTTGGTTTTGGACAAGTGCGGTTACTATTGAAATGCTTCTGAATGGACAGTATTGTACTGCAGTGGAGAGAAAATTGTAAGTGAATCAGTACAATTTTTTCCCCTTTATGCAAGCGAAGCACATTGGCAAGGTCAATATGCTTCCCAGAGAATTGCATGTTGCGGAGAAAAATTTCCCGTCAAGCATTTTTTATTGCAGCTGTGGTTTTGAATATGAATTTATACGCACATGGGGTGAATGTCTAGGGTCTGCTTTTGATTTATTGTTGGTATGTTAATTTGATGTTAGTCAGTTAGTTTTAAATAAGTTAAAAATAATAATCTAGTGTTTTAATAAAATATTTTGCTTCGATTTCTATGCGAAATGATCAGACATAAATCTCATACAATCTTGAATCAAATAGTTAGATAATACAAGACACAAGACTAATATAAATATATTAATAATTATCACACAAATATTAAAATTCTTAAAAAATAATACAAATGACACAAAATTAAATATGTTACAAATTTTTTTTCCTACTCAGTTAAAAAATGCACATAAAATTATTTGAAAAAGTCCACTTATCGTTCGTAAACTCCCATAGTGTTTCAACTCTACAAAACGTCACCAGAATCATTATAATTGTAACTTAGTAAATCCTTCCCTCTCCTATTTCCATCCGTACCGCAGACACTTCCAACTGTGAGCAAGATTCGCTACAGAAATGAAAATGACACACCAGTCTCGACATCATTTGGTTCCATAGTTCATTAAATCATGCTTCTGTTTTTCTATCTTCCTCATCGCCAGGGGCTTCGAATTGCTGCCATTAGCGGTGTGCTGGGTACGTGCCTCGGTGCATGGGTCAAGTGTTTCTCCATCAGCCCGGACCTGTTCTGGGTGGGCTTTGTGGGCCAGTCGATTGTGGCCGCCTCACAGGTGTTCATCCTATCGCTTCCGGCCAAGGTAGCGGCTGTCTGGTTCGGACCGGACCAGGTCTCATCGGCTTGCAGTATCGGTGTGTTCGGTAATCAGGTAAGTGGTGATTACTCTCCAACATTGTAAATGTTTGTTGCATTTTCCTTATTGCTCGATGGGTTAGTTAGAAAATTAAATGTAACTTTGTAGTGTATTGCAAGCCATTGGTGTGATCTTTTTCAATATTGTTCTTGGGTGGAAAAACTTTTCATATAAGCTTTTATATTAATTCTATGCAGAATTTTCTTCTAATAGGCATAAAACTTATTTTGTCACAGTTCGATGCAACCGGCTGCACATGTACTCTTCCGTGGCCGGTACCCTTGCCACCTTCATCAGACTCTGTCCCAGTGTCATTAGTAGAGCCACCATTAAAATATGTCCCCATGGTTGTCAGCTTTACTTGCACCCCAAAAGTTGGTAAAATGATAATCTCTTCCACGCACGGCAGCACAACTGAACCGAACGAACCGAAGATAAATCTTTTGCGAAAGACTGAAGAATAGTCTTTGGCACTTTACCACCAGGATAAGCCTCAAACCCAACCGAGGCGCCACGCGAAACTTTTTGTCGAAACACTGCATGTAAGGAGGTTATCCTGTTGGTCGTGGAGCTGTGTTGAGTGGAATAGGCAACACAAAAAAAAAAAAGAACTGTCTCGCCTCAATTTTCTCCACAAAATAGACCACTTTGAGTGTGCTTCCGGGTGCTTTGGGTCCTTTAGGTGCTATGGGAGCTACACATTTCGCGCCGTTCGAGATGCAATGAAGCTGTCGAAGGCGTTACGGCGATCTTCACAGTCCTTGCATGGGTGTGAAAAGCAATTATCCACCATTCAGGTTTCTATCAGGCAAAAAAAAGAAACGCGAGGCACGAAAATGTATGTACGTTTTGCGAAAAGCTTGCATAAACTTTGTCTCGCTTTGTTCCCCTCTCACAGCGCTATGTGTGAGAATGTGTGTAAGAACGTGTGGAAGTGGTGGAAGTTTCCAAAAAGGAAAATAATAATAAAAAGTTTATCCGGAACGCAATTTTCAGTGACAATAAAAATAAAAAAACTGGATAGCATGGGTTTCCTACAATAGATGGAGAAAAATTTAGCAAAACATACATATGTGTGGAAATGGCGTACGGCAAATGGTGACACAGACAATATGGAAGACAATTAAATGCAGCTGTGGTGGTTTTGTTTTGTGGTGCGCGCATGGAATATCTTTAAAACTGTGCTTGGAAATGTGGTTGGAATATTTGTTGCTGATGTAGGAAACAAATTTTCTAAGAAAGTATTTAAAATGTGTTCATGAAATTTAATTGATTGAACTAACCAACATTACTTTTTTAATTCAAATAGAACGACCAAACTGGAATGCCAAATTGTAAACTATATTTTTGTTTTTTTTAATTCAATTCATTAAAAAAAACATATAAAAATCATGCCTAAAAACTACCAAACACAACAAAAATGGTGCATTGATTTTGGGCGAAACATAATTGCATTTCAATGAACAGCAACTAAAATGGAACGAAGCAAACAAAAACCGAAGCAATTAAAATGCTTTTACTCGTGGGTTTACCATTCCTTTTTTTTCCTTTTTGAGTTCATTAAAACAATGCACAAAGTGTAAAGAGGCACCATAACATAATTAGCATTCATTTTAATGCACTCTCCCCAGCTACCATTTGAGTTGGATAGAAAAGATGGAAAGTTCTTCTTCATTAGCTATTCATAAAACATTTTTTGTTCCTCTAATATATTTCAATTGTGTTGTTTCGTAAGACTATAAATCACCAACAGCCCAGCAATGCATTACATTCTTATTGATGCAATAAATAAATTATCCTTCCGCATCGTGTGCCGGCTGCATCGATAATTTATCTTCCAGATGTTTCCAGTCACGCCGGACGGATGAACCGCCGTGGATCAATTTGCTTGTTTCTAATTATTTTTCATTCACTGTCCTGATTTCTTTTCGTTCAGTTCAGTTGCCTTCGTCATCATCATTATCATCGTCATCATTTTCTTCGTGTCCCAAAATACCATTTCCTTCGATTCGGTAGTAAAACGATGAAAAATCGGTAGTTCAATCGAGTGAAAATGCTATCAGAACTGACGGGTCGTGGCGGGATTGAAAGGAAAATTACGTTGCAGGAAAAATCACGTTTGCCTTGCTCTGGTTGTTTTTTTTACTGACTTTTCCTACTCGAAGGTTTAATGGTATGGGAGTAGAAAACTTTCATTCTTTCCGTAGTCTATCATCGATCCCTTGTGTGAGGTTATTTTCTTTCCCACAGCTATCATCCTTGCTTGGCGAAGCCAATCAGCCCGGTGATGGAGATGGTGAAGAAAATGGGAAGGCATTTCGCCTCTGACCCAACGATGGTTGATTGCTGTCGGTGGGATGGAATGGTACGGAGGGAGAGATAGAGAGAGCAAAAAATATCTTAAAACAGGTCCCAGAAGCAAAGGAACAGAGCCGTTGGAAAGTTGTTGATCACAAGTTCAACATGAGAGATGCTTCATTTTCATTATCTACTCCTTTACGCTACCACAGCGTTGAACAATGGAAGGTGCTGAAAAAGAACTACAAACGATTTAGTTTCTGATTTGAGTGATGTACTAGTGTAGCGGAAGTAGTACAACAGCAAATATTTCGGAGAAGCATAAATGCGGGGAATGGTTAATCACTCTACTTTACGAGCGAAACGAACGAAGTGTAAACGAGCAAAAAAAAAAGTGCTAAGTATAAGCCATACTTCTAGGCGATGAGAACTTAGTTCCAGGAACTTTCTATGGCACAGAGGATTATGA
Source organism: Anopheles longipalpis (assembly GCA_016170015.1). Lineage (NCBI taxonomy): Eukaryota > Metazoa > Arthropoda > Insecta > Diptera > Culicidae > Anopheles > Anopheles longipalpis. The sequence continues at coordinate 28,292,142 of CM028106.1, read as the reverse complement.
TGAACATTATTCAACAAATTGGACGTATAATGATCATCATATTGTAAAGTAGGCTTGTTTTCCCGAAGTGGCTTAAAGTGGATGAGGGTTTGCATCTACCATCATCAAAATAACGTGGAGCACGAGATGATTGTTAAACTGTTTGCTTTTTCAATTTTGCCTTATTAAAAGTGCATGTAAGTCGATTTTATATCATTCAAGATTTTTTTGTAGTGAGATCACGAAAACAGTCAATATACTAATTTCGAATTTTCCATTTTCATTATTGACTTCGCCATCTGTAGCAAAGTTATGAAAATAAATCCTTGGGTTTAAGTATTGTTCAAATTAAATTTGAAGCAAATGAGAATGCTGTGAAACGAGCCCGTTTCGGATTCTACTGGATATACGGAATTGGAACCTAGCGCACTTGTTGAACAACTTGTTCAACCGCACATGTTGATGCATAGACGTTACTCATAAGTTGACGAACAAGTTGATGTACTGACGGGTTTTGATAAGAACTGATTCCATGACCATACTAATTCGAACACCAACCTGCAGGGTCATGCTGAGCTTTAATTTGTAATATAAGGCTTTATTAAAGTAGTAAAATGGACAACTAAACATTAACTTAACACGTCTTAGTAGCGTCTTACCCCGTCACTATATGCTTAGCAAAGTAGTTCAATTTTCCAAAATATTTTTGCGATTCTGGCGCGACTTCAAGGTTGTTTAACTTTTCTCGTGAAAGGTTTCTTTACGTTTTTAATCGAGTAACGAGAAAATAATCTTCAATTAAATTAAATTAATTAAATATGCTATACATTGTTGAAGCAAAAAAAAAGAAAAGAAACTTATTTCAACAAATTCGCATTAAAATACATCAATTTATAAATTTTGATAAATTTCCCAAGAAAAAAAAGGCTAGAGCCTTAGGAAATCTTCAAATTTATAGTAATTTATAGATACACGCGACAATTGCTAAGCGTTAAGAGACGGGCTTAGGACAACTTGATGTCGTTGACAGCTTCACTTACATGCAAAAGATTAATATGAAACTGTTTGTCTTTTTGCCTGTCGGGTTTCGCCAAAAACCCATGACAACAGCACCATAGTTTTCTGGTTTTCTTCCGATGTGTGATTAAGTCAGCTAAAAGCTAATCTTCTGTCACTAATAAAACCTCCATGCCCCTATTAACGCAACCAAAACAAACACCACGCAAAAGTTCATTAAAGCCGATTCGCCACTCTGACCACATACTTTCATAATCTTCTTCGATCGCGATTTAGATGGCGTACATCTCGCGGGAATGTGGTAGAATAGCAAACCCTTAAAGGAAACCGAGTCACATACAGAACACTAGAAGCGACTCGTCTAGCAGGGGGAGAAAAATCATACCACCAAATCAGCATCAGCAGTGTTTGTTTCCTGCAGACGAATTATGACTGTCGCTTACGGTACCAAGAAGCAACCGAGCTAACGTACGGGCGTGATTTAACGTTACCGCGAAGAAGCATAATCAAGATGCGGAAGCGGCTTTTATGCTAATTTGATGATCCTACAATTCCCATCCATCCATTCCATGATGCGGGGGCACCAAAAGGTAGGAAAACCCGTACCAAATTCGCGATATTCGTGGCTAACGTCTGTACTAAGAAATCCGCACTCGTCGTAGCCCGTTTTTCCACGAATGCAAACGCCGGCCTAGGAATGGTTTCGGTACCGTAATCGATTTGCAGCGTGAAAATTGAATTTCATTTGCACGTGCTTCGGGAAAGAAAATTGGTTTTCTGCACTGCTTGAGCATGTGTTTTAAGCGTGGTAAGAATTGATGCTCTTGGTTTTAGGCTCTTGGGAAAAATCGACCGAAGCTTGCTTTTCATTCTATTCTTTCAACACAAACACAATTCTATTTAAAAAGCTGGAATAGATTTTGCGTTTTAAAAGTCGAACTGATGGTACAAACTCTATTCGTTTTGTCTTTGTGTGGCACCATTGAATATAAAATTGCTTCATTATTTGTTCAATTGAACACAATGTCATTAACAATGACACCTTAGTATTTGTGTGATAAAACAGGAAGATTTATTCAATTTAAAAACCATTCTAATCAAGGAAAACAATGCTTCATTCTTCTTTCCATGGTGGTTTATGCGTTTGTGGTATTGCCCTTCGAAAAATTTGAAATAAATAAAGTAAATTGAATATCTTTTGACAAATAAAGTTATTAATTTAAATTATACAGACGAATTATTAAACTTGCTCACAAAATAATGTTTGGTGCAAATTATTAATGTGTTTCGTTTATTGTAAGCAGCTCTAATGTGAAAAACTTAAAACAGAAAAAAATATATCACTCCACCCACATTGTCTGACTCTGATTTGACATGTGCCATTGTACGCCACTTTCAACTCCATTACAATAATTATTCAACTGAATAAATCGCTCCCCAAAGAGTGACTATACTATCCCGAAAGGAGAAACATATCTTCCTTACTTCTCATACATTAATTTTCTCACCATTTCCGTACACTAATAAACTGTCCGCATAATGAAGCACGCGAGTAACATACGTTAACGCTAGGAAAATCTTCCATTCCTGTGCACAACACTCGCACACTAATTAAGCCCCACTCGTGGGTGTTACGATGAAGGCTGAACGGCCAAGAGTATCCTAAAGCTAACTGGTGCTGCCAAGGTCGAACAATTTTTGGTACTTTCGGTGCTGACGGTTTACCATGAGAAACCAATCAGCGTCATCTCCAGGCAGCACAGCTGTACGGATGAGCAAATCATGATCCTTGTTTACGCCATACGCGCGTTCGCCGCAAGTGTACGACGAGCATAATAAGCACGGCATAAGCAATAAGTGTGAGTGTGAGTGCGGGCCACGTATCACCTTTGAGCAGCTTTAGACAGGATTTTGTAGAGGTATATTCAGATTCAATAAGCGTATTATGAGTGTGATGGAAGAGGAGGATGGAGGGAAAAACTGATTTATCGCTGTTGATTGCGCTGGTTGCTTCTGACACGCTGCATGGGTGGGCGCTGTGCTTAGTAAAGGAGCAATCGAATCGGAGAAAACAGTTTAGCTAAGCAGCAAGCATCATCTAAATGCGTATGCAACAAATGCTTTACCATCAACCAGGCGCCTCCATCACGGAGGATCGTCGGTATGCGTCAGCGTTATTTCTTCAATGAAATGCCAATCATGGCATATCAATACAGCTCTAGAGCTTTAGAAAAGCGAACTGATTAGCTGGCGCGAAAATGTATCATTTTCAAGTGCTTGTAATGTGTTTAACGAAAAAATATCCGTTAGGTGTTTTGTGAGGGGCGGCCCGGTGGTGCATGTGATAAACGGCGCCAGTCCACACGGCCGGACCGGGTTCAAATCCCATCCGGACCGTCCCCCCGTAGCAAGGACTGACTATCCGGCTACGTGGTAAAAATAAGTCTAGTAAGCCAGAAATGGCCGGCATGACCTGTAAGGTCGTTAAAGCCAAGAAGAAGAAGAAGGTGTTTTGTGTGGGAGATGACGTTAATACGGAATAATAAAAAATGGCTTTCATGAAACAATATTGACAACTAACTGTGCTGCACTCACATCCATCATATTGCCATTTCGCAGTATAATATAATTACGAAAAATTCATCATTCTGTAGAAAATGTGCTTCATAAAACGTTTCACTTCCGCTCAGGCAGAAAGTGTTTCAGATAAGCCTAGGGCCCATAAATAATGCCCATTTTTCCCTTGCGTTTGTTTGTTACACGTTTTCCTTCGTTTGTTTTTGATAAATGTAGCGGAATCGAACAATTGAGCGTAAAGAAAGAAATACGCCTCAATCGTACCGTTGTACAACGTGCCAGAGTCGACAGATTCTGCGTTATATGCTCGCGGCTAGATAGCTTTCCATCCTTACATCCACCGTCAGACCGACGTTAGCCAGTGGATGTGAATGTTTCGATAATGGGAGATTATTTTCCCAGTTTTTTTGCTTCATGCTGCTTTTTTCTTCGTCATGCGTAAAAATTGCTTACATCCTCTAGACCGTTTGAGTGGGTGCGTATGTGTGGTCGTGAAGATCACAAGTACTGTTCCGTATCGCTTTGAGGCAACAGCGATGTCGGAAAATGGGAACCCACTTAAGCAGATTATCGATACAAGTGTGGTCCCGGGGACGGGTACTTTGCTGATCGTGATGGTTGAGGAAGTTGCGGTATAAGTTGACATCATCCATTCATGGATGTGTCTGCGTCCGATAGCTCACCATTCACCGCTGATGATGATTATAATGATGAAGTAAAGCAAGCATACTATTATCCTACACTGCTAAACGTTTCGCAAGGACACGTATGTTGACCGTACGGACAATAGCAAACAAATGGTTCATCATCGGTTGTATCAAATACACAGCACCCTGGTAGGACAATCGTTTTATTTGTCTAAGCACTAGATGTGGTCTTTGTTTGATCGATTGAAAATGTTTTATGAGCTGTTCATAACAAGGCGTTCTGGAAAATAAACATCACGCATATTGTTAAGCCCTTGAACGTATGATTTCGAAGTGGTTGTTTCTATTTTAAAACTCTCAATCATCTTTACTCCTTGAAGCAGTTGGATTCAACATACAGTTCGCGGAGTTCGTTGATCCGATCGTTTAAACATTTTTTTTGCAACTTTAAGTGATTTTTTTAAAGAATTTATTCTTCCCTTTTTGATGCCAAACAAAGCAGTTGTAAATATAATTGTAATAGAAAAGTGGTCCCCGGGAGACCATATTTGATATACGCAAAATGTGAATGTTCAATTCAACGATTTAGATACAGTGCGATGCATTCGTTTAGCCGCACCATCATATAGATAGGTTTCTCAGTTGAAAAGAAATCCGATTCAATTGAACCTCCATTCATAAGGTTTTTTCAATCTTTTCAATTTCATATTATAAAAGAAATTCCTTCAATAATAGTGTGCTATAGATAGTTTAAATAAGAAAAAATCATATAGAGGGTCTTGCATTACGAATGCAGCCGCACCTATGTTAGCCGCACCTTCGAAAAAATAAATCAAAATTGCATTATATGCTGATTTTAATATTATTTGGTAGGTCTTTCTTTGTTCTTATAGAGTTCAAAATTTTGTTTTGGCATAGAATCGAAAAGGTGTTTAAAGAATTGTTGATCAATTTGCTCCAGCATTCTTTAATTCAAGCATTGAGATATTTTACGCTGTCGTACATTTGCGCCGTCCATTTGCATAAACCTTTGACGCCATTATCTCCCAAAGATTCTCAAAAGAATTGCGATCTGGACTGCATGCTGGCCACAGTTATTTCCTTCTGCTCAAACCATGTCTTCGGAGTTCTACTCATCAATAGAAACATTATCCCGCTCAAAAACAAACATATTTTCTGAATGCTCTTCCAAATTAGGATTCAAAAAAACTTTCTGGAGCTCGCAGTAACTTTTTGCGGTTTCAGAGAACTGCTTTAAACTAAAAAAACACGATATTTGAGGAACTTAAAAGCAGGTTATTATTGGATTGAGATTGTTATTTGCACATGTTTGTTAATAGTTAGATCCAATATACTGCTTTCCGGGACGGTGGTGTTTGTAATAAACGGCGCCAGTTCCACACGACACGACGGGGTATTAAATCCCATCCGGAACTATCCGGTTACGTGGAAAAAATAAGTGTAGTTAGCCAGAAATGGCAGCCGTGACCTTACAAGTCATGAACCCATGAAGAAGAAGATACTGCTTTTCCAAAGAAGTCCCTAGAAAATCTTGTATTCCTACCCAGCTGACAGAAGCATGAGCATAGCGTGCCATTATATCCATGTCTATCCTCGTACTATAATAATTTTACGTGCTTTTTCCAGTGAAAAAAATCATTTAATCTTGAATACTTAACAAATTGAATAGAAACTTTAATAAATATATATTTTATTTCTTAACTCTTCTACAACAACAATAAAGAAAGTATTCTCTTCGAAATTTTATTTGAAAGATAGCGCAACTTTTATAATTCAAACAAAACATTCAAAAGCTTCTCAGAAAAAATGTCATGATAATGCTGAACGATCACTTTTGCGTAAAATCATGTTAGCTATAATCTAATTGAGTCGTTGTATCACCGTTCTACCGTTGTCGTTTCTCAGCCGCTGCTCGATTAAGGTCCAGTAAATAGAGAATGGATTGGCTGACTTGGTTCAAATTTTATGTGTCCGTTTATCGTATCCAAACGTTTTCTCCCTGGTGCCCATTTTCATTTCACATCCAATTTCAAAATCACGCATCCGGAGGGAGATTTTCGTTTCCAAAAGGAGAAAGAAAAAAACGCTTCACTGCTGATGGATTCAGCTCTATTTTACCTTCATTTTATTTTTTTTTATTCTTCGATAGCAATAGAATCTGTTGATCGTTTTGTGCAAAAGGTAGAATGTGAAAAAACAGAAACTACCTAACACAGCAATATTCACAATCGGTCCCTCGCCAAAAAAAAAGAAGCCATTTCAGACGCACTGGGATGTCGTTTTCGTCCGAAAATTCAATTTTATTACACACCGTAAATAAGTCGTACCATCCATCTCCCGGGCACAATTCATGGCAATTGAAACTATTTCTCCCATGGAGCAGTTTGATGCCGGGACGCATCAAAACGATTCCATTCAGGATCGCTTATGGGATGAGAGTTCCGTTTTTGTACGTGCGAAAAATGACATTAAAAGACGTATGTCTTTTTTCCTATCTACCTTCAATTGAAGGATTGAATCAAATTTTACCGAGCTGAATGAATTCTTTCACTTTAACCCTCTTTTGTTGGTTCGACACTCTCTAACGCCAGAATGCACGAGCTCGAAAGTCCTCACGATGTTTATCAAACAGATTGAGTCAAACAGAACGGCGTCAGTGAAAACGTGCAACAGTTTTATGGCTAAACTTTTTTTTCGAAATGGAATGATGGATGTTCCATTCAATTCGGAAATTGAGTCGAGTAATTCTCTTGATGGAAAGGTGCACAAAATGAAGCGTGTGTGTGTGGGTGCATTTTTTTCCTTAAGAAACTTTCCTTACTATGGCTCTATTCTCTACCGATGACAATGTTTAACTGCAACGTAAAGCCGATTATGGAGCAACTCACTCCTGAGTCTATTGTGAGTGTTTTTTTTCTTCTCCAGGTTACCAAAAAGGAAATCCATCAAACCTTTCCAACTATGAAACCGACATCGGCAAAGTGAAAACACACCTTGGAGCGTTTTATGTTGCCTTAACTCAACCCCAGGCCTCGGTAACCAACTCCCATCTACGGTGCGAAAAGGTTCTACATGAAGGCACATTATTCAACAAATTGACCAACGAAAGGAACGAAGCCATTTAGCTAATGCAATGTCACCCAGTGTGACCTCTTCCATTCATACCGCACCGATTGGATCGTTCATCCGAATTGCAAAGTGCATTTGCAACAAATTGTGCCTGCATGGGCAGTAAATTTAGTTTCATTTTCTCCACAAACCCCTGCCGTGGTGCTGGAGAAAGTCGTTTCCAAGATTTCATCTATCTATCGGTTGTCCTTACCATGTCCGGAGCAGTAAAAGCGGAAAAGTTGGTTCTTTTGGAAGAACATTTTTCTCTTGTGTCGATCGTGTGGTACTATATAAAATTATCCAACCGGGGGACAAATATGAGCTCGAAGAAGATACGAAGCATCAACAAACACACAAATACACACGATTGTATGGTGAGTTTTCTCATGGTTAAGTAGTGAAGGTACTGTAGCAAAGCGACAAAGAAAGGAAACTCAACGTAATCGAAACGATTAATACGAAAAAAGGAGAAAACTTTCTTGGCCGTTTTCTTTTTTCGTCTTATCAGCAAATCGTACCTCTTCCTTTGTGAGCAACGAATTTACCATACAGTGTAGATCACTTTGACAAAATTTTGTAATACTTTTGACTTGCATTTAACGGTAAGAAAAAATTATTTGAAAACACTTTTGACTCTTGTTTTTTTTTTAATTTTTCAAAATCAAAAAAATCCAAATTTGAATTTCAAGCTCTAAATCATCAATGTATAACATCCCGATAGGATAAAAATTATTCCATCGGACACAGTTTTACGCCACACACTGTAGTCACACAAGAAGAAAACAGCATAAGTGAACACAGTTTCCCAAAAACGGACACAGAGTTTCATCTAGGAAAATTTACCGACCATAAATCATCAGTTTAATCGTCATTCTTTTCCACTGTTGAACGCTTGATCCTGTGCTGCTGGACAAAAGGTATCCGTTTCACTCCTTATCGCTTTGTCGCATCGTACCGAAACCGGACAAATGGCAATTGTTTGGCGTTACTGTTACTGCAATTGCTACAGTTCTTGCCCGTCCACATTGTGCGATGTGAGTTCCTAGTGATTTCATAACAACAACAAAAAAGCACGATGGAAGGATTTTGTTCTTTTCTGTAAAGAAAAAAAAACATGGAAAGGGTAAGCTTTCACACCCTCATGAAATACCCCAAAATGACAAGTGTTGAGATGAAAAATGGAATTGTCCAGGTTTTCTGCCATCTAAACAACTTACGCACCTCGAAGCTACAAAAACCGTGTGAGCGTGTGAAGGATTTTCCAATGCAGTTTTTGCTTCTCATTCAACCACAGAAAAGCACCGAAAGCTTTCGAAGCGTTCCATTTTGCGGAACGTGCCTGCGTTTTATCACAACCGGAACAGCCATCACGATTGGGAACACACAACAACCGGGCACGAAATAAGATCCTGAAGTAACTTTGCTCCTGGTGGCCTTTGCTCGGGTCGAACTATTACAAATGGTAGGAGCAAAACAAAAAATCCCCCCGGCCTAACAGCATCAGTAATTGAAGGGTCCGTTGATCTTCCACTCTAGGCGTAATACTTGATTCATGTTACTACGTTCTTCCGTACCTTTTTTTTGGGAGAGTAACCGGAAACCACCACAACCGGTAAGTGGAAGGAAATTGAAAGTATCGACCTTTTTGCTGGGTAGCAAGACGACCATGACCATGAGAAGCGAAATTCCACTGATGCCTTCCATCATAAGGATATATACGCATTCAGTGCCTGACCTAGACGTCTGTAAGCGCTTTCGGAATTTGGAATTTTGCACCACAAAAATAAGGAAATTATGTCCCTTTTTTTTTGGTTATGCTAGCTTTCCAGCCAGTCCTTAGTTTGCAGTAATGTTTTAATATTATTTATTGCTTATTTTCCGAAGAAAAAAAAATACAGGAAGTTTGTGTGAGAAGGAAGCTAGCGAATCGCGGTTTAAGGGATGGAAATCGTTTTTCAATTCCATCCAAAAAGGCGGTCAGCTTGTCTGTGATATCGTAACGGATCGTAAAAACCCGAAAAACGTCAGTAACAGATCTCACCAACCATCGCACGGGAATGGGTATCTGATTTCGAATTCCACCATTTTCAAACCGTACCACACAGTTGGAAAAATCGATTTGATTTATTGGTTGTCAAACATACCCAGAGCGCCCTTGTAACGCAGCTTGTACCCGATGTATCGTTTAGCGTAACTTATGCGCTATATTTTTTAAAGTTTTATTTTTTACTTTTAAAAGAAAAATCATTTTCCAATCGACGGACAATGTATGCACGACACAGTCACGTGCGCCGATTGTTTGCAGTTTGCTGGCGGGTCCATGCCGTTGGACAAGTTATCTCAATAAATATTCATGAACCTGTTGTGAATTCACTTTTCAAGATCACAACACTCTTGGTGTGCTAGTGCTGCGCAGTAGATAGTGCAACAGAATCGCTGGTTTCCCCTCACTCGTGTTGTCCCTGCGTTTGTGGACGGAACTTTTCACCAATTTGACAATAGTCGAAACAAAGCGAAAATTTATTCGCCGGACCATGGGAGAAGTGTTTGTTTGCGTTTGTCCAGATTTATGTCGTGCGAGCTTTCACATAAACGTGTGATTTCATAAATTCTCGATACCGGGTTGTTCGTGTACATGTTGGATTATATTATTTTATCATCTTTTTTTCCAACGCCACGTACAATGTATTTGCTGCGATAATGTCATTCAACATTAAGTTTCAGCACGTAGTAAGGTTCTATTGAAATGATGCAACGGATGAAAAAAAAAATTGGGAATCAAATTTTTTTTTTCGAACCTCATTTGATAGATAAACAGTTTATCTGGTTATTTGTTTAAAATAATTAAAATGTTTCAGAAATATTATAATAATTTGATTCCTATTTCCAGTTTGTTCTCCCTTGCTCCAGTGATAGTTGTTTTTATTGATTTTTCTATGATACATGAGCTTCTCCGACATACTGATTCTCAGTCCCAATATTAAATAACAGCTTCTAGAAAATACACTGTCAGTGGGTTTAGGGCTTTTCGTACTGGAAACAATGACGAGAAAGATCGACGAAATCAATGCATTTCAATATTTTAGTATTGGTGATAGCATAATTGAAATGTTTTATGCAAAAAACATTGAAGGAAATGGATTGATGCACATTTTTGCAGTTGTAAACATATCACGCTAATGTTCTTTTGCAGCGTGTTCTTTACTTTACGTTCGATGATTGATTACATTTAAATTAATACCAAAATGTCATTTATTACTATTAAAAGCATGCCCACAAACTATCGATTGCACACGGTGCGGCATCATTACGGGTGACGAGTCACACATGGCCTATACGTAATCTGTGTGTCAAAAGCTGTCACGATACACACATTCATCAAACAGCTACACCTCCTTCTTTACACGCCCAGCCCCCACATGGTATGAATAATTTAAAATATGTTTAATTAAACGCCATCCATCCACACTCGTGCACCGTTTCACCTGCCTTATGCCAACCGCGTCAACAGCCGTCCCTATAAACGATCGTTACTTTCCACTTACCAGCTCAGCTAAATGGGAAAGCTCGTGAAAATGCTGTTAGAAGGCACCGCAGGCATGCTGAAGCTGGTGCTGGAGTAGTTGCAAATAATTTATTAACTTACGAATCATGATCCACTGCATATATCCCTTTTGTAAAAGCAACATGCTGGAGCGGTGTTATGCTTCGAGAGCATTTTCCCTTTGGAACGGATCGGCATGACTGTGTCTCCACCGTCACCGGCTGTAAATCAATCTCATTTTACAGAAAACCACCCGCTACGGAACAACCCGACCGGCCAGGCACGTACACACTTATACAAATGAGAATGTGAATTAGTTTTCCACACTATCTTCCGAACACTTAACCTTCGCTGACCTATGCACAGTGGATGTGGGGGTGAAATAAAAAAAAAATAGGGAAATAATAAGCGCTCGAGTGCGGAAAAATAAAACCTTTCCCGCCGGACGATCGGACAAATTAAACTGAAGCTAACGTGTAACGCTTTCGGGGCGTTTTTCCGTGCGGGCTAAAGCTTTTCCACTCTTGCGGAAAACTCCCCACAAATCCAAATCCGGGTCTTACGATAGCGGTTCGGTTCGCGTCGGTTACGACAAAACGTGGGTTGGGAAGCAAATTTATTCGATTTAATTTAAATCTTTCCAACGCACTGAATGGAAAGATGGTGCACCACTAGCTCGAACGTACTGCGCTTTCGAGTTTACCAGAATTTCGTTGGTCTGGTGTTGGTTCTTTTTTGTGCAATGGAACGAATATCGTCTAATATCTCCTTTTTCGCCTCTTTTTTTCTTTCTCTTTCAGCTTGGTATAGCGGTCGGGTTTCTTGCGCCACCGATGCTGGTGGAAAACCATGACGACATCAGCCTCATCGGTGATGACCTACGGCTGATGTTTTACATTGTGGCCGGCGTCACGACCGTGCTCGTCGTCCTAGTGCTGTTCTGTAAGTTTCCCTACATCAATGAGCGCGCGGTGTAATTAAAAAGCAACACACATACAGAGAAAACAAACAAAACAAAAATAGTAAAACACTGTAGTTTTGTGATTCGTCATGTTTGTGTGAACTTTCGCCAAAAAAAAAGGAAAGGCAACGAAGGGGAGTGGTGTGTATGGTTAATTAAAAACATCTTCCTGCTTTTCGCCATCTTTTGCTTGGTCACAGTCTTTAAGGCAGCACCACCGACTCCACCGTCCGCTGCACAGGAAGCCACGAAAACGCCCAACCCGCTGCAATCGTCACCGTTCCTGCACTCGATCAAGCGGCTCATGCTCAACCGGAACTACGTGCTGCTGCTTATCTCGTACGGCATGAATGTGGGTGTGTTCTATGCCATCTCCACGCTTCTCAATCAGGTACGGCGGTGTGGGAGGAGGATGATACTTTTTTCTTGTAAACCATTGTAAGATTGAAGACCTTGAAATTTATGTTTATTTGCTATTTATTCCTACTGTTAAAAACATATTTTTAGACACTTTAAAGTTACTTTAATTTCTCATGGACTTTTTTGTGAGGATCACAACTTTTCTTAATATGTTTAATGTTAGCAGGATGCAGTTTATATAATTAATTCACTAATTTATTTATTTTTTATCAAGTAAGGAACGCATATCCACAGGCCCTCAATGTAGCAAATTTGTCACTGCCGATGTGAGGCTTCATGATATAATTCTTATCACAATAACTCTGCCTAAATTTGAATGTCTGAGGCATCACTTCTGTCACCTTTTTTATTTATACTTATAATGTTCCAACACAAAAGCAAATCATAGAGCAAAAAAAAAGAGAAAAATTTCTTTCTTTTGGTTTTTGAAACTTTCTCGACCTGCTCGTCGAACTTAGTTACCTTTTTTTGATTTTCACAGTTTCTTTCACCTTTCATCGAAGTATTTTCGATTATTCTTTTTATTATTCCTTTGAAATATAGTTTTAAAAAAATATAATGAGAGTAAAATGTTTATTGTCTCATATTTCAGTCATTTTGTAACGAAATCAGTGAAAAATTTAAATACAAAACAAGATTGATGTTTTCCGCAACCATTTTGAAATAATTACGTAACCGAACAACAGAGGGCGCTATCATACATTCCACCATGTATTGCAAATTGCCTATCTTCTGTCATTGAAACTCGACGGAATCAACCATCTGCTTTTTACGAGATAAATGATCCATCAGGCTTTTCCGCATTTTCCATGCACAAATGGGGCTTCACCACCATCATTAGTTAAATAACTTTTTTTTACTGTGGAACGTAGATAGCTCATAATTGGGATTAAGCTTAATTTAAAGGGAATGAAACACTCAACGGTTGTCATCTCGTGCGTCGTCACTGATGGATAACGTTTAATGTGGGGAAGGAGCTTTTAATTATCTCCATCCAAGCTAACGTATCCTTAGCAAGCTGCCTAATATTAGTCGCTTTTTTGGTTCGTTTCTCGTTGCTACAGATTGTCCTAACACACTATCCCGGACACGAGGTTGATGCTGGGCGTATTGGTGTGTGTATTGTGTTTGCTGGTATGCTTGGCTCCGTCGCCTGCGGTATCGTGCTTGATAAGACACATCGATTTAAGTAAGTGTAACGTTTTGAAAGGTTATTTTTATGTTTAATTTCTGATTCTTTAAAAACTTTTTCTTATTAATTCCATTCTCGTGTGTATTGTTTTTGCAGAGAAACAACACTGGCCGTGTACATTTTTACCATGATTGGTATGTGGATCTACACCTTCACCCTTTCGGTCGGTCACATTGCTGTGGTTTACGTTACCTCCTCTCTGTTGGGGTAAGTATTCTCACGAACCACTAGCCTGAGAGCAGGGTTAGTCCACTTTCCAGCTTGTAACTGATGTTTCCTTTGTCTTTTCATCTCTCTGTGTAGCTTCTTCATGACCGGTTACCTTCCGGTTGGGTTCGAGTTTGCGGCCGAACTGACGTACCCGGAACCGGAAGGTACTTCCACGGGGCTGCTTAATGCGGCGGCCCAGGTGTTCGGTATCACCTTCACCATGCTCTACTCGGAGCTGCTCAACACGAACGGTGACATCGTGGCGAACGTAACGATGGCTGTGATGCTGCTTGCCGGTTCCGTCGTAACCGCCGTCATACGGTCCGATTTGAGACGTCAGGCTGCGCAAAATCCCAACCCGTAAGCTGAAGGCCATCGGAACAACCCATCGCTAAGATAAGTGAAACAGTTTAAGAATAGGTTAGGGTTCTTGTTTTTTTTTTTTTGGACGGTGAAAGATGACTCTTTGTTAGGGTTCGGTTTGTTGAGTTTCCCTTTTTTTGTTACAATTGTTTTAAGTTGTTTACGTAGTTTTATATTTTACCCATTTTCGATATAAAAATGTTTCTTATTAAAGTCGAACGTTCGAATCGTATTGAAGAAAAGAAACATTTTTTAACTAATCAACCAGAATCCGTGCAAATGGTGGGTCATTAAAGAGCAAAAACCAATCACCCGTAAAAGAACAACTTGTCGTACAAGTTGTCGTAAAACTTGTTCGATATCATTCCGCTTGAACGGGTGTGCAGTGTAAAACAGTGACTTAAACCGGGTAGAAACTTTGGTAGCCCAAAGTAGCTTAACAACTACGCAAAAGCTGAACGATCCATCGCGATAAAAAAAGTCTTGAACTGCTCCTTGTTTTCCGGTCATTTTAAACCTTCCACCGTTCACGATGGGATACAAATCCAATGGAATCATTTTGTTTTTATTAATAAGCACAACTAATGCGTAACGAACAAAAGCTTCCCGTCGGTGCAACTTACCAAAGTGTAGCTAATTTTCCAAACAACTAGACGGTCCAGCACCATCCACCGTACGTCAATTAGAAGGTCAAGCTTTTCCTATTTTTCTTTCTTTTTAAATATCGTTTTAACTTCCCTTCCTAGCGATGGGTTGAATTTTGAACTTTTCTCCTTTCATTTCCTTTCTTTGTACTTCGAAATGACCGAAAATTTCCGCTTCACTCTCATGAAATGCCACAGGCATCCAGGGCTTTGGCCTTTTACCACTTCTAAAAAGGACGTTCTCGATCGTTACACTTTTACACTTTTTGAAGGATTTTGTAATGGAAGTTTTGCTCCCCAACCCCAACCCGATAAGGATACCGCATTCGGGGATTTGCTTCTCATTTTCCAAGCCATTCAAGTAGCATGATTTGGGACTGCCATTTTTCGCTGCTGATAGGGTGTCTTTCACTAGTGATACTAACATCTGTTTATTTTTATATTCCGGTGGCCATCCTGTTTCATTTTATTGCATCTACAAATCTTATCCTTCCTGCTGGGAATAGCTAACCTTGAAAAGCTATTTTTAAGGGTGGGAAATAAAAAAGGAAATCCTTCTGCAAAATAGGAAATCATTTTATAGCACTCCGGTCGAGGTTTTTGATTGCGGTAAAAATTAGTTCGCAAACGAGATAGCTGAAGCGTTTCATTTACGATGTTTTCTGTGGAACGAGATTAATTTATGTTGTAATAAATATTTTTTCCTCATCATGATGAATTTTATAAAAAAGAGTAATATCAAAAAAGCACCAACTAACGATTTTGGAACTGCATTTCAATTTTAGTATCATATTTTTGTAACAAAATTCGTCACAATTACATATTGTTTGAAAATGAAAATTCCTTAACATTAATGCGATATAAAAAAATAAAATGAACCTTCTTCAATACGATTCGATTGTGACGCATGAAAACGTTTTGAACGGGTAAAGAATTTCTCTCCACTATTCAGAAAATTGAACCAAACATTCTTTGTCCAAGCCTAACTCCACAAGAACGATACAATGCAATGCCTCTTTCATAATCGTTCCTACAGGATTTAGCACGGAACACAGCACAATCTTACACAATGCGATCGTGTCGAACCGAAACCATCCCTTCTCAGTGGGAAAAATCTTCCCATAGCAACAGGATTTAATATCATTAAGGGGTTTTTTGGCCGTGAATGGCGTTCGATACTGGCAAGCAGTGTAAGTGTGACACAAATTGAATTTCTTCCAAACGGCCTACTTCCATGGTTCGTTGCGTTGAAGTAACCCTTCCAGCTGGTTGATAGTGGGGTTTGGTCTGGCTCGTACAATGTTCTGCACTTCAACTCCAAACTGTGCCATGGAAACGATAATTAACAAGTCAATTCAAACACTCTGCGCTCCATTCGGATAAGATGGTTGCTACAAGTTTCTGTTAAGTCAGGCGTGTACTATTTGCCAGCCGAATGCAATACCTCTGCTGACCAGGGCAGAAGTGTCGAGCGATTGGGAAAATGAGAGTGTAATTAATTTTCCTTACCATTTACTTGTGAGTGAGGAACGGGGTTTTCCTGCAGAAATCGATTTGTTTCGGGTGGTTTATTTTAATAGGCTAGAGTTGGCTCCAATCATTCTTTAGTGTCAGTAGAATGAAGTAAAGAGGTTTGCATGAAATGGAAATTTTTTTAAAGAATTTATGATTTACGATGTGTTTTTAAATCTTCTCGTTTATTAAAAAATATTTTAAACCCGGAAAAGAATAAGAAAAGGACGATAAGGAAATTAATAATCAACAACTATCGGTAGAGCGATTTTCATGTAACAGCACAATAAAAAGGGGTATGCTTAGCGACCCCTGTAGACGGGCTGCCGATCGGTATTAGGGTGTATACATGTAGAATAAATGTTCCAAAGGCTCCTTAACAGTAGCAATAGTTGGCAGCGTCAGCTTGCGGATTGGACGTTACAATATGGAACAATTTGATCTGTAGAGTGCACGTGCAATAACACATACTCCCATTAAACGGCTGTCACGCATACGAACAAACACACCCAACATCCACAGAAGCGTATTTATACCCTCGCGATGTAAAACGGTAGTATTAGCTGTGATAACAAACAAAAAATTAATAAAACAAAAACAAACTGCAACCTGTTGATGAATGTTGATCGTATAAAAACAAACAAACTTAGAAATAGTGTAGAAAGCTAGTGAAACCAAGTAAAACCAAACCGAAAGACATTACCAGTAGAACTGTGGACAATAAATTTATTACAGTCGTGTTGGATATTTAACAAGGCATCTAATGGAAAGCTCGTTTGCTGCTCGATTGTTGCCGATGTAAAATGAATTAGAAAAAGAGACAAAAAAAATAATACAAAAAAAGTATGCATGTTATATTAACAGTTTGTTTAGATTTAGTGCCACGAGGAAAAAATGCTTCGGAAAAGTAGAGAACTAAAACTGGAAAGACTAGAATTGAATGATAATAAACACGATTGGGATATATGTGTAAGCGATGTTAGCTAATTGAAGTAGCTTCATTTCCTATCCGGTCCCTTGAGTGTATTATGGTTGTCGATGTGGGGTTAAGCACAGGAATACAAAAAAAACATTCACTCCACCACAAACCACAAAAACCAAAACATACCCAATGACAATACACATCAAATACCTAAAAACGTGCAAACACCCACAGATTTTATCGTAGAATAGTTATTTAGATGAGAAGAAATATAAAGCAAAACGTTGTTAAATGCTTACAAAAAAAAAATGTTAGCTGTTAGGTCGAAGTATTCGCAAGCAAGATAATAAAATGCCAACAATAACATAAAATAAAAAAGAAGTATTTCACATAGATTTAGTGTAGGATATTTATACGTGTGTGAGTGTTTTTTTGTTTTAGATAAATTGCACTTGTTAAGGAATGGCTAGTAAAAAATGGTGACAAGCAAAGAGAACAGTTTTCCAACTGCTATGGGGCAGTAGTTTTTCCCTTTTTGACGTTCCTGCCATATTTTGTACCGATTGTAAGCAAGTCGCGGAAAGGTTTATGAATGGCAGAAAGAAAGCTACCAACAAATAATCCAAAGAAATGCTCCGAGCAAGGTTAACATGTGTGTTTTTTGCATTGTGCTAGGTGCCAAATAATAGAACATGATAAAAAATGAAGAGAAAAAAAAGAAAAAAAAACAACATGTTACTAGTTTTATATTGTGAGTAAAGTAGATAAGGATAATAAAACAAACATTGGAAAATGGTAAACAGTTTTTAAAGAGTGCACCAAAGTATGTTGCAAGTAAAAATGTGACAAGATGAAGCGAAAACAAAGGAACGAAAAGATACATTTTAGAGAGATAGAAAAATAGACTAGCAAAACACTGGAAGGTGAAGACAATAAAAGCAAAGCAGTAAACGAAAGAAAGACAACGTGTTGTGGAAGAATCCTACCGTCAGTATTATATGAAAGGTGAAGCGGAAAACAGAAGAAACAGAAACAGAAACAGAAGAAAAACGAAAACTGTTTGAAACCATTCACAAACTGCTTCTAGCTGTCCCAGGCTAAGTAATGGAAAAAGAGTAGTATAAGCATGACAAAATAACAAATCTATTCCCATACGCGTACGAAAACAGCTACTAACTATATCTGCACTTCATTTTAGAAATATAATAAACCATTGGTAGAAGTCTAAAATGGCAGTAAAATGCTAATAAAAAAGTGGGCAATTTATTCGATGTCAAACATAGCTGGTCCAGAAATGTGAATCAACAACTACATGAAAAATCAATAGAAACCACAAAAAAATGAAATAAAACGAGACATGAAGAAAATGGAGAAAAAAAATAGCTTGTTTAGACGCTACCAAACTAGGTTCCATAAGTTCCAACCATTTTCGGATTTAGAGCGATGTCTCTCTTTTACTATTGAAACCTTGTAACGTACAGTGTGTGCTAAAAATAAAATCATCATCATGATAACAATTTATCAATCCTTAACCTTACACCGAGCAGTGTTTTCATGTTTTCAGTTCTGATCCGAAAATTCATCTTACCAAGAAGTTGTTCGCTCGGTTTTGAAGTACTTCCGGTTTCAGGCGAGGAGAATTCAGAAGAGTCAGCACTTCACCAAAGGGAACGCCGAAAGCGTGTAAGTGTGCTTAAAGCTTGCCCTTTTCACTTGGCAATAAATCTTATGCAAAAAGGATCACACCGTAGCATAGTGTAGGCCTGCTTCATTGTGCTTTTCTTGTAAGATCTCTCGAAAGGGACGCCTCATCAGGGATGAAGTGAAGCGTGAATGTTGCTGCAGGTGAATGATGTCACCACTTCAGCACTGTCTCCCTATTCCCTATTGTCCTCGGCGCCAACAAAACAATGAAGATGAAGTATCGCGCTTCCTGGCTACTATTTGATCTTTGTTTCTGTAAAGCTCTAGATAGAGTTACATGTGTATGGTTTGTGAAGTCGTTCCTACGGCGGAAATGACTATCAGTCGTAGCTAAAGATACGCGTCGTTTGCAGTTGACCTTCGGCTTTTGCAATCCTGTCTCGGATAAAATGTTGTGTGCATGCTCTGTTGCATGATTTATCGTGGATTGTTCTCGATTTGATGCATTGCTCTAAGCCACATTGCAATGACCGAATCGATTTGATGTTACACGCTATAAATCGTACCTTACTAGCTTACCACAACGAACGAGAACTTGCTTCGGAACTTGGCAAATGTAATTAAATGATAAGAAAACACTTTTCCACTTCCTTGTTTGCTTGTTTAAAGTTTTGGCAGCCAGAGCTTGTAAAAGGAGAAATAAACAGCAAGTGAAAACAATCGTTCAATTCACAGTAAAGGAACAAAACTTTCCCCCTTTCAGACGCCGTTCATGAAAGTTGTTTAAGTGCGCTGCGTACGATGCGGCAGCAATTATGGCATTTATTGCTGTTTGCGAGATAATGATAACATGATTGCTTGTTAATAGCTTTGCAAGTGTTCACTAGAAATGGGAACTATAAAAAAGAAAAGTGTTACAAATGATAAGAAGAAATTAAAATAAAAGAAAAAAGAAACTCAAAGCTGATCCAATGAACGACTTGGCGTCTCCATTGAAAAAGCTGGATTGAAGTTTAAAGTTTTGCTAACCGATTAATCATTTTAATAATTATTGAAGCAATGTTTTAAAATAAAAAAACAGTAAACAAAAAAGAAAAGTTTTATACCTTATAATGTCTTTCGAAATTTATTATCCACTCTATCGCAATTTCAGACCAGCATTCAACCATATTGACGAATGGTTTTTAAATATTTTCCTAATGAGTTTCATGATGACGTAAGTTAAAATAAAACTATCTAAATATGAAAAAAATTATAAATTGAATTTTAATAATAGTACAATTTATTATTAGAACATAATAATGATTTAACTTTAAAACGAAACGTTAAATTTAATCACAAAAAAATAAACGCAAGACAAGTGAAAAAAAATTACCCTACGAAACCGTTTTAAAATTTGTATTTTTTTTTTATACGGCATTATACAAGGATATCCGTTATTAAATCAGTGCTGACTCAACTCAAAGCTATTCAATACGAAAAACATTTTAGCACAGTCATCAGCAAGGCCCACGAACAAAATCGCACACACGGTGACAAATGATTTTCCCGCGTGTGAAATGAATCCACCATTTGATTTACTATCGCCGGTTTGACGTACCACACATCCACTGCACTGCAAGGCAACAAACAAAATGAAAGCCGACGAACTGCAACCATTTGTTTATTGGCCTTCCCATTGCTTGTAGAAATTTCTGCACGGCAGAAAGTAAAAGTAAACAAAGTGTGTACGTTAAGCAACGCCAGAATGTCTTCATCTTTGGCGCTAATTGGGGTTCATCATGTTCTCGCTCTCTCTCGCTTGCGGTTGTTTTGCTACGGGTTCAGCTCAATCAACTAGCGGTTGGCGTGCCGTACAACTTATGTGAGATGACAACGAATCATCATACCATTTGTCCTAAACATAACTATGATGATTCAGTTCAATGTAATGCCTTTCCCCCCTTTCGTGGGGTTCTGTTCGGTCCGCTTCGGTACGATACCCAAAACAAGCAACAATTTTGCAACAAATCACTGAGTTAGCGAGAGGATCGTGTTTGCAGGGTTGTCACAGCATCAGTACGTGTGCATTGATCGACGATTGTTGTCTCTGGTCGAAGCGATGCTTTAAAAGATCGCGATCGTCGTGCACGAAAGCAAACGCAGAAACCGTTGCGGCGTGAGAGGAACACCACGAAGGCTATTTTTGTGCGTCTCGTATTGTATATTGTTCGTGTTCGCGAGAGACAGCGAGGAGGTTTTTTTCTTCTTGCGTATGCGGTGATTGTGACGATTGCGAGACGACTTAACGTGCCGGGAAGCTAACCGCGAATCGATTGCCGGTTGCGAACCAGTCTGAGTTATACCGTGCACGGGAAAGGAACAGCACAGCTGCAAGCAGTTAAAGCCGATTTTGTTTTAGTGAAGGAATCTCTACTTTGAAATTTGAAGGTGAGTGGATCTTTTTGTCTGTTTCAAGGGTTTAATAATTAAAGAAATCGAATGTGATGTGTTTGTTGCGGTGTAAGAAGTTTGGTGATGATTGGAGTGAAGGTGAAAGCAATTATATTTGTATAATTTCAAACAAATTGGATACAAAGTGGTTTTTTTTGCTCGGTTAGAACGGCCTGGCCGTATCAAGTAATACAAAGTGGTTAGAATGGAACGAAATCTTAGTTGAAAACTAGCTAAAAAAGTGTGAGTTATTTATGACGACAATATGATTTTGGTTGCAATAGGAAATTGCTTAAGTTGCATTAAGTTGTGTTTAAACATAAATATATTTTATATTACATCGTGATGTTAAGCAAATTAGAATTTAATTATTTTTTATTTAATTATTTTTCTTTCTACAATTTTTTTGAAATCACCATTAAGAGTGTCTACTTTTCGCAATTATTTTCTTAATGTTTTAACAATGAAATTCAACTTCCGCTTTTGTGTCATAAATTAAGCGAGAAAAAATCAATTTTTCATCACAATGGAAATGCAACACCAATAACCATTTGAACAAAAAAAACTGATAGTACAATCTTAAACTGACTTTGATAAGCCTAACCTAAATTGCAACATTCATTACCATTCATTCCGTCTTATCACACAAAGTGATTCACCTTGAGTTGTGATTCAAAAGTGCAAAAGAACCATCCAAACAGGTTCGGTCGCAAATCTTATCATATCATGCGATTAAAAGAATGGGATTATTGATTAAAAACAACAAAAAAAGAAGTGCACTCAATGATACATGATACGTACTAATTTTGTAGCAGCAAGTATGTATAGTGTACATAGAATGAAAAAAACACATTTACGCGTGCAATGGCAAACGCCTTCGAAACATGTCGCGTCTGGTTAATGTCTGGCGCTCTATATGATTGCCCTAACAGTAGAACGGGGTGGGTAATGAAAAGAAGAGGAAAGAGTTGGTTGGTCATAAATTAAAACACCCACCAACATGCAAATTGCAATTGCGCCTTGCGAAGTTATAAAAATAATAAAAAAGCGAACTTCTAGCGGCCGGGTGCATTTTTGAATTACATATTAATTAAGCGTAGTTTAAGCAGCTGATGATGGTTCGCTTAGTGCGGAACGAGTTTTTCGAGCATTCTTTTCACTTATGTGTGTGGGTTGGGTGTAAAGGGTTTGGAATCTGATGCCCACAGATGCACAGACGTGGTGGGTTTCAGATGTCGCGCCGGCTGAGTCACGTCTCGTCGGTTTCCGGTGCATGATCTTATCCTATCGTCCTGCTCATTTGCTTGTGCCATTCATTTTCGGACAGAAAGGGATGATTCATGGGTTTGATGCCCTTGCTGCAACCACGCCGAACACGATCAATTCGCGTGACTACTACTCAAAACAATTCCGGTTCAATAGCGAAGACTCCGTAACTGCAGCTTCCGCACAAGTGATAGGGTGCGCCAACACGAAAACGGATCATGGAAGTTATTGCAAAAGGTCTCGGCAAAATGCAAAAACCTGAATGTGATGGTAGTATTTTTATTGCATTTAATCGTATCATTATCATTACGCGAAAACCAGGTTGTAATACGTGCGCCCCCGGACGAAGAATTATGTTGGCGAATATTTTATCGCCGGTCTTTTACGTGGTAATGATCGTATGAGACCAGGTACTGATTTGATGTGGAAGGCAGCACGGGTGGAAAGGGTGGTGATATCATTTCTGACACCTTCTGGTTGCGTAGGAATGGTCCGAATGGGACCTAAAACACATGGAATCGAATTTATTGCGCCAGGTGGTCAGTGTTAATGGAAGCAGGACCCCAACCAGCTGTTGCCTTGCGATGATATTATTGGGTGCTTTGCAAAGTTTTGACCGTTGGTCACTGTTTATTAGCTGTAAATAAGTTTATTCATAAGTATTTTATGGGTTTATAATAATTTTTTTGCTGTACATCTCAGATTCGTGCAAATTGGTTTGATGCTATTTTTCCACTAATGATTATTAAGTTGAGAAATATTGTTAACATTATTTTTTATTAACAGAAAACTAAATTAGAATGGAAAATAATACACAAGAATGATCCTAAAAGTAAATATACCAAAAAATTAATTTTAATTGTAACTACTACGAATCAAAAAGCTAACAAAATGCTTTTTTTACAGCTATGGAGTTGTAATATAATCATACATTTAGTCGAGAGAAGAAAAAAAACATTCATTTCATTTCATTTTCATACACCATTAGCATCGTTTTTAAGCCGCTGTATAATATATTATTCAAATGCATGTAGTAAAGCCACAAAAACGTTTTGTTCGGATTACATTTGTAAAAGTGATGGAACATGGAACCTTTCATACCACGTACAATAGACTCGGACGTCCTTTAAATCCTTTTTTTTGTGGTAAACATTCAACAATTAGAGTAAAGGTTTTCTCTTTAGTTTGCTGTTTGCTTTACGTTGGATTTTCTGTTTCCATTTGGGTATTTTTTTTTCTCACATTATAGCTGAGGAAATGCTGTGTAAATGATTCTTCTGAAAAAAAACACATAACATATGGAGTTTGTTTTTGCTACCAGTTCGCTTATGAAAATGGCAGTTCTTATACAAAACGCCTTGAGAATATTTTTTGCAATACTAACAAATAAATTTGAGCGCAGAAGAGGAAAAGTTTAAGAATTTTGAAACATCTTTAAAAGTATGATTTTAATTTTTAAATTAGATTTTTTCGCAAAATTTAATGCTTCCCATCTCAAAATTCTCGCATCATTTCGCACCTCATTTAGATAATTCATTTTTTTACGCAACAACGTTGATTATAATTGATGACATTTTGTTACCGAAATTACCGACCACCACCGGGTGGTGAAGGTGAAGTGTTTCATAAACTCGCCTTTTGTTTATGAACAGCGCGCATGTATGTAAAACCTTCTTGTGTATCATCGTCGACAAACCAGCACGGTGGTGTAGGACTTTTTTTCCCCCTGTTTCTCGCGCCAAATTCATTTTCACGAAACAATTTTAATGTTTCGTCGTTTTGCATGTCTGCCGCCGGTTCTTCTACATATGCAGTTATATTAACCTCACGGACCGTGTACAATTTATAATGCTTCAAAGCACGGGATGTTGGTTTTACCACGCATTACTCGTTAGGGGTTTTAGTACGGTTCGTAGTGTTTCGTGCCGTGGTCAAGCACAATGGTAGGAAGAAAGAAGTTTGCGAAACGGGGGAACATACCAAATGAACGACATATGTTACGGGCTGTCACTCCGGTCAGAGGCACGATCGTGTGGAATGTTCTGTCCACACAATTAGGCCCCATTTTGCGTACCTGTGAAGCAGCGTGGGGGAGATATTTGTTTCTAAAACACGGTGAAATGTTTGGTTTGAAGAGCTTGGAAATGTGATGAATTTTCGTTCCAATAAATGTCCTGAAGAAATTAAGCAGAACATTCCTATTGCAAAATGATCTACTCATTACCATTTTTCACCTCGTAACAACAGGTTTTAAGATTCTGATTCACTTAAATTCATATGAATTCTCTTGCAATTAATTCTTACTGCTTCTGCTTCCGCTTTCGTTCCTTTCTCTGTCTCACCTTGTCTGATTCGTAATAATCTTTTTTTATTCGCTTTTCACCTTTAGCGAAAGGGAAAAAAATTATCTTTGCAAAAAACTGTAACCAATGACACCATTTTAAAAGCAATTTCTGCTCATTGTTTACTTCCTTACGGTGGCACTTACACTGGTCCCATGTTTCTCGTTCCTTACCAAACAAACATCCGTTTAATTAATGCCACCCATTCGACACGTAATTGAACCCAATTAATTCAAATTAAACACACACAAACCTGATGACTAATATCGTCCCAGAAATTAAAAAATGCCATAACACACCCTCTTGATCGTCTACGCTTTCCAAAGTCCTTGACACGATCGGTTCCCCGTTCTGATCGGTATACTTACAAAAGCGGGTTCGTTTGCATCGTACAGAAAAGTAAATAAACAATGTATGGTGGAAAACAAAAAAAAACACCCCTTGATGGGAAAAGCAAAAAAAAAAAGAGGAGAAAAGGGTCAACAACATGACCTCTCCGATTTAAGTATCAGGCAGCGTTAAAGGAAAAACATCATTTCTCATCATCATCTCATCGGGTTAGGAATTAGGAAGGGATGATTCGTACTAGTTTTACCCTGGCGCGTACCGGGCCAAAAGACAACGGAATTTAACACGCTTTTTTTCTGGTGGAGGGAGACTAAGGAAAAGTGATGAACGAAAACAGAAACTCGGAAAGGGAATGGAAGCGGAGAGTGGTTTAAAAATAACGCCCTCGTGGTAGAGACACGGTATGCATGTTTTCCCGGATTTTCCCAGCTATCCGAGTCATCCGTGTATGGTTCACTCTTACACATGCAGAGTTTCGCTCTCTGTTTCTTTCTCTCTCTTTCTCTCTCTCTCCTAGTCACACCATTTAAGTGTCTGTTGATGGAAGAATAGAAAATGAACGATCGAGAGGTGAGGAATTCCACTCGTTCTATCGCCAATATAGATATTTAACGTTTACCGCACATGTGTGTGGGCTACAGCCGCCAAACATAACCTCAATCGATTTCAAATTTTGACAGAACTAGGTGCAAATGATTTTAAATTTTCCCCCTGGTTCCCTTCTTTTCTGTTTTAGCAGCACCATGGCCCTAGCCGAGAATACCACCAAGACGGAAATGACACTGACGGAAACCTCGACGCCCGTCATCTCGAAGGAGGTGATCACCGAACGTACGGCGGACGGTGTATCGGAGAAGAACGTCACCCAGTCCAAGAGTTACGGTTCGGCCAGCGAAAAATCCATGGTCGAAGAGTCGGCCAACTCCATCACGAAGAAGCACGAAAAGTCCGAATCGGCATTCGCGTCGGAGCGCAGTGTAACGGAGTCGGTATCGGACGGTGGTGCGCTTGCCTCTTCACTGCTGTCTTCCTCATCGCTGGTCAGTTCCGTCACGAGCAGTAAGGTGGTGTCGTCCTCGTTCAGCTCGTCCACCTCATCGTCCATCTCGTCTTCGATGAAATCCTCATCGTTCGATTCCAGTACCGCGATCGATGAGTTCTTCAAGAACTGAACCATCGGACGGTACAGTTCGTTCGCCTTGTGATCACTATTATGATACCATTATGATTTAATTTGTAACGTTTCAAATTCAAACAATATAAGCATGATTTGTTTCCGCCACAAAACAAACCATCGTTTCGTTTCGCTCGTCTAGTACAAGTTTCGTGTACAAGCTCATCTGTCGTCTGTCTGTTCGTAAAGATCAACAAAACATAACTTCATCGTTCGCATCAAACAATGTGTTCGGAATAAAATAAGAATAAAGGAAACAAATTTCAAACACCAAACCAAACAGGGATTTTTTTCCCGCTGGGGTTTTTCACTATACATCGAGATCAAGGACAATCCAAACGACAATTCATGCTACCGACCGTAACGTCGAGCGAAAAAACAAAACACAAATTTTGTGCTAAAATTACTCCCGAAACTCCGAGATACCGTGCAATAAAACAAACACCTAAAACGAATCGATTGGCTTGTGCAAAAAACGGTTTTAAGGTTTTTGCAGCTCAACGTGTTGGTTTTTTTTATACGATTTACCTTGCAGCGGTATTAATTTTCATACTGTTCTGTGCGTTCCGTACAACTACTGTCTCCATACCTGTGCATCCTTCCACACCGTATCGCAGGTAAGATGCGCCATGTAGTATTTAAATTCCTCGTTCCTTTACTAATGGTAGAATGGTGAATTTGATAGTTAAAAATAGCTTTATCCACAGCAGTGAGGAGGACAACAATGCGCTTCAACGCGAGATGATACTCTGATGCTCTGATGCACAACGTACATTGGCCACAAGGCGTACGGATTGCCACTAATGGAGCGTGATGAAGTCATCCGAAATTTTGCACCATTCAATGTCGTAGAATGGATTGCATCTAATTGTTACTGACGGGATGAGGTTTTTCGTGAAATAATTTCGAGGATTGCGATGAATAATGCGCTTTATAAATATTCCATACTGTTTATAGTGCAAACGATAAAAAAGAAAATAAAAAAACAATAAGTATAGGAAAAAAAATGATATAAATTTCGTTCGTTTGTCTCGGTTACATTCGCCTGTGCATATGCAACATATTTGATGAATCGCGATCCCAAAGTAGAAATTGCATACTTTCAGGCGTTATGTGTCATTTATGCAAACCGAAGGGATTACATGAATGGGATAGTATTTTATTTTTCAATATTAAATAACATTTAAAGCTCAAACTGCGTCATAACAATTTCCCATATTCAAATCAACGGCAGGTTCTTTTTTCCATCGTCTAAAATCCCTCCAAGAAACCGCAATAAAAAATATTGCTAACGAAAATTGCAATCATTTTACAACCTAAACCACAAAAACTTTCAATCCCACTTGAACTTCTGTGGCTGAAAGTTCCATAATCTTTCCACCGATCATAACTCTTCGCTGGTCGTACAAGTGCCTGACAGGTTGTTACCTTCACGATGCTGTATAGTGTGTTAGATGGTTTGGATAATATAAACTGTCACCACAAACCACCGACCAGAAACCATCGCCTATAAAACCGTCCCATCCAAACTGATCGCAAGTGACAACGGTGGTTTTTGGTAGGGAATCGTTCAGCTTGAACCATAACGTAACACAAATGGCAGAAGTTCGCTTTAACTTTTCGACCTCAACCTTCTGCGGGTACGGAATTGTTCCATTTATGGGAAAAAAGGACCAGCAGGACAAAACTAAACAAGGTCAGGAGTATCAACTGGCTGCTTAGGCTACCATGATATATCGACTTCCCTGGATGATGGTTCTACTTTCATAGAAGGCTATTCAATCGAACGGACATTACTGCTGTCTTTTAATATTCTCCCTTGTCCCAAAGAAAAGTTCGAACGAAAGTGAACTCCATATATACATTCGGAACCGTTCACTCTCCGTGATTTTCATGACGCTCGGTCTAATTGGACGCTGGGTGGAGTAAGTCCTATTCCTTCTTACCGTACCTCGTTATCCTATTTTCCTTTTTCACGTATCTTCCCATGGAGTCCCCCAACAGCAACACCAATGATAGATACAATGTAGGACAAAGTCATAAAGTTACTGTGACAACCAAATACCACCTTTTTTCTTAAGGATAAAATTAGTGTGTCATCATATTTGGTTTGCTTTTTCTCCAGCACCAAATCATCTAGATCGCAAAACTGCTTGCTGTGAAAGGAAGCTCTATCTGAAAATAGTAATGTTAATTTTTTTTATATTTTGTTTTTGTGGTTTTTTAGATGACTTTTTCATCAGATGTTTTAAATAATTAAAGGTGTAATTTACGATATGTGTAAGTGAGCTGTTAGAATAAATAACCGTTTAATAAATTTTATTATTACTTTATGGAAAAAAAAATCATAAGTTAGGGTTAATTTTCGTTGAAGTAAAATCACAAATCAGAAATGGAAGAACGCGTACAAGTTCAACAACCAATAGCATGCAAGCTCGTAAGCAAGCTCTCGTCAACATAAGATTGTATGCAATCGCTTGTGCTCGTGCAGTTTCAGTTTCCATTTTGTTCCTGCCTCGACTATCTTTACCATGCAGTGGATGCTGTTTTACAGCACAAAACCCAGTTATAAATTGAGCTTAGTGTTAAATTTAATACATTTCGGACATAATTTATTTACTCTATTTGCCGAAACAATTTAACCCTGCTCCAAATATTCCATATTTTTATTGTTATGCCAGCAAACTTTCAAATTACAAACATTAAACAAATAAACCCTGTGTGATTGTGCAAACAAATCGGCACAAATGATGTTGCATGTGTTGGTTGACTATCTCATCTGTAGCTACGTTTGTTTTGCATTAATAAGAACGTTTTGCACATTTCCATATGGACTCGGGAAGCCCATCCTACGGGGACCGGTTATCACTTTTAGAATGCAATTTTAAGCCTCTGCTTGTGAAGCTGAGAGTGTTTGTGTTGTGCCTTTTGAAATATAAAATAGCCTGTTTCTAGCAGCTCGATCACCGATCGATCATGGGAAACGGTGCTAGTATGCAATGGGACACCGTACCGTGATGCAGCTACTACTCTCGATCAGTGTCTTCCTGGCCAGTTGGCCTTCGTTGTTCGTTTTTGTTACGGGGCAATTGAAACACCCACGCGTTTGTACGGAAGATGGCTGCCTGTTAGGAACATCCATGACCGATACGACGAATATCAGATTTGATGCATTCGTTGGCATTCCTTATGCGCAACCACCGGTTGGAAAGCTTCGCTTTAAGGTGAGTACAAATGTGCTACAAACTGTATGAACACGGCATACGAAGAAACAGTTTTGTCTTGATTGCGCCAGAAACCTCAACCGATTGAACCATGGACGGGCGATTACAATGGAACCGATAGCAAACCGGCCTGTCTGCAACAATCGTTCCTACTTCCTGGTCAACCCATCGTTGGAGATGAAAACTGTCTGTATTTGAACGTTTATCGTCCGAAACGTAACGCTAGCCAACCGCTTCCGGTGATGCTGTTCATTCACGGTGGAGGATACTTTTTCGGGTCTGCCGATCCGCAACTGTACGGACCTGAGCGTATAATGGCAACGAAGAAAGTCATCCTCGTGACGATCCAATATCGGTTGGGCGTGTTTGGGTTCCTTTCCACCGGTGATGCTCAGGCAACGGGCAACTCCGGAATGCTCGATCAAGTGATGGCCCTGAAATGGGTGAACCGAAATATAGGTTTCTTCGGTGGAGATGCACAGTCAGTGACACTGTTCGGTGAAAGTGCTGGTGGGGCCTCGGTACAGCTGCACATGATGAGTCCACTCAGTACGGGACTGTTCCAGCGAGCGATCATTATGAGCGGAAGTGCTCTAGCTGTGTGGAGCTTACCGATAGAGGATCCACTTACATTGGCCCGCAAACAAGCGAAATTGGTTGGCGTATCCGAGGCAGATGAGCTCACAACGGCTGAGCTGGTGGATATACTACAGTTTCTCGATGCGAAAGTGCTTACCGCCAGTATGCCGTACCTTCGGACTTGGTTCGAGCATCCGATCGTCATGTACCGTCCTACGGTTCAGGGCGCTTCCATCCCGGAGGAGGAACGCTTTTTACCGGACGATCCAAGAAAGCTGTGGGCTGAAGGTCGTTACGTGGACATTCCCATTATGATCGGCACGGTACAGAACGAGGGTACAGTTGTATCACTTGCCATACTGCACAACGAAACGATTCGATCGCAGTTTAATGAAAATCTGACTAAGCTTTTAACCCCCGTAGCAGCCCTTAATGGGACAGCAATGGTTGTGGAGCAACTTAAAGAACGCTACTTTCCGAATGCTTCCGGAAATAGTTGGATAAATGAAGATAATGGAGATCAGTTTACAGAGGTTTGTTGGTGAGGTGTATTACAAAGCAGAAATACTAATGAGAGTTAAATTTTTTGCAGATGATGTCAGATGCGTTGATCAAATATCCTACTATAAAGACACTTCAGGAGTACACCAACTCCAACGATACAAGCTGTCGTGAAACAACGCTTTATTCGTTCGAATTCAAAGGACGACATTCGTTCTCGTCGCTTTACATACAATCGAACGCAAGTCATGGTGTTTGTCATCAGGATGAACTACTATACCTATTTCGCATGATCGATCTCTTCCCGGACTTTCCGCCAGATTCCCCAGAAAGCGAAATGTGCAACGTATGGACGGAATACCTGGTCAACTTTGCTGTCGAAGGGTAAACATACGCATACATATCCTTATTTTACGATATTTTACACACTTTTTTTACTTTCCAGAACGGCCCAAGATCCTGCCGAATCTTGCAAAAAGCGCATCAAGATGGTAAGGTTCGAAAATGCAAAATCCACTTCAGAAGATGCTTCATCATCGGCCGTTTCGATGTCGAGTGGAAGTGGATTGAGTGAGGAACTGGAAGAGATGCATGACTTTTGGAGTACGCTTTATAGCACTTCTTACATTGCGTATCATTAATCATCGAATTAATATGGTTAAGAAAGGTTTTAATCCATTTTGAAATATTACAATAAAACAGCATGTACTAAGGCAAATATCCCAAAGTGCCCAATTTTTGCTCGTTCTTCCTCAAACTGTCCCAATCCAGGACAGGCCATTAGTACAAGTTTTAGGAAGAAGGTATAGTTCCGCTCAAAAATCATCCCGTATGAATTTTGAGAGCGCTTTACCGTTCTCGATAAATGCATGCAACGGTCATGTCCATGTCCCAAATGTCTGGAACAGCAATCCAATCGGAGTGTCGCAACGACGGTATCCGTCAGGATGTGACGATGCAAACCGGCACTGAATAATTCATCTGTTCTTGTGATTTATGTATGCAGTTTCGCTTTACCTACATATGTTTTAAAGAGAATTTTCATCTCCAAAAAGGGGCGGACCTTGTTCGTGACACCAGAAAGTGGGCCATTGACAGTGAATGTTATACAACCAGGTAATTCTAGATTCGTTTCGTACTATTTTTAGTACTACTTGTACTAAAGAATGCTAGTGCAATATATTGCATCAAATTATTCGGTTTGAAGTTGTCGAAATCGAAAGCAAAGTCTGCATCTGCTGAACCAGTTTGAGTCAACGAAAAACGAAAATTTGTTTATCGGTCCAGTTTTACCAACTGTCGATGCAACCTTGAAAGAAAGCAGTCGCGGAAGATGAACTTTGATTTCAACATTCACGCTCAAGGAGAAAGGACAACAAACGAAAGACTAGTTGCTGAACCACTAACACTATAAAAATATTGTTTAAAAAACAGACAGAATAGTGAAAGTGATAGCATCTCCAGGTATAAAAGACCTCACGATCAAGACGATTCGTTTTAGTGCAGTCGAAACAGATACTGTGACAAGACCAGGGATTGTGTATTGCGACATGAAACGAAGTAAAACTAACCTCAAATGTGCACTTACTCTGTTACTATCAATTGGAGTATTTAACGTAAACTGGCTAAGAGGTGTTAAGGCACATGCAACGGAGTCCTTTGTGTGTATAAGAGATGGTTGTTTGCANTTGTACTAAAGAATGCTAGTGCAATATATTGCATCAAATTATTCGGTTTGAAGTTGTCGAAATCGAAAGCAAAGTCTGCATCTGCTGAACCAGTTTGAGTCAACGAAAAACGAAAATTTGTTTATCGGTCCAGTTTTACCAACTGTCGATGCAACCTTGAAAGAAAGCAGTCACGGAAGATGAACTTTGATTTCAACATTCACGCTCAAGGAGAAAGGACAACAAACGAAAGACTAGTTGCTGAACCACTAACACTATAAAAATATTGTTTAAAAAACAGACAGAATAGTGAAAGTGATAGCAACTCCAGGTATAAAAGACCTCACGATCAAGACGATTCGTTTTAGTGCAGTCGAAACAGATACTGTGACAAGACCAGGGATTGTGTATTAAGACATGAAACGAAGTAAAACTAACCTCAAATGTGCACTTACTCTGTTACTATTAATTGGAGTGTTTGACGTCAACTGGCTAAGAGGTGTTAAGGCACACGCAAAGGAGTCCTTTGTGTGTATAAGAGATGGTTGTTTGCAAGGGACAGTAATGAAAAGTGGAGACGGTGTGTCATATCCAGCTTTTTTCGGAATTCCATTCGCCAAACCGCCTGTTGGCGAGTTACGGTTTGCGGTGAGAATGCAATTAAGCGAATTGATGTGAAATTGAGTGATTCCTTTAATTGTTTCCATTTCCATGTAGAACCCACAACCGAACGATCCGTGGGAGGGTACATACGATGCATCGAGACCGAAGAATGCCTGCATCCAGAAGGTTTCGCTTGTCCCGACTGCACCCATGTTTGGTACGGAGGATTGTCTGTATCTGAACGTGTTCGCCCCGGTGCTTGGGGTACGTCAATCGAAACTCCTTCCTGTGATGGTGTACATTCACGGTGCTGGTTTCTTGTACGGTTCAGCCCAACCAGAACAGCGTGATCCATCAAGGTTTATGTCCACCCGTAAGGTGATCGTCGTAACGTTCCAATATCGGCTCGGTGTGTTTGGATTCTTCTCAACCGGTGATCGTGCTGCGCCAGGTAACTTCGGCATGAAGGATCAAGTAATGGTACTGCGCTGGGTGAAGAAAAACATCAAAGCGTTCGGTGGCGATCCTCATCGGGTCACCATCTTTGGTGAAAGTGCCGGTGGTTCCAGTACGCAGTTTCACTTGCTGAGTCCGCTTAGCCGTGGTTTGTTCCATCGCGCAATCACCATGAGTGGCAGTGCACTTTCGAGTTGGAGTATACCGATCGAAAATCCGCTCCGTTTGGCACGCTCCCAGGCGAAAGTTCTCGGCATTCCGAACGCGGATGAACTTTCGACGGCGGAACTGGTCGAGCAGCTTCGTCGCGTGGATGCGGCCGAACTGACGGCTAGCATCAAGTTGTTAAAGCTGTGGGACATTCATCCCATCACATTGTATCATCCCGTTGTGGAACCACCGGAAGAACCGAACCCTTTTCTGGCGGAAGACCCTAGAGCTGTCTGGCGTCGGGGTGATTATGCAAGTGTTCCCTGGCTGACGGGTAACATACCGAACGATGGTTCGATCGTCACACAAACGATCTATCGGAATAGTTCACTTATAGCGGATTTGGATGAGAACTTCACCAAACTTTTGCCACTCATACTGCGAACTCGCGTGACGAAAGATAAACTCTTGCAGCTGAGGAAACGCTTCCTTAAGAAAACTCCACCGATAAAGTGGGTTACCAACGATAACTATGCTGAAATCACCAAAGTAAGATCACTTAGCAATTATACCGCATCGGGTTAGTTATTAAAATAACTTCAATTCTTTCAGATGTTATCCGAAGCTTGGTTCCTGTATCCGATGGTGAAGAGCATCAAGCAACATTTAGACAACCGAAAGCATACCCCGACCAGCATCTACTCCTTTCAGTTCCGTGGCCGATATTCATTCTCGAAGTTGTTCACCGGTTCAGATACATCGTACGGAATAAGCCATCCAGACGAGATGATCTACCTCTTCAATATGCCACTGTTCTTTCCTGAGTTTCCCGTAGGATCGCCTGAACAGGAAATGGCTAAGCTATGGGTAAAGTTTCTCGTAGATTTCGCCACTAACGAACTGGCCGATACGGAGGGAACGTGCGTTGGTACAAAGTGTGACATTGTCACGTTCAGCAATACGTACAATCCATACTTCCCGGTGAGCAGAAAGGTTACCCAAGGTTTGGATGAGGAGATGTACACGTTTTGGAAGACTTTCTTCGAGGACATATCTTAAGTAATGCGATGAAGTTTGTAGGTTAAATGTTACGGTTATCGCGGTCTTTTCATTAATTTATTAGAACACTGACGAATTTTACTCCGTTCCTTATGCTTCACACTAAATGGTTTAAAGCCAATTTTCACTCATTACTGTGCCGGCCGGTAAAACATTCTTATCAAACTTGCACTAACGGTGGTTTGTAAACAAAACAAAAATCTACTCCACTCAAACTAAACAACATGCTGCTACACGTGCAAACTAACCCGGGTCAGGAGAATGGTTTGCGCAACGTCCCAGGCCAAAAAGTGATCTCGATTCGCATTTATCTTCGGTTCAACGGCATCAAATCACGGTCCGGGAAGGTTCAGCATTATCAGCACCAACACTAAAGCAAATCGATCGGCACACGTCCCAAGTGCCGGGATCGCAGGAACCAATCTTTGCGAGGCGTTTGAGTTTCGCATCAGCTCGGATTAGCGTTGATAAGGGCTGTACCCGCTAGACATGCTGACGGCGGTAAATTATATGCTAGAAATAGCGAAATATTCCCATCCCTATCACGTATTTACACATCATAAGCGGAAAAAGTAAATGTTTTGTTTTATTTATGGAAAGATTACGTTCATGTGCCTGGTTAGTAAACATACGGAGGTAAAAGAAACTGTTATGTTTGATTTTTTTTTTTGTTTCA
Source organism: Anopheles longipalpis (assembly GCA_016170015.1). Lineage (NCBI taxonomy): Eukaryota > Metazoa > Arthropoda > Insecta > Diptera > Culicidae > Anopheles > Anopheles longipalpis. The sequence continues at coordinate 28,256,900 of CM028106.1, read as the reverse complement.
AGCTGTTTGTTGTTGTTTTGGTTTCTTCCTCGATCGTAGGATGAACTGTACAATATTTTTTTGTTTATTTTTTTAATTGATATCTTCCTGCAGACAAAAAGCCAGGCAACAAATTAACAAATAAGCGAATGGATCAAACAACCAGTATTACATTTTACTAATCGACAATAGAATTTATTTTGAATATTTATTCCATTAATTTATGCTTTTATAGTTTTTCGTTATTCACTTGAATGTTTTTGAGAAAATTTTTTTTTTCATACACTTTTTGCTTTTTTATGTACGTTTTTTTTCTTTCAACACGATATTCGTCACATTTTCGTTAGAGATATAATAATTTATTTATTTTATTAGTTATTATTAATGTTGCTTTCGTTGCATCTCACTTCATCTGATTCTTAACTCGTAACACGTATAATCAGACATTCACATTGTATTTTTTCTCTCGTTTTCTTGTTCGCGTTGTTATATTGTTATATTCTGTTACTTGTTTGATATTCCTTTAGCTTTTTATGTTTTCTTTTACATTTTGATTAAATTTGATTTCCTTTTCAAAATGTTTTATTGACTTTTGTTAGTTGAATTAAAATGTTACATTGCACTAAAAATAGAACTATTGTTCACTGATAATATTCCTATGTAAATTCCTTATAAAATAAGCAAACCAAATACATGTGTTATTGTGGTATGGTAAAACGCTTGCTATTCTAATAATAAACAAGCCTTCAAAAGAGAAAGCATTTAAATGTTGCATCTTTATGCATTCCTGTGCCCATCTGCAATCGTAAAGCTTTGGACTGTTGCTCTCGTTTTCATCCCTGCTAGCCAGCGGCCAGACGACACGGGTTAAAGTTTAACGCCGCCAGCAACAGACGAAGCTGCTGCGATCGGTAGCCGAAAATATATTTACGCTCAGTGAGTGTCGCCCCATTGCATATTGACTGCAGTTGTCAATGCAAGAACACAGTTACACAAGAAGAAAAAAAACCCCTAAAAATCAACCATCAACAAACCCATTCTGAATGACTGCTTCCGTCTCGCATTCGCTATCCTGTTGCCTCCCGTGCGGATCGACAATGTCGCACTTTTGCTTTTCGTTTCCATTCGCACACCGGACTGCAGTTCGCTGTGCATTGGCAATGCACGCGGCGTGCCGAAAATGTGGGTCAGTAATTTTGATGCATTATGCAAAGGGTAAAGAATTTGTTGCAAAAAAAAAGAATCAAACACAAACGCATGCAAAACAGTAGGCGAAGAAAAGTGTGGATAAAGACCGGGAATAAATTGAAGACACTCGAAATCGAGTCCACATCCCGGGTAAGCTCTTCTGGGTGGGTTGCAATTTTACGGTAAATTTGGACAGCGCGGAAGGGTACACGCGCAAGTGTGGACTAACCTCTTTCAAGTGCTGCTGATGGCATGGATTGATCGGGCCAAATTTTTGGGGACAAACTTATCCTTCAATTGAGAACACCGGAGAGGATCGGTTTGAAAACAGGTCAACAGGCTGGTCAACAGAGCTAACGTTTGCCATAATTAATTGCAATAAAAATACGAATTATTAACACTACAACTCTACATGCATTATTACGTTGAATGGCCTGCACTATGTTGGACCACGAAACGTACTACATACAAACTAAGGTAGCAAAGACAAGGAGCAGATCGTTCAGGATTTATTTGTTAGTAAAATGCTGCTTGATATTCGCTCGTGCATGACATTTGCCATACGCACGCCAGTTTGTACGATCCCGAGGGGATGATGGGAGGGACTGGATCGCCTGCACCGAATGCACTTCATGTATGTGTGCATGAGGGAGTATGCAAAGAGACGGTGTAACGTTACACACAGAACCGAATCCCATGGTGAACCAATCGAATGCTGCAATTCTCGATACCCGTGTCTACCCGTGTATAAAAGAAGCATCCTCCGGGAACGAATGCAACAGTAGGCTGGCATCGTGATCCTTTGATGCATGTAGTTGCATTTTGTATGCCCGTTTTGTGTCCTTCGTCAGTCGGAGGAGTTTCGGTCAGCGAAAGTGAAAGTGGTGACGTAAGTGGTTTGCTGGCTATCGTCCGGATACGAAGTAAGTGAATGAAACTTAAGATTTTCTTGATGTTTTTTTTTGGATTTGGGATGAAGCAGATGCAAGTGTTTTAGATCATTGTATAGCAGAGATATTAGGATCGATGAGTTAAGTTAGGGCAAGGATCATATCAGATTCTTACGCGAGAATTTTGCTCTGAATTTCGTTGTAAAATATCTTCCTTCGTACACAGAAGCTCTTCGTTTTCTACTTTTTATTGGAATAGATAGCAAGAGTTGAATGTTGAATAAATTTGCAATACGCACGGTATCATTTTTTGTTTATTTTTCTTATATTAAGTCATTTCATAAGAAAAAGTTTAATTTCAGTCATACAGATAGATAAAAGGTGTGAAATCCCCAATCGGGCACACGTGCCTGTTCCATATCAGGCTCCAAAATCATACCACCGAAAAGCGATAAGCTCCACGCGTTGCATCTTTTATCGGTCGAAAATCTTCATTCTTCAACAGGAAACGTCACGCTTGAAATCCCTTTTGAAGAAAACAATGTTGTTTATCATGGCCTCGTGCTGAGAATTTACAGATAAAGAATATAAAGTGTCCAAAAAACAAGGTACAAAACCGTGACACACGCGCTTACTTTATCGCAAGTCACTTGTTCATGGGATGGGAGCGGTAAAGCTATATTCTTTTTTATAGGAGAGTGTAAAATTCGACAATATTTTTTTTAATTCATTTTTTGGTTGACATTCACCTATAGTATTCGACGGTGATTTGACTGTTTTTTTTTTGTGTTCAACAAATCAAAAATGAGGTTTTAATCTTACAGCCTTTTAGCAAATATTTCGCAAGAACTTCACAATTTTGAGAACAATAGTAGGATGTTCTTTTATAAAAAAATTCTAGAAAAATTCTTTTGTTTTTTTGTTTGTTTGTATCCATCCAATGATTATCGACATTGTTCGTGTAGCCTTTCGAATAGTTCTGGTATACTTCTATAGTTCTTCTGGTATTCGGAATTAACACCGGATGAGTCTTCTGTCATATACGATGATAAAAAGAGAAATAGTAAAGTTTTTCCATCTCGCAACACTCAATTAATAATAAAATAAATTTGCTATAAAAAGCAACATGACTTAAATTTGTAGAACAAAATAAACATTTGTTGAAGATGTCTTTGTATTGGTTGATAACATACGTCTTATTATATTCAATAAGACAATCAAAAACATATGTAAATCATTAAGGTTGTATGGGACATTTGTAATATATTTAATGCCTTTCCACCCAGTTCTACATCCTTATTTAACATACTCAAGCGTTTGTAGTTGAAGGATACTGAAGTGGTTGTAGAAACACTCTTAATCAGCCATTTAAAAAAACCTTTTTTTTTACCACCGGATAAAAGAAAACAAGCAAAAGCCTGAAAGCCCATATTGGTGATAAGAAGACAAAGCAAAGTTTGCCGAGAATCAATTCCAATCTTTTCATTATCACCCTTAAAATACGCCAGCGGTTGAAAGATTGACATCGTTTGTGTTTCCAAAAATAAATTTAAACTCTCGTATGTGTCGTGTATCTATGTATGTGTGAGAGAGATCTCATCATCAAACACGTTCCCAATTCGCAAACTCACGGTACATGCGTGTCATCTTATCACGTACCACCATCTCTGCATACCCTCCTCGGGGGTGTCACGGGTTCCCTAAAGTTGAGTCCACGCGCTGCACGGTATTACGCATCGGGGAGGGTAAAGTTCGGCACGGTTCGGCTAGCACGTGGCACGATCATCACCGTTTTCGTCAGATCGGTCCTCCAGATGTAGGTCACGGTAAGGAATCGCACGCAAGTGTACTGAAACCGATAAGAATAAAAAGGGGTTTTCCTAAGTTGCTCCTAAAATTACTCTCCAATAGTGTGTCCAGCTGTCCAGCTGTGAATGAAGGCGCCGCATCGGTAGTAATTGAAGCGTCTCAAAGGAAGAAAGATCTTCCCCGCCGAAAAAAAGGTGGGAGAGCGTTAGGCCGGTTTTGTCTGATTACAGTGCGGCCGATACGTTCTCAGCTAGTAGCTTCATTCATACTGGTGGTGGTTGCTAGGGCGCGTGGCTCACCCCGCTCATTACGCGTCGTGCTGTGCGAGTTGTTGGACGCGTTGTTTCGCGCTCCGTAGTAAGCCGCAATTTGTTTCGCGCTTTCTTACGCGCAATAGTACACGGGGAGACACGTATCGAACGGTTGTGACACGCAGGGTGGGGGTGGATTAATGGTGGACATTCTGTGACGGCTTATCAGCAAAGGGGTGTAGGGTGTAAGGTGGAAATCAACATCGGTGCGGGTGGTACGAAAGGGGGAACCGATATTGTTTGACACACATGTGTTTATGTATTTTTTCGTTTTGTCGCAGATCTTTACGCGTGCGTTCACGCTTACCGAACAAGGGTGGGTACCCTTAAATTGTGTTGGTTGGTTGGAGGAGTGGTGGTTCTACTGCTAATAAAATCATCGATCCCGCCTGCTGTCCAGTGCAGTGCCGTATCAACCCCAGCGAACGGAACATCCCAGTAAAAGGACGACTGAAGGGAAAAGCTTTTTTATTTTCTTCTCAACGATCAACTAATCGCCCATCGCGACGTTTTTTTTTTGCAAAGTGAAGGTGAAAAGTTCAAAGAATAGAAGCGAAATGTGGCGTATACATCAAACGGTGGTGTCGTTACTATTTCTCGTAATGCACTGTGTGGTGTCGTGTTCGAGCGGAAGTGGAAGATCACTGATCGCGGGAGAGATGCAACCGGACAGCTCCTGCGATCGGGTCGGTGAGCCACGCGTTTGCATCGCGGAAGGATGTCTGGGTGGTACGTACATGGCGGGAATGGCCGGTGAACAGTTCGAAGCATTTTTGGGCATACCTTTCGCGAAGCCACCTGTCGGGGAGTTACGATTTGCGGTAAGTAGAAGGGAAACGTTTAGTTATTTACAGCTGGGCACACAATCTCACCCATTTTCATTGAGATACATAACATCAAAACGTCTTTCTTAGACGATCTTTAGAAATAAAATCGCTTGTGCAAATTGCAACAATAAAATAAAAGAATTAGCTTTTAAATTTTCTTTAATTAAAAATAAATAAATCCTAAAATCAGCTTCCTTACGAATCAACAACAAAAAAAAACGTTATTGAATTGTTGGTACTTCGACCAACTTCTTTATTGGAGAGTTCTTGAAGAAGAATATTTCAGTCTGTTTATCCAATAGTTTTACCAATTTTACCAATAATAATTATTTGATAATCATTATGAATACTGAAATTAACGGAAAAATCGTTTTTGAAAATACGAAAAGAAAAAAAAATTACCAAAATTATTAACATTAATATTAAATGCAGAGAAAGGAAATTTCCTCAAAGTCTCTCTAGTTGCAATAATGCAAGAACAACAGAATAATAAAAAATATACAAAACATACTGCGTCTAAATAAAAAGCTTTTGAAAATTATATTAAAAAGAAAGTATGAAATGGAACTAAAAAAATTATTCCTTTACAAAAGCTATCATTAATATGAGTACAATCACGAGAACGAAATGATAGGGGCCGTGTTAAAACAAAACTAACTACAGCACCGGTATTTATGCACCTGACGACAGTTTAATCATTGTTTTCGATGTTTTAAAACATCATACAGTCGCATCCAACGGGGCATTAAAAACAGCCATTCGATGCAGTTGCACCCGTAAGTCGTTTAATATCGATTAGATTGCACAACTAGCCAATTTCCCACGCCCCTACGTCACGGCAGCGTAGTGCATTGAATGCAAATTATTACCTTGAGCCTTGGGGGCTGGCGATTTTTCCAGCGTAAAAGTGTAATATGATCGAGGAAAAACTTTTAACCTGAAACCATTGAATAAGCTCCACTCCACTCTCTCTCTCTCCATCGTTCGCTTATCAGAGGAGTTTGGTTTCCGTACCGCAGCAAAAGGTTGTTTGTGCAAAGTAGTATTTATTGATACAGTTGATAAACTTTTTCACGGTGTAGCATTGAAGAAGAAGAATATAACCATCAAATGACAGAGTCACTTATTGTGCGCATTTGCAAATCTCTTCACAGGATCCCATCCCCAACGAACCTTGGAGCGAGCAGCTGTACAATGCTTCGTTCGAACGATCGATGTGCATGCAGCGGAACGATCTGCTACCGAATCCACCCGTCACCGGTAGTGAGGATTGTCTCTATCTAAACGTTTACAGACCAAAGGTGAGTCAGAGTCCAGGCGTATATACCATCCCCACCCCCCCACTATCCCACCGACCGATGGAGCTTGAAGGCTCGTGGCCACGCGCCCAATCATTTACGCTTGAACCACTCGGTCACGCGGTACTGATGTCGCGTGGGAACCTGATCACTTCCGCACTACGCATACCCGGCGCCGGCGCCATGTCACAGCAGCAAAACAGCAGCCACAGCCACAGCCGGCCTACGAGCATGTGTTACTGTGGCCGTACAACACACTAAGCTAGCAACAGTAAACACACACTCCCCATCGAGTTTTTGCGAGGAGAATGCTGTAGAACCCAACAGCAAGGTGGTCACCCCTTCGGTCGATTTCGTGTGAGGAGTGCGCGTGGCATATTAGCACGAGTGCGCGCAGGCACATTCACCCTGTAACACCCTGCTTACAAATTCCGGTTTTTGATCGTTCTGCTGATTAGGCGTCTCGTTCGGTACGCTAACCACCGCACGTCTGTGTACCGCGTGCCGAATCAGCCAACTGCGTCTGCCGGAGAAGGAGACCGGGCAGAAGCGACTGCCACCCAGACCCAGGGCAAGGGTGGGTTGTATTTAATTGTGGTTTATTTTTATACCTCCCTGGCAATGGTTTATGACTGGTGGAGCCGATAGTCCGGCTCCGAATGGCTGTTGATCAATGGCAACGACTTGTTTGCAATTAGAAACACGTGGCACCACGCGCACGCTGGTGTGAATGAAAGTGAAAACTAGCTGTCGTTAACCATCCACTTGCGTACGATGATGGAGGGGCCCGAGAATGATCTTGATCGGAGTAGCTACGCATCAAGACGTCATCTTTAGTGTTTTTTTTTCTTCTCTTCCTCTACAGGAATGTTCTGAACCGACAGGCTCCGTTTCCAATTTACCTGTAATAGTGTACATCCATGGAGGTGGTTTCTTCTCCGGTACGGCGAGCCCGTCATTAGTTGGTCCAGAGTACATAATGGATACTAAGCGGGCAATATTTGTCTCCATTCAGTATCGACTCGGTGTGCTTGGTTTCCTCTCGACGGGAGATTCGGCCGCACCCGGCAACTTTGGACTCAAAGATCAAACGCTTGCCCTGCAGTGGGTCAAGCGAAACATAGCCAGCTTTGGTGGAAACGATCAGTTGATCACGATTGTTGGCCAAAGTGCGGGTGCTACCTCCGTGCATATGCATATGATCAGTCCACTAAGCCGTGACCTTTTCCATCGGGCGATTATGATGAGCGGCAACTCGTTAGTACCATGGAACATTCCCACAAAGGATCCACTAGCATTGGCACGCTCCACAGCCGAGGTGGTGGATATAATGGGAGCAGAAAATTTGTCCATCAAAAGTTTGATTGCGGCACTGCGAGAAATTCCTGGAGAGCAGCTCGTCGGTAATATATATAAATTGAAGGTGAGGATCTTTATGATAGACAAATCCTGCGCAAAACGTTACAACGACACTGTAATCTTCTCCATACAGCTTTGGTCAGTCGATCCATTAACACTGTTCCGGCCGGTAGTGGAATCGAAAGACTCTCCCAATGCGTTCCTTATTGAGGAACCGAAGGAAAGTTGGCTTAATGGGAATTATCAGCAGATTCCCTACCTGGCTGGATACGTGCCGAACGAAGGAGCGATCCGTGCGCTGTCAATCTTCAAGAATGAGGAATTGTTTAACGAGCTGAGAAATAACTTTAGCACCATTCTGCCAATTCTGCTAGAGCGACCTCCATCGAAGTCACTGATTGAAGAGATACGATCACGGTTCCTGAACGACACTACCGATGAAGATCCGATTCGACCGGATAACCTACAAGCGTTCGTTAATGTGAGTTTAGTTGCGCGTACAGGTCGCGAAAGAACTTTAAAATACTCATTACAAACATTCTCACAGCTTTACAGCGAGGCTTCCTTCATCTATCCGGTTCAGTTGGGTGTTAAACAGTACATTACCATGGCAGACACCAACATGGCACCGGCCAGTGTGTACAAACTGTCGTACAAAGGCAGATACTCATATTCCATCATCTACGCAGCCGGTGATCCTGGTGACTACGGTGTGGTACACTGTGACGATTTGAATTATCTATTCCGCCAAACCGCCATTTTCCCCGACTACCCTGCTGGATCGCCCGAACTCAAGATGGTGGACACATTCGTGAACTTCTTCATCGATTTCGCCATTAGCGGGTAAGTGAAAAGTTCGGGTTAGATCACGAAAATGCCTCAATATATTCTTATTTCTGCTCCCAACAGCCGAGCAGCGCAGCTAGCCCCATACCATGAATGCAAAAACGAGAACCAAGTGGACCAATCGCTTGACTGTGATGTGCAGGAGTTTGTTCGGGTCGGTGACGAGGTGCAGGTGAACGTTATCAATGCCCAAAATGAGGAAATGTTTGCCTTCTGGAAGAATTTCTACTGAAAACCAACTCAACATGGTGGCAGGTGTTTTTAATTGTGATACTTAATAACAAATTCCAAAATGTCCGGTGGACACAAACGGCGGACATCACGGAGTACACAGTGCAAATGTAAGATAATGTTCTAATTCTGAAGATAATTGCTTTGGCTTTTGTTTTGTATTTTTTGTTTGTTTCGTTAAGCGTTATGTACCATATCCAGTTTGATTGTTGTGTTAGATTAGTTTGTACTTGATTTACAAAGTGTAAATTGTGCCGGAAAGAGCTGCAATTGTTACGATACATCGAAATAAATGGGAATGTAAGATAGGTCAGTTGCGAAGTTTTTTGTGTTTTCCTTCAAACTCATCAATCACACCAAGGAGGGTCTGAATTTTTTGAATTACGATACCCACACAAAGAAACGCTAACGACTGACGGTAACCGTTAAGCGGCGAAACCTGTTTCCGGTTTGGCCAATACGATGTGGTACGCTAAACAGCATCTAAACCAGTATTTGCGATTAATGCCACTGTTGCTGTTCTGGAATTCTTCCTATTATGCTGCTTGTTGCAAATCAGTCTTTCACACTATCCACACTAAGAACCTATTACTGTAGGCCAGCTCTGGTCCTCGATTTTCGACAGCTTAACAATTGTAACACTTTCGCCTCCCCCTTATGCTTAACGAACTCCGGTGGAGTCGAAGAGAAAGTTCGCAGAAATCACCATCTGGACGGTATATAAAAGAACGCACTTCACGAAAGGGGTCAGTTTAGAGCAAACAATAATGTCAGGCCGTGTGGTAGTGATTCTGACGACGGTGGTGTTGCTGGCTGTCCTTCCATCCGTGGCCGGAAATCCTTTCGGACAAAACGTCCCAAAAGTTTGCATACAGGATGGGTGTATGCATGGATCTTGGATGAGAAGCATACACGGTGAACGATACGAAGCGTTTATAGGAGTACCATTCGCAAAACCACCCACTGGAGCACTACGTTTTGCTAATCCGGTACCAAACGATCCCTGGACGGACAAAGAGTTGGATGCGTCGGGAAGAATTCCTCGGGCGCCATGTTTGCAGCAAAATCTCTTTCTACCAGAACGTGGAGTCGAGGGTAAGGAGGATTGTCTATATCTTAACGTCTACAGACCGTTCCTGAGCAGCAAAAAAGAAGGAAAGCAGAACTTTACAGCAGCGCTACCAACACTCGTGTACATCCATGGTGGTGGCTTCCTAGCCGGTTACAACTCTCCTCTGGTGGCCGGAGCAGAAAAGCTCATGGATCATCCGGTAATACTGGTGACGATTGCATACCGCCTGGGAGCTTTCGGGTTTCTTTCAACCGGTGATGAAGCGGCTAGCGGAAACTTTGGTCTAAAGGATCAACGTCTAGCACTGCGCTGGGTCCAGCGCAATATTGAAGCTTTTGGTGGTGATCCTAAGCTGGTGACGATCATGGGGCACAGTGCAGGCGGTGCCTCGGTACATCTACAGCTAATGCATCTGGGCAACGAAGGTGTTTTTCAGCGTGCGATCAGCCTTAGTGGAAATGCGCTCACACCCTGGAGTGCTCCAAGGACGAATCCGGAACAGCTGGCCCGCACACAAGCTGAGCTGTTGGGGATCAAAGATGCATACCAGATGACTACTTCCGAGCTGGTGGAAACCCTTCGAAGTATTGATGCTGATCAGTTCGTATATAGTTACAAAGGTTTTACGGTAAGTTTTAACGCTTATATAATTGTGATTTATACTAAAAAAAAAAACAAAATAAATTTCCTTTCTACCAGAATGGATCACGCTATCCGGTGATTGTATACGGACCTGTGGTAGAGTCAGCTACCGTGAAAGATGCTTTCTTGACGGACACTCCTAAAGAGTTATGGTCCCGAGGAGAACATCTTTCTGTGCCCTGGTTGACAGGAATCGTGCCAAACGATGGGTTCATTTTCAGTGCTCCCATACTGAAGGACACCGACTGTTCTGCGAAAACATTTGCTCAACAGAAGACGCTCCTTCTGAACGTACTTGGAGGTGCGAAACAGTCAGACGCATTGCCAACACTGATGGAACACTTTTTCAATAATCAATCCACGATTGGGCAGTGTTTCACAAAGGAACATGTTAACATCCTGACTAAGGTAAGACGATAGATGGAGGCCATTTGCAAACATCTATAAATGGTTCTACTATTTCTACTATATTCTGATATTATACATTACAGGTCTTTAATGAAGGCTTATTTGAGTATCCACTCATACTAAGCGTAAGACAGCACGCTAATCACTCCCGTTCGAAAGCTCCCATTTATCTGTACAAATTCAACTATAAAGGTCCTCATTCGTACTCCTCCATATTAGCTCCAGATAACGATCCACCACAGGATTTCGGTATTGTGCATTGCGATGAGCTGATCTACATTTTCCGTGCTCCCATACTGTTTCCGGACTTCCGTCGGAACTCTCCGGATGCAAAAGTTACAAAGCAGATGACAAAATTGTTGGTAGACTTTGCACGAACAGGGTAAGCTTTGCTGCGGTGATAAACTATTGTACATTCTGATTACATGATGTTTTTACCTCGTTACAGTGTTGCGCCTAAAAGCACAGAAGGCAAAATGAGCTCCAGTGAATTTCCCAAAGCATTGGAATTGATCAACTCCAACAGTGAGGATGAACCACTTATACAGAAGTATACTAATTTCTACAATGAAAATATGTACAACTTTTGGACTCGTTTCTACAGTTACTAGAGATAATAAGAACTAAAGTTGAATGTAATTAAAACTCCTGAGAATTGTTTTTAAATTTTATTTATCTCCTCATGTGGAGCACACTTCTTGCATACACATTTCTGCACAATTGGCTCTCTATCATGACAGCTTCTGATGGGTAACAATCATCCTGATAGGATTCATAATTGCAACATTGTGGAGATTTTTCTTTTAGATCTTCCGTGTACCGTTTCTGGCATTTAATAGAAAACTAAATTCGATTCCCTCATTGTAACACTTTCTTCAGTTCTTCCTACCAGTCCTTCAGTCCTTCTATCCGTATCTTGTGTTTGTGTTCGTCTTTATAGCCTCCTGTTTGGAGATGTCTTTACAAAATAACACACATTACCTCGATGACCCGTAACACGAAAAGGCCTACCGGTAGGAACAGCTCACTACTTAACTTTGGTTGTAAACACGCGTGTGATTCGAGAACAGATTTTTTGTTTTGATTCATTCTTCCGTTTCATCTATTTATCCTACAACTAGTTTAAAACTCACTCGCAATTTGCAAAAGGCACCGCCAGCTTGTCCTAACTTTCAATCAAAAATCAAATGAAAAAAACACGCATAAAATAAGGGTAAAAATGCACTTGCGTTCTACGCCTGGTATTCTCAGCCCTGTTCCTCGTACTATAAGGAGACATCAAGCCAAAACTCTAGATAGGGGACAGGGAACGCCGCTGACTTTCCGTAAGATCAGGATGCCAAAAATCCACAATCAACACTAATCGCGTCTCTGTTCCATTATGCCACACCTCATGCTCGAAGCTATCGTCAAATATTAACCACTTTCCATCCTCCCAAGATCTACAAACGAAAATTAAAAACCTGCATTAAAATCTTACTAGTTTCCCCACAAAAAAAGCGTTTAGCAGTGATCTTCTTACCGTGTTTCGTCAGCCACCCGTATGTAGGTACCTTGTGGGACTCTCAAACCCAAATGAGCTCGTATTCGACAGTTCGTCGGTCCACAGTGTGGCCACACGTGCGTTCCGGGATGCATCACACTAAACTTCACCTGACCGCGCTTGCAGGTGCGAGCTGCCGGAAAGTATTGCTCCACCAGTCGACATGTAAGCGGTGCGCGAGCACAGTTACGCTCCACCCGAATGCCCCGGGAAAACAGTTCCAGCTGCTTCCAGTCACCCCGATCGCGCAAATTTTCCGACTCATTCACAAACACACCGGCACTGTTCAGCAGCTTAAGACCTTCGTCCCGTACCTGTTTCCACTCGGTGCGAATAAGTTCCAGCTCGGTAGCATATGTCGTTTGGTCCACCGTCCAGAAAGGGCGTGATCGCAATCCATCGACATTGTACAAGGAGCGTTGATAGAGCGACAGAAAAAGCTTCTTTTGAACACCTTTTCGGTAGACGTCCAGTGCCTCGCGGTTGCGCCCTAGCCTTTGTAAAGCATCGCCAAGCTGGAAGTAGAACCGTCCATCCTGCGTGCCTGGATGTTCTGTTTCGATACCTTCCTGCAGGTACTGGGCAGCAAGCTCCATGTTTTGATCCAACGTTTTCAAAATGAATCCATAGTGTACCAGCGCGAACCCATCGTCAATCCAACGAAGTAAAGTTTCGTGGAGTACGGCTTTTGCCTCGGCAAGTCTGTGGGAGAAGAAAAGATCACGTTACATCTTGCAAGGTGCATACGAACATTCCCCTTTTCTCGAACGAACCTGTTCATGTACAGATAGCTGACGGCAAGCTGATTCCGATACTGCGGTTCGTTATCGAAACGTCGAATCAGCACCTTGTGCACCTCGATCGCTTTCGCATGCTGACCCTGAAAGCGCATACGATCGATGCATCGTTCCGCTATCGTCTTGAGCATTGCATCATCCACCGCGAGCTCTTGTTCAATCACCTTCCGATAGGCGGTGATCGCTTCGATCAGAACCGTGTTACTGCGCCGTTGTTCGGCCAACGCATCCAAGCATCGTGCTCGACCGACTAATGCCGCGATAGAGTTGGGTTTTCCAAGGATAATACGATCGAAGATGGTCAACGCTTCTTGGGGCCTGTTCTACTCCACACAATTGAGCGACGTTTTGTGTGTATGTGGGCAGTGTTGACGTACGTGGATGTGATCAGGTTAGGTCAGGTAAAGTGTGTGTCCATTTAATGCAGCGTTGATAATAATCCAAGATGTTAGGGGAGCGTTAAAAGATGTAGCAAATAAATTCACACACACACACACGCACACGATCCATACGCATAAGGCATATTGTTAGGGCAGGAAAGTAGGGGATTTAAATGCGCGAAGAGTACAGCAGTACAATAAAGAATAATTTAAGCGTTTGAAGAAGCATTACATAAACGGGAAAGAATGGAAAAAATAAAATAAAGGCAAATACATTAATCACTAAGATAAACACAAACAAACTGCAGCATTTCATTTTCAGGAATGTTTTCACAATTCGTTCATTGTATTTGTAACAGCCATCAAGAAGTTTGATAGCACTTTTCATGTAAAGCGTATCGGTATCTGCTGTTTAGTGATCTTGCCGACAATGTGCCGATGTACGCTTCGGGTGGGTGTCCAAAACGGAATATCAAAATCACTAATTAATGAACGGATTGGAGCATTCCTATTTATTTTTGTAGAATAAAAGAGCTCGTGTGGAGCTGTGCAAGCTACTATGAAACCATTGCGTTCGGTGTCTCGTATATTCGAGCTTCAAAAGCAAATGTGTTATCGTTGTTTAAACACACCATAAACATCACAGATCAGTACACACAGGCACACACCTAAAACTATTGCCATGTTTATTCGCGTTCCATAATGGTAACGTTAGTTCGTCTCAATAGCTCAAACGTTAACAAGTCTGCAATTCTAAAAGCGTCCAGTCTAAGTACATTGTCCTTCGTCCAGTCTCTTCATTAACCGTACTCTGTCAGTGTGAGGCGTCCGGTGAGTAGTTCTTAACATTGTCATGCTGATGATTGTGCTATCACATTAGGAATTTCTCTCGTCCTCTTTATTGTATGTGAGCTTATTTCTTGGAAGGAAGGTCATCTCAATTCCGTCTGGTGCTTCTTCTATTCACTCTAAAGCTAAGGGATGTCTTACACGCACACGCGTTCCGGTGCGCTCAGGCAAAACTATTTTAAATTTGGGATTGTAAATGAAGGTGTGGATGTTTCGCTCTTCAATGGTTGGGTTTATTCGAACCCAAATTCCTGATATGGATAAAAATAAAAATGCCGCATGAAACATCATATTTTTGTGGTACGGGGTGAACAAGTCGTATCTGGGAAAATGTTTCGTCCAACGTTTCGCTACTTACCTCGTCAAGTTGCTGCTCAGCTCTTCTTAATTCTTCCTGATAGGACCGATCAGCTTCTTCAGCCCTCGAGGGGATTTCTGTACGGATAACGTACCAAGATATCGCAACCGTGTGTTGAACGGTTAACGTTGTGCACAGGAAACGGAAACAGATAAAAATAGGATACAATAATTAAATGGCTCTGCGCAGCAGGGGTGCGGTTACTTTGCGGGGATATCTCGGGAATGAAGTGCGCGCTGTGCTTCTGCTTCAAGTATCAAAGAAGTAAATTCAGGAATCAAGCTAAGTATTCTACGAGATACTACAGAATCACGTAAATATATGGCAATCTTTGCAGCGCTCATATGAGATGATCATTTTGAGGAGGTGAAACGGGATGAGGGCAATCTAAGGATGTGTGACGTCCCGTACTACGGACCACCGTGCTACGGATGAATCCTATGAGCGGTGAACACTGTTGAAAGCATCGTGAAGGTGAAGGTTGTGTGTATAAATGTGCATACAAAACTACAACGCAGCAGCGATGACTTATGAGCCAACCACGCGGGCGAGCGAGCGAACAAACGAGCGGGCGAGCGAACACACGGTGCATTCTCTATCTATGGGTCGAGATTCGATGGTATTTTTGATTTGTTTTGCCTCTAATACGCATAAATACTTGTCCAGCCTGCTGCAGTTGCTTCGTCATCATCGTCGTTCCCTTCTGGTGCGGCAGCTTCGGTGGCCGGTAGCTTGCCGTACTTTTCCTCCAAACGTCGCATCAGATCCGAATCATCGACATCGGACGCTTCCTCTTCGTCACCGCCCGGCGGAATGTTGTCGTCAGTCAGCGGTTCTTCCTCCTCATCCGAACCGTATTGATTTAGCAGAACCGACTCAATATCATCGATCACCTCATCCTCGTCCTCGTACACAATTTCTTCCTCCTCCGCGTACTCGCTGTACTCTTCTGCGTACTCGTTCGGTTCTAGCTCTTCCTCGCTGGTGTCCGGTACAAAGAGGTTTTCCTTACTACCATTATCTCCTGCCGGAAGAGGTGATGTGCGCTCTAGCTCAAAATCTTGTTCAAGCTCGTATTCCAGCTCATTTCGTTCGGGCAAGAGAAACTCAACATGTTTTGGTTTCAAAGACTGAGCGGCTGCTACAGAGTTTCGAGCCAACTCAGCTGGCGATGGTGTTCTCGCAACAGTGGATCCCGTGGGGACAAGCTTAACGAATGCGTGATCGCGTTCAATCGGTGGTGATGGGATTTCCGAAAGCAATGCCGTTAGGACCGACTTTGCCTCTACCTTCGCACTTACATTTTCGCTCTTTTCCACCGGAGGTTCATGCATCCGATCGGTTTGTGTTTCCGTTCCGTCCGGCGGTATAACGATTGGATCTTTATGCAGGCCATATATGAGCTTGTTCACTGCACCCTTTGGTGGTTTTTTACGTGCCAGTAGTGAATCTTTTGTCAACTTCTTTGCCGTAGGTTGTTCCATTGATGCTGATTGAATGGAAAATGTTTCCTGTTGTGTCTCGATCGATATGTCAGATGTCTCCACGGGAGATCGGTACATGGAGTTGAAATCCTCAAACGTAATCGGTACAAATGCACCGATTTCCTGTTCCTGTTTTATGACATTTTTTTCTTCGTCGTCCTCTTCAGGTATTGCTTCTTCATCGCCTTCCTCAATTTCTTCTTCCATTTCGTACTCGTAATCATCACCTGAGTAACGTTCGACGTCATCGTTATCGTCAAATATGATCACTGACAAACAAAAGGAAGATTATACTTAACGAAATTTTAGAACACCTAATCAATCCAACTCACCATTTCCTTCGATGATTCCGGTATTATCCGAAAACGATCGATTTTGTGGACCAGCATAAACAAAATCATCCAATACGGTTTTGGTAACCGTTGGTTCCGCGTTTAATGCTTTGGTTTGTTCGATCGTCGGATTAATAATAGATGATACGTTGGCAGGAATGCTATCCACTTTCAGTTTATCGTCGCTTTCATTTGTCGGTTTTTCTTAGATGATGAAAACACGTTGTATTATTGGCACATACTATAAATGTCACATTTCCGCTTTCAAACACATAACATCAAAATGTTACAAACCATAGCATCAAATTAGCATTTTTCATGCAAATCACCTTTAGGCAATAGGGTTATATATTGATACAACACATAATAATCCAAATTTAAATATCCACAGTTATTTCAGTTATCAAAAATAATATCAGCTGTGATATAATAGCGAATCGGTATAAATAATTATCGAGCTCGAAAGTGCAAATTATTAGCATTAAGGTACGACAGAACATAAAAAAATATCAATTGTATAGCCATGTATAGCCAAACAACTTGTTTAAAAAAAAGTCATGTGAAATAAAGAAAAAGAAAGTGAACACGCAAGGCATGTGTTAGATAACGCCATGCACAAACAAAATAAAGTGACACCAAATATAAAGAGCAATAAAAGAAAATTAAACAAAAGCTGTACACTAATCAAAACACAAAACAGTACAACGTACGAAAAACGAACTTCAAATTAATAAAAGAAAATGAAAATTGAAGATTTCTTTAACAGATTAAACTACACAACATCAAACAAAAAAAAAACACATTAACACCAAAAACTGTACAACGTACACAATAGGAAAAAAAGACAATACAACTCACTGGTAGGAGCACGTGGACTAGTTAAGAGAAGATGCGCAGCACCGAGTAGTGCGACACCGACAAAGATTTTTACGGTAACTGAAAGTGTAGCCCAACAGGAGTTGTTCTTAGTACGGTTGCTTCAAACAGAAGAATTTATATGCTTTTTGCTACTAGCAACATGAACGCATAGTAGTTACTTGCTATGGTGTAACTTGCGTAGGTAAATTAACTATGTACTATCTTTATGCACGGAACCTAACCCACGACTGCATTTATCGAGCTAATTGAAAGCAATAAGTTGCACTTTCTTATCGAATCTGTATTTGTGAATGATTTGTTCAATGAGGTATGAAGCAGGAGAATTGATTCGGTAATGGTAAGGGATGATACAATTTGTGTGATTCTGTAGTATCATTCTGTAGTACAGTATGAAATGTGATCCATCCTCGGCACATTCGTTCATCTCCCGTCATCACTTACGTGAAGATTCCTCTTCCGGCTCGACAGCGGCTCTGCGTTCTTCCTCTGCTGCTGCGCGACGCTGCTGTTCTGCACGAACCTTCTCCAAATATTCTTCCTCTCCTCCGTCGTTGTCAACGAATTCACCAAAAGCGGCTTTATCGTCGTCATCGTCATCCACGGCATTGTCATCCTCATCATCATCGTCGTCATCGTTTGCTGGTTGAGATCCACGGGTTACTTCTTCAATTTCTGCCTCGTCGCCATCGTCGTCCCCGTCCTAAAGTTTGAAATTGATCGTTTAATTCGTTTAGTTTACAATCGTACTATTTAAAATTAGTAAACTTAGCACATTATACTTCGTTCCACGTATCAAACTCAATCCATGCAAGCTTTTCTACCTCATTTACCTGTACTTCAACCGTCCCAACATCTTCAACCTTCGGTGCGTTTAACGACTCCGCAAGCTTGTTATAATTTCGTACCAACTCATCCATTTGATCTTTTAATATGTCACCCGTTACAGCTTCTTCGGTTGATGGCGTGGTTGATGATGGTTGTGCCTGATTTTGTTCAGGTTCACGGTCGTCGGTTTTTGAAGTTGTGGAGCTTTGAACGGAAGACTTCAGAATGCCTTCGTTGGTAGAACTATTTTCAAGCGTTCGCAATCGTTGGTTAGTGCGATCATTCAAAGCATTAGATAGCTTTCGGAAGCAGAATAAGCAGCACAAGAAAAAGGTGAAGCAAAAAAAAAGAACAAACATTCGTATAAAAATAATAATTATGTGTCACAAAACAAACAAACGCTAATATCTATGGGTATTAATTTTATGTAAATTAAAAATGGCATATTCAAAATATGAACATTACTACATACTTCTTCATCAAATGGTGTATCATCCTGATCGTCATCATCATCAGCAATCTCATTTACGACGTCGTCATCATCATCATCATCATCATCAGCATCCCTTGCGTTTGAATTTCCAGCAGCAGCATTCTTTTTCACTACGGATTCAAACAATTAAAACAATTCATACAAATAAGTATAAAAAAAATTACAAAATTCCTAATTTCCTAACACAAAAGCAGCACGTATAAAAGCAATAGTTATAGCCAATTGATAATACTAACCAGTATTGTCTTGTTTGCTCTTTAATTCTACATCATCTTCACCATCATCATCATCATCATCTTCATCGTTTTCGTCATCGTCTTCTATTTTCATATCAGCTTCATCATCATCATCATCATCATCACCATCATCACCATCATCATCATCATCATTTTCATCTTGTTCATTATTCTTGTCATTGTCAAATTTATCGTTCTTTTCTGTCTTAGTATTTGTCAATACTAAAGAGTGAAAGAAAAAATAACACGATGTTGAATCAATTGAAAAAAAAACTAAAAAAGCATTTTGCCAAAAAATGTGAAAATTTGAACCAAGTTTAAAAGTACTAAGCGATACAGACTAGCCGTTCTTGAAGCAAAAAATGAAAACAAATATAAAAATGTAAAAAAATCTGTCAAAACGCATGAATGAAAAGCAAAAACACAAAAAGTATGTTTTAAAAAAATACAGATCGATGCGCTCGTTTTATCTTGTCAGCTTGATGTAGGCAGTAAGTTTAATTTAATGTAAGCGGAAAGCAATGATTATGAGAAATGGGTCAAATTTCTAAAAAAAACACACAATTTAAATCATTCGATTGTCCTTTAAATCGAGTTTTAGTAAAAAAAAAAAAATGAACCATCCAATTACCGTCGTCATCTTCGGTATCCTTATCATCATCATCATCATCATTGCCATCCGCGTCATCCTGATCATTGTCATTTTCATCGTCTTCGTCGTTATCATCATTATCTTGTCCGTTATTTGGTGCCTCATTCTTATCATCATTATCATCATCATCATCATCGTCAACAACAATATTAATTTTATCGTTGGCACCTACAGCGTGCCAGGAACTGAGAAATAATTACGAACGACCTAAAACAAGTTTACCAAATAGTGTAAAGCTTACCGGCATCGTCATCATCATCTTCATCGTCCTGCCCATCGTCATCATCATCATCATCGTTATCATCGTCTTCAGCCGCAGCTGCAGCTTGCTGTTGAGCAGCTGCTTCCTGCTGAATGAAGATCTCTTCCACTTCATCGTCGTCCAGCTTTTGTGCTGGTCCTTCATCTTCATCATCATCTTGCACACCTTCCTCATCATCATCATGATCTTCTTCCTCCGCGTAAGGTGCACCATCGTCATGATCGTCATCACCATCTTGATCGTGCGCATCATCATCATCATCGTGGTCATCCGCGGCGTGATGTTCGTCACCGCCATCGTCGTCATGATCGTCCAGTGAGTTGATAGCGGCCCGTATTTCATCGTGATGGTGATCGTCCTGTCGCGTTTCATCGACCCAACCGTTGAAGAATTCGGAGTACCTCGATTCAGACAGTGGCGTATCGTCGTTCGACACACCCTGGCTTTCCATAAGGATGAGTCCGATCAGTGCACCCAAACCGGCCAACAGGACGAAGAAAACAATCTTCGCACACCAGTGTCCACCGGTACCGTGATCACTATGGATGTGCATCTGAATATCGCCCGGTTCCTTAGCGGCCTGAGCTGCACCGGCAGACGATTGCTTCGGGGCATGGACGGTCGTTTCCTTAACCGTATCTTCATCATCTGTAATATTGACAAAACAAAGAAAAATAATTACACACATTCATACGGTACGCCGTCCACTTTGGCTTATTTCGATAGTTGGCTCAATTCCCATATGCCAACGGTTGTTTCGTCCACATGGCATGTGACGTGGCACACGTCAGCAAACACGCGGTATTCTCACTTTCAATACACCAGTTGCTTGACCCCCACAAGGTGCCACCTCGGTGAGTGCCGCACCACAAAGCTAACGCGCACACCCATCTGTATACTACACAACAGCCACTTCCTTCTCGTTTAACGGCTTTGGCTAAATGATATTTTTACATACGGCCTATCCTCAAGGGGTGGCGCGTACCGGCAACAAAAAAAAAGCCGGCTATAAGTGCAAACCACCAGAAAACAACAACAAAAACAGGTGGAAAACAGCTCGGAAAAACATCACACGATGCGCCATCCTTGGGCGAATATCGGAAAGAAAACACATTTCCCAATCTGAAAGTGGGATTTATGCGAACATGGACTTTCTTGTGTCGGACAAGATACAGTGGCGCACTTTGCATTTTGGTTTTTTAATCTGCGTCAGCTCGGACTGACCGCATGACCTGGGTCATTGTTTACCAGCGGTCGATCTGACCTCCTTGTAATGTTTTCATCAAAAGGGAAACATTTAAATGCGTTTCAAATTTCGCAGCCAAGTGAGAACTGCGTTTTACATATCGATCGAAGAGGATCTCAACAAGA
The DNA here is from genome assembly GCA_016170015.1 of Anopheles longipalpis. Taxonomy (NCBI): domain Eukaryota; kingdom Metazoa; phylum Arthropoda; class Insecta; order Diptera; family Culicidae; genus Anopheles; species Anopheles longipalpis. Next base: position 28,235,579 of record CM028106.1, on the reverse strand, counting down.
TCTTTGTAGATCTTCAGATAAGATCTGCCTAGCTGCGAAGTTTATGAATGAGAAGATAATGTAATTTTTTGATATTATTTTCTTTTAGCATTAGTAAAAACACTAAACTGACTAAATCAACTGTCCGCAATTGCGTTGTGATCGTACAATAAAGTACAACAAGACGATATAGACAGCACGTTTAGTCTTGTTTGATAATTCAAAGCTATGCGGCGATCGAGTACTTTTCTCGTGATCATCATTTGCTAGCGTCCACAATATAGTTCAATAGATTCTTTACTCAAAAACATTGCAGTAAAGCATATGGAAATATTACGACATTCTCACCACATTCGTCCGCTAGAATGGAAAACGACCTGCCGAAAAGGGACCGAACAGCGCCGCCACCACCACCGGCCAAGCACGTAAGGTTCAACGCCAAGACCGCCGCCGCAACGGAGCTATTTAAAGATTTTTCAGACAAGCTAATAATGTTCTAATTTAAAAGCGACCTCAAGGGAAGCCACAGTAAAGACTCCGCTCCGGTCAAAGAGGCCTCACGCGTTCGTAACAGAACTAATTCGTTGCTTTAAATCTTCGTCCGTCCGATAAGAGATAGCTCTAGGCGAAGAGAACGTTTGCCAGAACCTATCGCTATCTTCAACTTGGCACGATTCTTCCCTATGGTTCCGATCGTTATCGCATTATTTTCCGGTGGCCAGTGCTTATTCTTACCTTTCTTCCTTTTTTTGTCCTTCCGCTTCTTAGGCTGCGTGTCGCCAGACATGTTGCTTCCTTACGATTGTGTCTTGGCTTTGACTTTCCTTCACTGATTTATCTTTCGATTCTTATCACAACACTTTGTCACATACGACCACAAACACACACACACACACCGACACACACGATCTTCGAGTTCAGATGATTTGCTAGATGCTATTGGATGCTGTGATGCACGGAAAAGTAAAAAATCACATATGTAAATGGCAGATCGTACAAAGTTCTGCTTCGCACGGTCACACTTTCTACAGACACACTTCCAACTAAACTGTGTTGTGTTGTGCAGTGCCAACTGCGATAATAAGGCACGTTCGATATGGACGGGAGGAAAATATCTTTGGAAAGGCAACGGCGACGACGTGTTCTAATTTAAGATCACGCGGCCCACCCTGCCTTACCCGGTCGAAACCCGTGGCCGTTACCGCGGGCAAATTTTCTTCAGGTCCACTGTTCCTACCAACCTGCTGAAAAGGGGGAGATGAAGTGATGAAAACGTTTTGCTAAACAGTATGCCGAACCGCACTCAGTTACCGTCTGTTTGGTACTGATGTTGGCAGTTTAATTTCAAAAACCGTCTACTGATCGGGGCACGTAAAGATTTGGTTCCCCGTTTGGGAAGGATGCGCACGCAGCCACGATTCTTTTTGGGGGAAGGTTTTATTTATATTGGCAATGTCAGCGGTATACCGTTTGTCATTTGTGACTTTCGAATTGAGGAAATCTAATTTTCGACGTTAGAATTCGAGGAAAAATGGGACATTTCTAAGTAAAGCATGTAAAACCTTTACACTGGAATGCCGGTTGCCTGCGTAAGAGTGAAACTATCGTTTGAACAAACACGATTTCCATTTATGCGTACTTTTGCGATAACCTAACATATTTGCAAATAATTGTAAATGTAGTAAATAACTAAGAACTCTGCAAGCAAGTTGTTTAGCAGCAAAACGAACTGAATTTTACCATATTTTACACTTGTTTTGTTTACCGGGCGTTTGAAAAAAAAACTAAACAAAACGTCGCGTTTGACAGTACAGTGCGTAACAAATTTTCTGTTGTTTCAAACACACGTTGACAATCATGCGGTTCGTTCAAAATATCGGTTGAAAAGTTTCAAGTTATTGGAGGATATCGTAATAATCGTACATCATAAACTTTTAATATTTTTATTTGAAACTATTTCACAGAAAACATACAGAATATACAGAAACAAATAATTTTCAACAGTATTGTAATTATTGCACCACAATAAGGTAGTATGCGGGAGAGTGTGTACGCAATGAAATTACCCTTCATCGGTACAGAACGGTTTTTCACGAGAATAAAAATGTGATCAATCGAACAAAAGTATTTTTGTATGTTTTGAGAAAACATTTTGCAAATCACGCACATGTAAAAATAAATATAAAAAATGGCGTGTAGCTGTACCACTGTTCGCTCGATTGTTTGACAAAAGCACTGTGTGCTGGGCCGCAAAACGTCAGATGAGGTTGTTGTGTGCGTGCTATGTTTATATACACGTTCGTTGAGTGAGAGTGTGTGTGCGAGCTGTTTTGGTCGTCTCTCTGGCTGAAGAAAAGATCCGATTCTATCGATTCACAAAATTCATTCGTTTAGCTTGCTAATATATTATTTTCTGTCATGTTTTGTGATAGTTTAAAAAGTGTGTCTTCAAATTAAAAACATGTAAAATGTGGTGTGTGTTTCCTAGTGAAGGTGACTGCTTCTGGATGAGAGTGGTTGTTTCCCGTTTCACGAAACCACACATCATCCCTTTCTGTGCTAATGGCGTACATCATGCCGTCGAGCAGAATGAGCAAAACTAATGAAAATTAAAGTTGTACGATATCCTGATAAAGTGTAATACCGTAACAAGCAGGTTGCTTGCGACCTGAATTAAGCTAAAAAGCAGTGCGGAGCGAATTTACGATTAAATATTCTCGATATTTCCCTGCGCCCTGAGCGTTGGAGGCCACAATACTTGCAACACATTTCGAGATTATTGTGAACGATTATTGTACAAGCAATCAATTTGGGACAGCAAACAAATTCTTCCCTACCATGGAGGAGGCGCCCGTAGTAGATTGTCCACCAACGCCGGAAATACTGCCACTGTCGAGCACACCACCGCCACGACCCGATGTCGTGTACAGTTCATCGTCGGAGGAAGGAGATGAACCTACAGATGGTCGTCGCTCGCCACCACCGAAGTGTGCAATCTGTCTAGGGAAATGTCGCCAGCGGGCGTACACCAACTCCTGCAAGCATCAGTTTTGCTTCCGGTGTCTGCTAGAATGGAGCAAGGTTTGTGCAGGGCAGGGTGGCAGGAACATAGTTGATGAAATTTAACCCTTTTTTCCACCTTCTTTTTCCGTAGGTCAAACCAGAATGTCCATTGTGCAAGCAACGGTTTTTCTCGATCGTTTACTACAAATCGATCGACTGCTTCGAACAACACACGGTTGCGGTTCCAAGCGCAAACATGCCCAGAGTGAGCACCCGGAACATGTATCACGAGCTGAACGTGTTCCTCACCAACTCACAGCGCTTCACAGCATACGCAATACCAAATATGACACTGCGCCTGCAGTCCAACAATGAACGGTTGCAGGAGCTGCTACTGCATCAATCCAGCGAGGTTGATCGCTTCATACGCGAGTACGGTAATCAACCGATTCCGACGCGTCAGGATGAACTCCGTTGGAGACAGTTCATTTATGCTAACAGACTGTATGCGTGTCCACTACTCGATCTAAATGGACGCTTTCGCGAGACGTCTGCCTCATTTTACAGGTAATTGAACGTACTGAAGAAGTATGTCCCAATGCAAACATTGCCTTGAAACTTATTTATGTTAATTCTTGCTCTCGTTTTTCTTTATTTTAGAGAAAATCCGGCCCAAATGCATCGTGTGCTCTCTTGGATGCACCGGGATTTACTCGTGTTGAGTACAAACATGTCAATCCACGCGCCTAATATGAACGTGCTGGAAGATTTGCTACAAACGCACGATATCGATTCGCGCGAGTTTCTGCTGCGCATTTTGCGACACATGCCGCTGGAAGATGGTGAACACTTTCAGCACGAGTGCGTAAACTTTGCACGCTCACCGTACGATATGATCGGTTACGATCGTTGCGTCCAGTACAATCCTCGCTTTATACAGCGCCGCGTCCGCAGCCAGGTGATAATATCGTCCTCCGAGGAGGATAATGATGACATCGTGTATTTGCCCGAAACTGCGCCAAGTACATCATCGAACAACGAACCACCTGTCGTTGAAGGAAGTGTTGGAGGGGAAGGAGTTAGCAGTGGGGCAACGGGGAATGGTAGTAATTCCACCGCTACTTCCGCTACTACCAATGCACGAACTGGACGGAGCGAAGTTCACATCGAGTTCCGTTCATTGGCAGACAGTGTCGGTAATGAAGAGGTCCGTCCGGTTGCTACGTCGGGCACGTTGCCACGGGTTCCATTGACCTCCACCGCATCGTCGAACGTTGTGGCAAGTGAAAATATTTTACTCTCGTCCAGCGATTCCGATGACTGTCAGTTCGTGATGGCACAGAAGCCACCACATTTACGCACACCGGACCATGTGGTCGATCTGGAATCAGCCAGCGACAGTGATGTGGTGTTTGTGGCGGAAGAACCGCTAGAAATCAGAGCATCGAATCGTACGGTCCGACAACAGCAGCAGGCCAATTCGATGAAGATGGAGACGGCTGGTATCCAGGAGTACAATAATGGTGCCTCGACCAGTTCGGGCTACTGTGGGGGTGGCAATGGTGGCGGAGCTAGCAGTGGAAGTGTGGCGAGCGGAAGCGCTTTACGATCAAAGTATTACGTGCGGCCACGATCAAACAGGTACTCGGGTGGCATGGGAGTGAAAAGCATCTACGAGGCAAGTGATACGGACGATAGCGATAGTGATTCGTTGTTTAACTTACCGCAAAGTAGACGCCCACTGTCCAACACTGCCGATGACGACGAGGTGGAATTCGGCAGCGGACAGCGTAACCGAAGAAGACCAAACAAAAAGACCACTACCGCACTACCAAAGGGTTCCAAGAGAGCCTCCAGGAAACGGCGTAAGAGTAGCATTAGCAGTTCCAGCAGTCACGATTGTAGCGAAAGCAACAGCAGCAGTAGCAGCAGCAGTAGTACTAGTAGTGATGAGGAAAGTAGTTCGAGCTGCTCTAGCAGCACTAGTAATAGTAGCAGCAACAGTAGTAGCAGTGCCACGAGCACCTATGCTTACGGCGGAAGTGGCTGTACAACGTACCACAAAAACGTTACAGTAGAGATCGAATGTGGACGGCAATTGCGACGCAACACAACACAGCAGTCAAGTCGTCAGACCTACGCTACCGACCCTAAGGGACGGACAAAGAAGAAGCGAAGCAAAAGAACGATCGAACTGGACTCGAAACAAACGAAGGAAAAGAATGCTACAACCACAACAAAATCAAAGTCGCATCAGCCGAAATCTAAAAAGAAATCCCAATCTACGCCCCGGAGGGTTCGGAAGGTTCTCAAAAGATCACGCGCGAATTCAAAATCAGCAGGTTCCCGTGATGTAAAAGCACGCAGTAGCAAAGGTAAAAAACGCACCAAACCATCGACTGATCTGGATGATGAACCATCACGGTCAACACCACAGCTAGATGAAGATATGCTCGAAGAGAATGCATCCACGGAGGCGCACTACGTAATTGCATCCAGACCATCGGTATCTCCCACGGTCGATGTAACATCGATAGATGGAACGGAGTGTCGGGAGCGCAAGCTAAAAAGTGTTATCATAAAACGTTGCCATTACAATAAGCCGAACACGAATCGGTCGAACGAAGCGATGGATGGCGAGGAAGGAATGCAGTCTGGTTCGGCTGCGCCCACAACAACCGTACTAGAAGACAGCGTAGCACCTAGCACATCAACTTCGTTGCAGGGCGAAGGAACAGTTCCCGAAGGGGGGGACCATTTTGCCAAGATGGAACCAGTTGATGTTGCGGATATGCTGAAGCACGAAATAACCACCAACGATATGCAATTGTCATTTTCGAGCAGTTCATCAAGTGAAACGGAACTGGAAGAACCGAGCGCTACCGATTGGGCAGATAGTGGAATGTATTCGGCAGTCGCCAGTTTAGTACAAATGCATCGAAACGCATTGTTCCATCCAGCGTCGTTGAGTCAGCAACCACACCAACAGCAGGAGCAGCACAACCCACAACACGCTCAACAACATTGGCCGCAACCGGAAGAATACATCCAGGAACAGCTTCAACTTCCGACAAATGACAACGATCAGCATCCACCTACGCTTGGCAGCAACGTTGCCATGCTAGACGCGGACGAAAGCAACACCGTCGCATCGGAATCCATCTTCGAGCCAGCGCTAAGCTGGGCCGACACCGGACGTCCACTAATGCCCGAAGATCGTGCTTTGTCGTCAGCGGCTGCATCTCCATTTTCGTCGATATCATTCCCACCGTCCACAACGTCCGTTTCACCGTCACCGTCAATGTCGTCGCAATCGTTGGCGCTGGCAGTGGCCGCCTCACCACTGCAGCTAATCGAAAGCCTGGGAACGATGGACGGTGATTCTCCATTGCCTTCGTCCGTCCTTGGCATTGATGCGATCGATGGAACGATGGACGAAATTATGGCTACGGAGGTAGTAAGCGCGACCGCCACGATAGCGGAACCTTCGATCGGGATGACCGGTGAGAATGGGCAAGGATCCACTGTACCCTGTGGATTAGATTCAACAACGAGCGATGGAGGAATACCTGCTGTACAGCTGCAGCTGTGAGATTTGCTGCGGGCTATCGATTTTATCGATTGATTATAACTCAGGACAAGCGCCTCAATGTAAGTGTCTTGGTATGTTTTGATAAAAAACAAGTCTTTAACAACTCCTTCATGTGCTTTTCTTGTAGGTTTTTTTGTCACTTTTGCGTGTATCTAAGCGTTGTTCCGTGAGGGTTCTCCGAGGCGGAATTGTTTATACATTAACATCAACTAGACCTTATCCTTCTTTAACGGAAACGATACCGCTTCAAAAGTTCTACAAACGAAAATCATACATTGTGATTGCCGTACCACTCGATCGCATTGCGTGGCTGGATTATGTATAGGTTAAATCAAAGTCATCCTTCGACCAGCATCGGTTACATATATGCCTAAGAACGTGTTATGGAGCAATATCGCTTCATTACTACCAGCTCTCCAGTGAACAACCATCGGGCAATGGTTATTCGGAGAATGCATATTTCTAAGCATCATTAGAGCAAATCGGATAAGCATAAGGTAATCGTGTAAAACAAGTACACGATTGGTTACTCCCCGTCTCAAAAAAAAACCCACTACACTGACCGAACTGCCCAAGCGGGAAGATACCGTAATTGTATAAAATAAGTAATTGTAACCGTTTCATGTACATACGTTTAATGTAGCGAGTGAACTGTTCGATTACTTAGAAACAGTGTCTGTAATAAACGCGCAGATATTGGAATAGGAACGAATCGCGGTGCTTGTCACACAGATATATGTACTGCACAGACATTATCGCAAGCCCAGGAGATCAAATAGCACTGGACAGCATAGCTCAGGAGCAAATTTTCGTAGGAAAGGCGGTAAAAAAACGAACTATTGGAAAGGTAACTAAAAACATAGGAAAAGGTACCCATTACGTAGCTGCAGGAGTTGTTCGCTGATCTTGTGGCGATTTGTGCAAATTCGTATTTTCCAATTTCAAAATGGCCGTTTCTATTTGATTATAATAAAAGATGATAATGCAATAATATTCATTTCCAAAAAGCATTCATGAACATGAACGAAAAAGATCGTTTTCGAAAAAGATCAAGGGAAAGTTTATATTATTAACAAATTATGTAAAAGTTATGAATGAGGTTAATCGGTTGAACCTTATCACGTAATCAGGAAATCAGCTTGTTCGTTATCTGTGACACATTGGATTCACTCACAACCGCTTAGTCTGTCTTACAAACTAAGAACTGCGGCTAAGCTGATAGCAACTACACTGATACTGCTGGTAATGTAAATTCAAATATGTGATAATCAAACAATATTGTTTAAAAAATTCCTGCTTGGTTGGAAAGCTTTAAATTGATAAGTGTATAACGCCCTGTAGTGTCCAAAGTGTATCGAAGTGAAGCTTCTAAACCTCAGGCTTTTGATAGAAAAAAAAAAACACTTCGTGCATAATGTTTCCTTTGCGATGTACTGCGCTATGTGTATGAAAGGTTAAAAAACTTTCCATCAGCTGCTATTTAACGAACATGATCGTACTTACGCTTTCCATCGGTACATGCAATTACTATCAGATGTTAGAAAACCCACGCAAAAATGAAACACAAAATCATTTCATTACCAAACAGCTGCGTACCCCAAAATTGCCAACACCGGCAACATCAGACGGATGGGATGGAACTGTTAAGATTTATCAGAGCTTATAACCCGGTAGTTGTAAGCTTCTTTTAACCACACATATGTTGCAAAATATTACTTCAAGGCAAAACATAATCTTCCAATGCCCGTGGTACGACCTTCAACTTGGGACGTGTGGGAGGCCTCGTCCATAAAGAGGCAACAAACCAAAACAAAAAACAAACTCCCGTTGAAACGGAACAAATCTCTTGAAACGGAGGAGTACAATCGATCTGGATGGATCACCACCGCCTCCCGAACATCGCAATACATCAGAGTTCCCATGGTACCCATGGGAATGATAATTACCACACCTCCACCGTGCTGTTGCCATTCTTCCGCCACACGGATGCATCTGCTTAGCACTTTTCGCACCAAAAACCACCCTCCACCACCGGGAAGCCATTTTACCGCCGATTGTTACCTTGCAGCCGCTCATGCTCTTCACATAAATTATCAATCCCTCTTCCGGAGTGGTGCGAAATGCGGGCTTATCTCTTCGGTGTATGTGGATCATTATTGCCATTGTTTCCGATTGTAATTTATGTTGGGCGCAGCAACTTTACCCTGCGATATGTGGGTTGAAAGGGAGTTGTTTGCTTCGGGAGCATATGACGATCACGTTCCGCACGTGATGCTCGTACAGTGGAATGAACTTTAGCGGTTAGATCCGTGAGAGAGCGTCTATGACAGTTAGGCTTCTAAGTCATCCAATCCGTCGAGTATTCCGTACCCAAATCCCACTCCGTTTCGTTTCGGGCAACGCAAAGCCCGTTTTGCCACCGTTGTACGATTGCTTCGGGGTGGAAATAATTGCCGGGAAACCGAATGAAAAATGTCTCACGAATCTGGTTTTGGTTGACAGCTGGCAACCGTTTTTGGGTTGCACACGGTGCGCCCCACCGATGGGAAGGCTACGGAGCCATTAAAATATCCGAACAAAACCAACAGGAAACGAACGTATCAATCAAATCGAACGATGACGCCTTCGCACCTACGAATGGTGAGCAAAAATCGTGACAATGTTTTCCCCATCCCAATGGAAGGCTTGTTTTTTGTGTTGCTATTTGCTGCATCTTGGTGCCACCGTAACACAGACCCTTTCGCGACTCGCGAAGAAAGCTAGGGCAGTGTGAGCTTCCTTATGCTGCCCCAGAAAAAGTGTTGACCCCGCAGCTTCCTCCCGCTTTTAGCTAGCTTTGCCAAAGAGGCGTTGCATAAAAATCAATTTTTATTAGTACTGCCAGCACACGACGACACATTATTGTCACGTTGTTTCCGTCGCCCGAACCCGCTCCGTTCCGGTGGCACCCGACGACCCACGTTCGTCCCCCGGCACGGAAGTGTCGTGAATATGATTCGTGTTTTTTCGACGGTGAAGATTTAATCGCGACTTTGGGGCACGATTTTCTGCAATAGATATCGCTGGTTTAGCGAATGGAACGTATTGCTGTTATATGAAATTTATTTAACAACTTTTATGGGTGTCAACTCCGTTGGATGGTGGTTTGTTAATTTGAGGCAAGTGTTTGAAGACATACTGCTCTCTGTATAACATGGGTGACTCATTGAAGGATAAAGATATATTTTTATTAGAGTTTATGCTATGGTCAACAGACGTGAACATATCTATGGCTGTAATAGACACAAGGCTAAGTGTGATCGGTAAAAGTGATCTAGAAATTTTATAAGCAGTACTTAGTGCTTGTCAAATATTGTCGGTTTTAGACTGAATTCACCAAGGATTCACATCAATAACTAGACTAGATCATATTTCGGCAAGTTTTTGGATTGGTATAGGTGAGATTTTACTCAATCCAGCTGTGTATCCTTTTTTAAGTAGCGGGTTCATATTAACAAGATGGTGATCTTGCTCATGAGCCTAAGATCCCATCAGTTACTTCAGGAACTTCTTCTCAAAAGATAGGAAAAAGGAAGATGCTATGTCCCTATAGAAAAATCAATTATTATTCTGTTTTCTTACCATATTTAAATAATTAGAAATTATGCTCCCCTATTTTTAACCGCCGAACCTCTTTCTTATGACGTAAATTCCTCAAAAAAGACAAGTTTCAAAATTGTGCTTTCCAGAAGTATTTGGGATTATTGATGTTACTAAAATTTTCGTCCTTTCGTTGATGGAATTTCTTCATCTTGGATTTAGAACGTAAAAATAAGTTTAATTGTTGAGTTGATGATCACATAAACAATGATGAAAATAATGAATCAAAATGAAGATTTTTCTCTGAAAAATAATGAAATTCAAATCTCTGTTTAGACATCAATCAGAAGAGAAGGGTTTAGTCTTTTCCACAAAACTCCCTTGTAGTAAAATGTGTTTGAGTATGAGTGGGTTTTCTCTTTATTGTACCTTTCATCAGAATTTACAACCGTACCGACTTGTTGCCTATTGTTGGGACACCACCATTGCATAACTAAAGCGAACCCACGAGCTGCTGCATGGAGCGGCATTAATCGTCGTCAGCCATCCCCAGGCTGCCCGTAGGGAGAAACACATTTCTTTCGGCATTAGGCAAAGATTCGCAAAAAATTACCATCCCGGTTGGAGGGGATCGTGTTAGCAAAAAAAAAAGGCGAGTAAAGGGCATCCAGAATAGATTAATACCAGAAGCCAACCCGGGTGGGCATACGCTTCCCAGCGCGAACGTAGATGATCGGTGGTAGATGATCGCAGCAGAAGAGAAAAAACAGGCGGAGATGGTGAAATGCATCATCATCCTCCTCCGTTGGGCTAACCGATCGGTTTGATTGTTGCGGCAAAGAAAATATCTTCATCCCATTGCAGTAATAATTCGACATTTATCGCTTTTCGCACGTTACGGGGTGGGATGGTAGGTTAATGGATTGTCATCGGCTGGCATACATTAATGGAGAGATAGAGAGAGGTGTGTGCTATCGCTTACAGATGATAGAGGCTATCAGGTGTCCATAGTGAAACCTTCACCGATCATCGATTTGGTGCTTTTTGGGAAAGGTATCTGTCACGTCAATAAAACATTGCACTCCCACCTGTGGGTAGCGGGTAGAGCAGTTTACAGCATTCAGCGACAAATTTGGTATGGCCCGAACAGTTTTATACTCAAAGTGTGATCCATCGCTGAATGCTATGTGCCAAATGAAATAAAAAAAAAAAACAATCCGCAATATTGGTGTTGAAGAGTTATGCAATCGGCATATCGCTGGAGTCAATCTCCAACCAGGCGAGATCTGTGTAAGGTGATCGTGTACGCACCCTCGTGTCGAGAAGGCGCTCCTGCGCTTGGGCAGATTCTAGCTTATTTTTCTCCTTTTCCTTATTTATTTGTGCGAAGCGAAAGCGCAATCGCTAAACGA
>CM028106.1:28190203-28214207 GCA_016170015.1 Anopheles longipalpis | reverse complement strand
CAGGACATGGTTTTGCATCGTTCGTCACTTGGTCAAACACACGTCGCAGCCTCTTTTGGGATTTCTCAGCGTCTTCTGCAAAACCCTCATCCCTCGAGTTCGTGTAAGACCAGTCAACCATTCCCCTATTCTTGTTCACTCACTGGCAAATTACGGAATTCCGTTATTTCGTCGGCAACACAAAACACGCACACCACACACACACACACACGGACAAAAGGGCCCGAGTTGAGGGTTAACATTTACAAGCGGACAAACGGACCGGGAATGGTTCCCCATTCGCCGGTATGTCACATCGCGCGTCTTACATCCGGCGATTCTAATCGCTTCCAAAACAATAAATTTCCTCTCTGGAAAACCGCTTCTGTCCTCCCCCGGGTTCATTTCCTTTCAAGCACACACACACACGCACTCAGAAGATGCACATTATGCAACTGACGCTTTTGGTACGGTTCGGTGCATAGATATGGTTGTGCCTGTTGTTGTCTATCCTTCGCGTACTTGCCATTGCGTTATTGCCTTCTGCCCTGGACATTCATTATCGCCATCGCTTATTTACCGTTGCATATCAGCATACGGGATGGCATGGTATGGCTTGTGTGTTTGTTTGTGATTGCTCGTGCTTGCAATTTCTTGTTTAGCTTTAATCAACGGTATCGATCTTTTCACGCCCGCGGACCGGCTTGCATGGTGACGCCTTGATTTATGCAAATGTGTAGCAAGATAGGAATGTTTGCTGATTTAAGTTGTATTTTTTTTTGTGGCAGTTAATGCAGCTAGATTTTTTTTAGTCAATTTTAGATGATCTGTTTTTTTTCCAGTACAGTCAAGGTGCTCATTTGACTTCATAGCTTTAATCTAATAATGAACAAAGTATCTTCAGTCTTATCAAACACTCTATGTAATCTTATAAGCAGGTTTCGAATTAATGATTTTTAGTTCAATTAAATTCTCAACGCCATCTGGTGAAAATCTTGATTGTTTTATTAGTGAACCAATGAACTAAATAAAATATACATTTGTTTTAAATTAAAAACAAGTTCTCTCCGGACGCGATTCTTGTTGGCGGTGGAAAATCGGCGCACAGTGTTTGGATCATCCGACCCTTTCCTGGTCATGTGTCGCAATTTTAACGATGTTTCCGATGCGTTCGAACCAGGCATAACAACTGCGACTTTCGTCGACAACATTAATATCCAGCGCGCTACTTCGGATTCCTAATGTCTTAAATCGTCATTTACATGTTGTGAACGCTGTCGAGTGGGCTTCATGAGTCCGTTGACGAATAAATAAATAATAATAAATAATAATAATAAATATTTATTTTTAATGAAATATTCTTTTTGCTGTACTATCCTATAAGTATTCTTGGTGGAAAACTGGATTATTATTTTTTTTTTCATGCGTCATATATTTTTTAACCATTTTACCTACAAATTACTAGTGGATTATATTGAAGAAGTCGGAGATCTTTTTTGCCAATTCCTATAAGACACAACATCATGCTCATGGGGAGATATTTCTTACTCCTAACCGTGAAAAGACACCTTATCGCGGGTGTAACCTCGCAAGCTTTATAAAAAAAACATTAGTTTCAAAACATGAATTTTGGGAAAGTTTTGTCGTTGTTGTTGTTGTTGCTTCAATTATCTTGAATTTACAAAACTCTCATAAAACCTATCGAGCGTTTGTAACAACTCAAAACGTTAGCATATTTAACACCGAGAATAAATAGACGGCTGGCTACGATTTAAACGCTTGGCGTGATGAATAATGTGGCAGAAGCCATTTCCCGTCCCAATCAGAACGCTTCACACCGTGCATTGCTTTCTTTGCGTTTCAAGCCAACAATAGCAGTGCTGCTGCTGGACCGTTTCACATTTCCTCAACCGAACCGCGACGAGAAAGGTTTGTTGTTGATTTTGATCGAGGCCCCATCTATTTATGGTTGATGAGCATGGCAGCGAGTGAAAAGAAGCCTCCGAGTAAGTATAACAACAGCGACCAAAAATGAAAAGAAATAGTTATCTCATCTCCACATCTCCCTCATCGGCTATTTAAGGCTCCACTTCATCCGCGCCGTCCTGGCACCCAGAGGGAGCGGAGGGAGTTTTTAAAAATGGGTTCGCTGTGTGGCGCGAGATAGAAAAAGGCGAAAACGGGCGACGCAGCACTGATATAGATGGCGGGCGTTGATTAGCTTTTTGTTACAATTTAACTACCGTGAAGGTCGGTGGACTCGCTCAGCCCGTACGGTGCGGTTCCCAAATTAGTCTTCTAAAAAGTGGTGCGTGATTAGCGTGGGGTGCCACACGGAATTAGTTTGCCTGCCACGGCCCAATATTCTATCCTGCGCTCGTTGTGTTGTGGGCTTTCGTTCCCTTGTTGAAGCGTGATTGAGAAAGGGTGGAATGAAGGAGAAGGGAGGGAGGTATAAGAGAAGGGAATAAGAAAAAAACCGTTTACCGGAAGGTCGGGTCAGATTTGTGCATAAATTGGATGATGTTGGCTGAATGAATTAGTGTTGACATTTACCGTTTATCTTAATCGAGCCAGATCATCGGTTGAGGAGCTTTTGGAGATGCATTTGTTTATGCAGTTTGATCATTAGATTTTGTGGAGGCGGTGTAGGCACTTTGTGAAGATTGAATTATTTACAGAAAAGAAAGAAAAAAACACTAATTGCATGTACTTTAAATGAGTATCAAGAACACTAGAACGGTTGTGAGGGCAAGCAATTTGAATAATGGAAACATTATACAATTAAAAAAAACGTCCAAAACTTAGAAGCTAACATTAGCCCTTTAAAATATTTTACCCATTCCACGAAACTTTTGACGTCCCAGTGAAGAGCTAACGTAGCTCAAAATCTGAAGTTTACCGCTGATCTAATTGGGGCAGCTCGATCACGAATACGCCAGCATCAGCATTGGGATCTTGTTTTTTTCGAGGGGATTTCTTAGCGGACGATTAGATGGGCACGCTATTGTTCATTGTGTAACATTTTACGCAATCTTTCATCTTTGGAGGGTTCTTTAACTATTTGTTGTCTGTTAAGTTTTTGCTGGTGTCCTCTGAATACCCTGAACCAGCATAAGGGGAGTTGGGATGACACTCTTCAAGAAAAAAAGGTCGGTGAGCGTTGGATCGAGAATAGACATAGAGAAAGAAAATTAAACGCCAAACGAGCGTATGATGGACAAATTGAATAGAATGAGTAGAACGTTTTGATTCAACTCGCCCTCCTTTCCGTTAAGAACGGTGAATAATAATGATAGACCAGTTGGTACAGTTGTTCCCGGTTCTTGGACCAGATGACAGGAGTTCTGCTCTCCAGCACAGCACCGAAAGGGTTTTTGGGAGGGTGAAACTATTGGCTTCATATTTGCAAATGAGCACCCCAACCCTGAAACTGGCAGAAGGTTCCACGTGCTTTGGACGTTTTTCTTAGACATCTTGTGAGGATTAAGCGGTTTTCCTTTTTGGATGGAGAGAGAACACTGTACACTGTGTCTCGACGACGCCCATGCACCGGGGCCGGGCGTTGCAGTCCAACCTCACATGCAGAACATATTAGGGGTATTCATTCGCGCTGTTTGAGTGATAGGTTGGAAGATTGCTTCCGGGTTGCCGTATTTCTGACTTACTTTAGATAAAGCAGAACATCACAACGGAACAAGCCGGCGGGACGGGAACAGAACAGAACAGAAGAAGTTCGTTAACGGCACGGGCTGGCTGTCAGTCACGGTGAAACTGATGTCGGTTGTTTAACCGACGTTCTCGGTTTCCCTTCTTCAGGTGAGGTCACTTTTTTTGTAGATCGAACCCTGGAGTCGAGGGTGAGCGCTGGAGGAGGTTAGAATTTAAATTGCGAGCCCTTAATAAACGGGTTCCTGGCACTAATGTGAGGGTAGNTTTTTTTCGGGGGGATTTCTTAGCGGACGATTAGATGGGCACGCTATTGTTCATTGTGTAACATTTTACGCAATCTTTCATCTTTGGAGGGTTCTTTAACTATTTGTTGTCTGTTAAGTTTTTGCTGATGTCCTCTGAATACCCTGAACCAGCATAAGGGGAGTTGGGATGACACTCTTCAAGAAAAAAAGGTCGGTGAGCGTTGGATCGAGAATAGACATAGAGAAAGAAAATTAAACGCCAAACGAGCGTATGATGGACAAATTGAATAGAATGAGTAGAACGTTTTGATTCAACTCGCCCTCCTTTCCGTTAAGAACGGTGAATAATAATGATAGACCAGTTGGTACAGTTGTTCCCGGTTCTTGGACCAGATGACAGGAGTTCTGCTCTCCAGCACAGCACCGAAAGGGTTTTTGGGGAGGGTGAAACTATTGGCTTCATATTTGCAAATGAACACCCCAACCCTGAAACTGGCAGAAGGTTCCACGTGCTTTGGACGTTTTTCTTAGACATCTTGTGAGGATTAAGCGGGTTTCCTTTTTGGATGGAGAGAGAACACTGTACACTGTGTCTCGACGACGCCCATGCACCGGGGCCGGGCGTTGCAGTCCAACCTCACATGCAGAACATATTAGGGGTATTCATTCGCGCTGTTTGAGTGATAGGTTGGAAGATTGCTTCCGGGTTGCCGTATTTCTGACTTACTTTAGATAAAGCAGAACATCACAACGGAACAAGCCGGCGGGACGGGAACAGAACAGAACAGAAGAAGTTCGTTAACGGCACGGGCTGGCTGTCAGTCACGGTGAAACTGATGTCGGTTGTTTAACCGACGTTCTCGGTTTCCCTTCTTCAGGTGAGGTCACTTTTTTGTAGATCGAACCCTGAAGTCGAGGGTGAGCGCTGGAGGAGATTAGAATTTAAATTGCGAGCCCTTAATAAACGGGTTCCTGGCACTAATGTGAGGGTAGGGGATACAGTTTTTTTTTCGTTAAGACACACTCGTTTGAATACGGTCCCGAACCTGAGTGCTCGGGGCGTGTGGTCAATTTGTTAGCAAGAGTGCTAACCCAGTTCTGAACGTGATTGGGATATAGAATTATAATTCCATCTCTACACTGTGAGTCCATCGCAAAAGGGATGTGCTCGTTTTTGTTTGATCGCCAAATCACTGCAGCCCAACTGTTTCAAACGGTTGATCGAAACGATCGTTTCGCTTCGCAATCGGCCAATTGCTATGATTTGGCTAGATTTGGCTTATGGATGATGAGGACGCGATGCTATTCGGGAGCAAGGTTTTTTGTGGGTTTTTTGTGCGCTCCGCTCAATTTGTACAGCCTTTCCACCATAATCATAGGTTTAGTACTGGTGCCGAGGGGGGTAACTGTTACGAAAATGTGAAGTAAGCTCTAGTTACTTAGGCAAATCGAGGGATGATGGGGGGGGCATGTTTTGTTTCCTAGCTTTTTGCAAATCGAGCACCAGGACGGTGTGCTGGGAAAATTTGTTTGGAAAATGTGTAGGTAGCGGCGTTTCAGACATAGCCTTTTTGAGGACCGTTAGAACGGTAACTAGTGGTCAGATCGATTGCATGCATATATTCTCGATGCGATGTAAAGGGGGGGGGGGCATTTATGAACATTTATGAACAACATTTATGAACATTTTTTCTTAAAGAGAATGGGAAAGAAAAAAGTCAAGGAACACATAAATCAAGTAAGAAAACAAGAATCATTTTCCCTATGGAAGTGCCATTTAAACGAAAAAAGAAATATTTGAATATTTCATATTTGGTTTTCCTTTCTGTCTAGGCGTTTAATATACGCTAATTCAAGTTCTAAATCCAAATAAACAGTTAAATTTATAAAAAAAATTAAATAAATTAATTAATTTATTTAATTTGCCAATCATTTGTCTCAAGAAGAAATATAAACTCTTGCTAAGAATGACAAACCATATGAAGAATAATTTCCATTTTGCTAGACAGCTAGTGCTGCACAGCATTTGCATTCAAGGCACGGTACACCGCACACCGGCCGCATTCCGTCTGATGTCTGCGAAACGATATTGCAAAAAACACTCCTACAGCTTACAACCATTTCGATGAACAAGCTGTTACTTTTTATTTGCATTTGTTCGCATCGTTGCAAACATCACTCGAACGGTGTCATCGCCGGTGGCATACTAATTGCTTTCCTTCCTTTCGTTCACTTACCTGCAGCCGGTAGGGCAGATGAGCAAAACGCTTCAGATTGTGCAAAAGATTTGTGCTGTTTGACCAAGCGTTCTACATCCAGCAAGAACCGCACGGAACAACGGCAGTGGGTGAAAGTAAAGTGCGTACAAAACAATCATCGGAAAGTTGATTTGATCAGCCAGCTTCATGACGTGTCCTTCATAAAGTGGCTGTATCACTGGCAGTACAATCGTCATCTGCTAACGCAAACAATGAAAGACGCTCCGAGTTCATTGACCACATTGAACCTGTTGTATTGGAGACAGATAAACGTAGGCGACAAACGTTTTGCTACCGTGGTGTGTTGATGGGTAGTTGAGTGCAACAAAACAATGCAAATGATTCATCGCGATCGTTTGGTTCCAGCAAGAAAGCAACTGGATCCCATCTCGATGGGTGGTGTAAACTTATTTTCTTTTGCCCTCGGTAGAGTGGTGCATTCTATTTACTATGTATACATGCACACATGCGGAAGATAAAGAAATGGTTGCCAACTACAGCAAAACATGTGAAATTCTTCTGGAAGGTTAAAGGGATCGCCTACCAAACGATGGATCATTATGAACCTGTCAAGCGATCATGCCGCAACGAAGCGCTATCGCTTTGCACAAAACACGGTCATCGTAAATTGAAATGTTGTTTATTGCAAATCGTTTCGATTTTCAGTACAATCACAGTGAATTTTTCCACATTTTTTTTCATTCACTTCCTTCTTGGACAAAACTGGATTCGCAGTGACTGGTTGACGGGTTCGTCGTCTATGCACCCATCGAGTACCTTTGTTCTTTTCCCGTGGTAGAAATGGTCAGTATTATTCTTTCTCGTTTTATTTCCACTTCCTCGTGTATGTGTATGTGTGTGGCTGTGTGTGCGTTTGTGTTTCCGTTCATTGTACGTAGTGTTTGTTCCGCAGCGAGACGCACATGCACCGTATGGACTGCAAATCGGCAAACTTTCCTTATTTGTCCTTCTACGATTCCGGTGAATTTTTTTGCCTGTTCCAGAGTAATATCTGTAGAGGGTGTTTCGAGATTCATTGAACCCAAACCGTACTTCACCGCTTTGGGTGTTCTAACGAATTTTATTGCACTGCTGCTTAGTCACACGGTCGTTAATTGCAACTTTCTTTGTTTCTTAAATTATGTTTTTTCCGTTTTAAAATAATCTGCCTTAAAATACAAAATTTATTTATGAGAAAATGATAAAATTGATTGTAGAAATATTTAAATTATATTCCAATTTGAGGAAAGATTCATAGAAAAATACGGCAAAAATATTCTGGACCTCCTATGGTGAGGTCCCGCGTCCACCACATTTCCATCCTCACGAAACGAACGAACTGGCTGGTGTTGAACTGCTATCGGATCGTAAGCTTTCGTGCCTAGATTATTTATTTCTGTCAATTTAAATCTTCTCTTTCAAGTTACATTTCTTTCTCTAGCCTTGCCGCAGTGTACGATGTGGAACAAAAGCCCTTACTACAAATGGCTGACAGACCTGGGGGAAAATAAAACACGACAGTACCGATGAGATAGACATCACGCAGGTATCGATACGTATCGATCACATTTTCATACGAACGTACAGCCGATTAAGATGCGCAGGCTGCATGTGGGATAGCATACATACCAGCCCTGTGTTCTTAGGGTTCGATTTCTTTCCCATCAGCGTATTCGATCGGTCGATCGGGACCGTATGCTAAGAAATGACAAAAACGGGGAGGATGCCGACCGATGATTTCACCTTGTGGTTTTGTACCGCTCGCGATGCATTCAAGGCACGATCATATGCAACAAACAATTGAATAGAAGGACAATAAAACATGTGATATGATGCGGTGGAAAGAAGCGGGAAAAGAGAGAGAAAAAAGCATAATTTACGAGCATGTGTTGCGGTGGTATTTTAATGCTTTTTTTTCTTCCCCTTCGTTTGATTCTACATTTCCATTTAGCTGCTAGAGAAACCAACGCGTGTACGTGTCCGGTTGGGGGGGGTTTCGTGCAATATTCTTACTGTTTCTTGCAACTTGCGCCTGCCACCTTGCATCGTGTGTGCGGCAAAATCAATTACCCGCTGGTGTGAGTGTAACGCCAAAAGGGAGTGCAAAATGTTAAAGGCGTCAAAGTGCATTCGACGTGACGTTTAACTTTTACTCTTCCCGCTGGATGCTGCTGTCCGAAACGAAACTTTAGAGACGCGTACGTGTGCTCGTGTTTGAAAAGGAAGATCATCAGGTTTGATGATCAAGCTTCCCGTACGTCACGAACTCACAGATGTATGAAGGGTTTTTACTATCCCGTTTGGGGGTTTGTTCGTGACATGATGCTGTTAAGGAAAGATGCTATGGAGAGATTAAAAGTTGTGGTCAAAAAAACAAAAGAAGAACCAAGAAACAAGAACAACTGGTTCCGTTCTGGATCGTGCTTCAACGATTACATGTCATCAAATATGATTACATAAAAATTACTTCATGCTATGGTCTTGGGTCGAAGAAATCAGGCATAACGTATCGATCGTGGGTGCGGCTAACCGTGTACGCCTTCTGGTTAGCTTTAATTTCGTGCGTTCTGCCTGGAGCCAGAATATCATCAGAACGGTACGCATGTTAAGGGATCATCATGTTTCATCAACCGTTCCTTCCGTAGATCTTTCCTATGATGCAATCACCCCAATGATCCCCAAAATAATATTAAAAATATTTATTTAATATTACGGATTTTATTAGGATTTTTTTTTTTATTTATTTGAAGTACCCAAATAAACAGATAATTAAACTTATATAATGTGTTCGTTTGAAATTGAATCAATGGAAAAAATAAATGATTGAGCAAATCTCCATCTATTTTGTATATAGATAAACACTTTTTCTTCATATTTTCCGATTGATTACTGTTTCATTTTCAAAGTCTCATTCAATTCTTTTCATTGTAAAACATTCTAGGAATGTACGAACAATTTAAAATATTTTTCTGCTGTTAGTATTTTATTTTTATTTTTTAGGTTTACTTTTTAAAGTCATGTACTTGAAACTCAATAGTTTTTCAGGAAATTTTAATATCTTGTTTTGCATCCTCAACCTCGAGCTGTGCTTCGTCCGAATTCAATTCTGAAAGCTCACAAACTGATAACCCGATAGAGAGTGAGAGGCCAATCGAGCAAAAGCATGACCGGCACAACAAGGCCACATCCGGCCCACCTTCCTGTAGCCGGCCCAGGGTGTCTGCAGCCGTTACCCTCAACACCCTCAAAACCACAAACACCACACGCCACAGTAGAAGTGATTTCATTTTCGATTTTTATAAAGCATTGCCGCTTCGTCGCCCGTTCGCAATTCGCGTGTGTCCGCGTGCGCTCGCCCGGATTGTTGCGGGGTTAAGGCGGCCATCGTTAACCGTACACACCATCGCCAACAGCAACCCATCCCATCATGCAGCAGCTAGCAGCGGTTACGGACCAAAACAAAACTACAACATCAAAAAGAGCATCTGAGCAAAAACAGCTCCATCTTCGCTTCAACCTGCTGCGAGTTTTGCGACCCGGGCTCCGCACGCACGCTCCTGCTGAAGTTTTTCTTTCCGTTTTTCTCTCACCCCGTTTCGGTTTGCCAGTTTTGCTAGTTGGTCGGTATACCTCGCGCACGCTCATAATGCCGGTGATGCGCACTGTGGTGTGTTTCCGTCTGCCATTGACCCTGGCCGTGCGCATGGGTTTCGCGCACGGAGCGAGGGATGATGATGCGCTCGGAAGGGAAACGCCGGCTCAGGGGTTAGTGAAGAAAAACCTTGACTTCTAACCGCCGGCTTCGGCTTGTACGATGTAAGCAGCCACTACCACCACCATCGACACCTGTTGCTTCCTTTCGTGCGCTAAACATTACCATTAGGTCACAAAACATTGCTAGCGCGGAGGTAGTGTATGTGTGGATTGAAACGTTTGCAGTACGATGTAATGAGCGGGAATTTGTGGTAGCTTTTTGTGCAAATTATAGATTGCCGAACAGATTTACATACGTTCGGGATCGGACGGGGAATAATATTTATTCGGAAATCAATCAATTTCTCATTTGTTAAACGATCATCACTTAACACATAAATAGGAAACGGCCAACAGATGATCGCTTTGCCAGCAACTTTTCCATCCTTTTATGGAAGGTACACTGGGCCTTCCCTAGGCAGATGCTGTGCGTTGAGTGTATGCCCACTGTGTAGGATAATTTCAACAGAAAAAACCCCCACATATGTTGGCCGGTTTGAAGGCTCTGCAACTAGATCGCGCAGATGATCATCGTGGTGGGTTGCCGCCACATCGCAAACACACGTCAACAACCGCACAAGTGATGACGCAGAGGATCCAGTGTAGCTTGCGCTTCGTGTGTTATACTCTTGGGTATTGCCATCATAAAACCATAAAGACCTGATCGTGAATGCAACTGGGATGCGAGCATCACATTGAACGTAACATCCAACCAACGTTCAGTAAGTATCAAGCATGGTCTCTGAAGTCTTTCTCCATCTTGTGGAAATGGTTATGAGAAGCTGAACTAGTCTAAAATTGTTTTTATTTTTGGAAAAAAAATGTGGGAAAAGGCCCTCGAGATTACACTAAGAGGTAGCCAAAAACTACTTCGAGACATTAACATATTTTTTTTTCATTAACTCGTGCGTTGGGACAACTTCAAAAATTTCTACTATGAGCATCGTAACCTGAATTTTAATAAAAATGAAAATTAAATATTTTATTTTACAAACATAGTCTGTACAAGAGTCAGTATAAGAAGTTATAATTAATTGCACTAATCTCTGATTCATATGTACCAATTTGGATGATTTGAAATGATCTCATCCTAGGGAGTAAACTTTATTAAGCCATAAACCCGCCAACCCGGTACCCAAAATTTTCCTCCCAGCCACCATAATTGATGGGTTACGCGAGCATTCTAGCGAGCACGAACTGGATGGAATGTTTCGGTTTTCGGGAGTGAGTTATTATTTCCGATGATGCAGCGCGACCTTACGGTGCGATTTCTCACGATTGGAAGTGAATAATTTTTCGACAGTTGAAGGTCACGATGTGTCGGCCAACGGCAGAGAAAATTGGGCATCGAGAACAACGGGCACGGTAATCATTCGATCGATATGGACGTGTTCGTCGAGATAGAATTCGAGGCCTGTTGTTGACCGCGGTAAAGATGATTCTTCCGCATAAATGTTTTTTTTTTGTTTTTTGGACTGGAAGTGTGAGTCTGCTATGGGAAGGAAGATCGATTTCCACCAAGAGCACTAAGGGTTCCAATCCTCTTCGTAACCGGCTACGGTTCATGGCATCGTTCCGTTAGGTCACGATCAGCCTTACCTTGCCGGTGGTGTGACCTGCGTGGGTTTGTGTTTGTTTGTGCACTTTTGTTCTTGCCTTCCTCATTAAGTATGCTGCCCTCCCCCCCTTTTTCCCCGACGCTGGAGGTTCTGGAGTTCGCGCGAATGTCTGCGGTTCGTGATTAGATAATCACAGACGAGGAACCCCATTTTCGTTCGCAAACAACAACAAGTTTTTTTTTGCTTCCCATGGTTTTGCTCCCTGCATTACAAAAAAACCACGGCACAAGACGCTTTAATAGGTTCTGAAGCCCAGTTCTGATCGGTTCTGATGCGCGTGAAACAAGAGGAGCCCGGCTGAAAGGGGACGGTTGGCACTGTTGCCAGACGTAGCTGCATGCAGGGTGTACTCTTCGGCATCCTTCCGATTGCGTTGGGAGGTTAGACGGGGAAAACTGGTTAGTCTACTATGCAGTGTCTTGTCTCTTCGGCCAATATCTCCACTTTCACGAATGGCAAAATGGAAGGTTGAGAAAAGGGCTGGGGGCGGCTCAGGAGAAGGGTGGAGATAAATTAAATTTTATGACTTACAGCACCTTTCCCATTTCCGCCAAGAGTGGATTCTCTGCATGTGACTCTCGAGGCTATGCACAACGGGACCGAACCGTCTGCCGTCATGTACTCTGCCCTAGTTGGATATAGCCTGCGCATAGTTTGATCGGCTTGCAAAAAAACCAACTCCCTCCCTCTTCTATGCAACAATGTAAAGCCCAACCGGTCTGGGATGCGTTTTTACTCGGCGCTTTTCTACTGCAACGGAACGTCAAGCAGGATGGATCGTCACGAGATGCTTGTGTTCGCAGATGGATGACGAAGCTCACCAATTGAAGTCCCGAGGAGAGTCATTACCGCTTTTACATAATTCCATTTCACTGTCGGACGGGACGGTGTCGCGGTGGTGGGTTAAAGATTCTTCCAAGGAAAAGAGCGGAGGGTAAAACGATGCTGCTCTTGAGAGGTGTTTTTATATGCGCTTTCATATGGCTTCGGTACTTCGGTAGAACCCATCCGGTGAAGCTAACACTCCAAAACGGCTCGTTGATGGGTTCGTTTCATTTGTTCTATGCTACGCTATAAATCACCCATCATGAGGCAGCAACAACAGCAGCATCATCATCCAGGACAGGGTCCAATCCGGTGAGCGAAGATCAACTATTAACAACAATCAACAAGGCAGTGTGAAGCTAGAACAAAATCGAGTGATGGGCGTTTTGCACACGCTCGCCACTACACGTCTACCGGTACATCAGGGGGGTCGTTGAAGGGACAGATCCGGACCCGGTTAGATCAATAACCTCAGCAGAAGTGATGTACCTTGCGCACATGCCTTCCCTTCGGTTTTGGGCCCTCTCTCCGTCCTGAACTGGACCGGCCTAGCGGGATCTGCTGGGATGCCCGTTACAAGATCCTAGCACCGAGATCGATCGATCCTCCCAATTTTTCTGCACCAGGCGGAAGAGAGACAGAGGAAACCAGTAAGCTATTATGCCTGAAGGTTGTGCACACCAGACAGTGCGTCGTTCAGAATTTTCCTGCCCATCTTGTTCTGCTTGTAATGAAATCGTTGTTCGATCTATTATTGGGTCTGATCATGCGGTCCGGTTCGGTGAAGGATGGCGCAATATATCCGATGCCTTGCTCTGCTTGTTTCCTTTAGCCTTCCTTTTAACCTCGATTAAAAACCGTTGCGTTTGCTTGGATACAAATCAGCCCGATTGGGGATGGTTCTCCCGAGGTCGCAATTGTTCAAGCGCGTTACTCGGCGGGGCGGTGCGATCGGGCCTTGAGATCTGGTAGAGCGGGGCAGGGTTATGTAATTTATCTGTTTGACCGCAAAGCACGGCCGTTCGATGGCATCGGTCGTTGACCAATTTCGATTAGCAAAGGTAACTTCCTACTGCCAGCAAGCGTGGCTTAGATGGGCTTGAAATCAATTTACCTAGCGGAAGAACGGAGGAAGTAATACGGGTTTGCAAGGACACGGTTAGGTATATCCATTGATCATGTTTGGACAAGGTCACATCAGATCATCCTAAACGTGTTACAGTTGTTAGCAGCTGACATCATCAGCAGTATTTGTTGTAAAGGCAAACAGCATCAGGAAATGTTCAATTTTTTTACTTCGTCGATGTTGAAGAAACACAAATTTGATTGTTGTAGGTAATTACGGGAGATACTTAAATTCTTCATTATATATAATTATTCTAAACGTTTTTGTTAGTAATATAACTTAAAATGCGAAGGTAGAATAATTACAACAAAATAGACGAAATATCAGAACTTTGAGTCCATCCCAAATCCATCCCAAAATGGGCATACTGCAGGATGTAATAAATCTTTAGTCCATTTTTTGGTGTTGTAATTCATCATAGAAGAGGGAACATTCACTTCGAAAGCGGAAAATCAATGGCTCTAATTTTAAAATACGATTTCAAGATAATGGCATCAACCATATATCCTTCGAAAATATCTTCTTTCGCACGTTTCTTCACCTGTTCACTTGCCTGATTGAGCCATTCCCTCGTGGGGCGAAAGAATTGTTATTTTATGATTCATCAAATCAAACAAACATCCCAAACGAACGATACAGATGCTTTTAAGGGTTATGTGAGACGTTTTATGCTTTTAACTCGCCTTCTCAATACAACCAGCCGGCAATTTGCACATCGAACACACTAGGTGGCAGAAATAAAGTACAAAGCGGAACCCGAAAATAAATAATACAAAAGCTCAGCAAGTCAAAAATCAACCGCCTGTAAAGTCTCAATTCTCATCGCGCTTCAGCGACCATTGACCAGTGTGTGACAGTGCCGAAGATATGCTTGTTCTTGTTTTTTTATTTATTTTTAGTGGAACAAACAGTTTCGGTTCGATGCCGGTTCGCAAGTCCGGAAAAGAATTAACCACCAAACGAGCGCGGCATGAGCCAATTTTCTAAGCCGCCTTCTAATTACGTCGCCGAATGAAAATCAATTATTGGGCCGTTGGCCAATGCCGTGGGAATGGAACGATGCGCCAACAAGCGAAAGGAAGGCAAGCGCGGGGTTCGGGGTTTCGGGATAAAACCTTCGGCGACCCCATCCGGGGGTGCCTGTTTTCGCCCTATCGTCCGATTCAGCGATTTTTCTCTTGACAACCAGATACGGAATAAAATGCATAAATCGTTGAATTAACGCCAAACTGGCTGGAAGGGTGGATGAGTCTTTGTTTGCCGGGTTATCTGTGTGTGAGTTTTTGTAGTTGTTGATATTTTTGAGGTTCGCAGCTTCGTGCGAATTGGCTTCTCAGTTTTCCCGGAATGCGCTTAGTGGCATCCGGACAAGCCGGGAATGCAGAACATTTTATGTGTATTCGTTCATCCCTTTTGTCACCGTTGTCTGTCTGGTTGTGATGGCCACCCGTTGGGAAAAGGTTGCCTTCCTTTTTTCTTGCTATCAACGCCATCGTCGTGGTGTAATGATCGAGACAAGGGTTGCAAATTATTGGCGGTGGTGAAAAAAATGCTCCCCGTTCTACAACGTTCTTGGATTTAGGTGGAAATTTTTTTGTTATAAGAGGAAGGGATAGAATGGGACAATTTTTTTCATATTATTGCCCTGTTCAATCCTCGCTCGGTATATCTTTCGTGGGTCCATCTTGGTGAATTAGCGGTAACATTCACGGTCGTGTCACGTTTGCCGTTAATTGATATTCCCTGCGGTGCGACAGAACGGCTAGCTTACAGCTCGTAATGTAATCATTATAATTATCGTTATTAATGTTTCTATCATGCCCGCCGGGTGATTTTCGGCGTCTAACTGAGGCAGTAACGAAATGCCTTGTCAATGTTGTAAAATGTAGTGTAGACAAACTTTTATTAATTAAGTAAAATCATTTGATAAATGATTGTTTACATAATTTATGTATTCTACAAATTTCATTCCATCACAGTTCATGAAAAGTTTACAAAAAAAATGAAGAATTTCAATCCTCTAATAATGCTTTAAAAAACTGCAAAGGATTCCCTTTAATTTTCAAAACATACCAATTGTTCTCCTATCAGATCAACGCATTATCATGCCACGTGGAAAAAAGGGAAGCAACTACCAATTTCCCCATTCAAGGTAAAAGACATTTTCGTCCGCTTTGCCGTAACATTTTCCTCTGCCACCCACCGTGAAGGATAATAATCATTTCCCGGAAGAAATACCTAAATTCGCGAAATTCTACGCCTTTTTCCCGGCCGTTTTCTGCTGCTTTCCCGTTTTCCTTCTTTGGCGTAGGAAATTGCGGAAAAGTCACCCTCCAACCCGTGTGGCGGCGAAATGCGATCGGTACCTCCATCGGTCGCTTGTCATCGATTGTGACGCAATTAAAAACCCCTCCGGTAATTGATTCCGTTCGGAAGACATTACAAAAGGCAACGAAAGCTTTGGAGTAGGGGTGCGTTTTACTTTCGTCATCGTTTACAGTACCTCGGATACCGTGGTTTGCACAAATCTTTTCACCCATAGCCAGATAATCTCTCGCCCCCGTGGCAAACGGGAGAAGAAAATAATCAGCAACCGTGTGTTTATGGTCGTGGCTTCGGAAGCTCACGTTTCGCTGCGAGCGAAAAGTTTCGAATATTAGGCACCCACCACCCCAAAAAAAAAAGCTTCGCTGGCAACGAAGAAGGTAAGCAAAACAGTGCGAACGTGAGTTAGAAGAAGGATGCGAGGTTACGGATTGGTTTGAGATTCTGTGGCCAACGTTGAGGTTGTTTGGGTTTTTGGGCGGAATGGGGTACGCCGAATGGGTGTAGGTTGAGAAAGGGAGGAAGAAGAAATAATGGCACTCTGAAAGGTATGCCGGTTGGCCAGATCGATGGCGATGGCGTGCCAAATTCGCAAAAATGTTATCCACCCTTATTCGCGTAAGCAAAACTGCCACTGACTTGCCTACCCGCCCCGGGTGACCCCGTTCCGTATCTACTGGACCAGCATCATCATGATGACATTTTGCAGGGTTCCCGTACGGTTTGGGAATTAAACTGAATTGCAAAAGGTAAAATATGTACGACTTAAAGTTAATCTTTTAATATGAGACGTCGAAAATTAAAGCTTCAGTTTTATTGAATTTAGTTAATTTAATAAACAATGTAATTCAATTGTGTAATTAAAAGTAGTTCCAAAAGACATGTTTCTCAGGATTCATTTATGCTTAATTTATGAAGAAGTTTCGAATTTTATTTAGAATAATTTTCAGTAATCTAACAGAAATCATAAACATGTTTGTGGACCTACTGAGTAGGGTAAACCAAAAAGTCTCAAATCTTCACTTGCATACTTGCAGGCGATTGTATACACTCCACGGCTCCAGGTGGGCCTTTTGGATACCATTTTGAAAGAATTACTTTGCTTTTGATATACTTTAAAAATATACTCAATTACTCAATATGATCAATCAATACGATATGACGTATTTTACGTTATGTTATAATTGAGCGAGTTATTTCTTAGATTTGTGTTATTGTAATTTTACATCCTGCAAAAATGGACTCAGGAAAAATATTTTTACAAATTTTTGAAAATCTTTAGTCTTCTGAATTCCAGAATTTTTTTATCTTTTTATATGAACTATGTTCTCAAGACTTGCTTAATAATCAAACAAAACCGCATACATAGTTGAAATCCTCAAAACAGTAAGAAAACCCCTGTAAAATGTTCCAATCGAGTTCACCCAACGTTCGAACTTTGCAGCGAAAGGACCGGACGGGAGCTGAAACCACGTTCCTGGCCGCATTTCGTTCGATTAAGGTTAACTGCTGGTTTCGCTTCTACCGCTGCTACTACTGCCAAATTCTGGCTACGGATGAAGGAATTTCGGGATAAATTTATAACCGTCGCTGTGTTACCCTGCTTGGTGCGCCAGTACCTGTAAAACTCCATCCCACGCTCCTTCCCTTCCAGCTGGATTCTACTTCTCCCAGCGGACGGTTAATTCTTCAAATCAATTCCTCCTGCAGCGTGGAACCGGGGTTGGATTTTGCATCTGAAAATTGTGAGCAAAACGATTCATTGCTTACCCGCCTCAAAATCTCCACTATTGGTTCATGGGAAGGGATGTTTCCCGTACCGTCTCTAAGTCTCTCCATGGTACTCCCCTAACCCTTTTGTGAAAGATCCCCCAAAATGTGTGCCAAAAAGGAATTCAGATCCCAAGGCCGGAAAGGATGGGTTTTTAGGCGAGAATCGTTCAAAATTGAGCCTAACTCGCATCGGCACCCTGGCGATATTTCAAACAAACGCTCGGTCCCGGTTCGGTAATGAATTTACGACAGGAGTAGCATCACAAACACACACACACATCCAATATCGCGCTCCATGAAAGACGGCCCGTGGATTCTGGTGGAAAGGTTTTGTAAAAGCGAACCCCGATCAACAATCGGGATTGTGCTGCGATTAGACGGGATAAAGTTGTTCGAAGAAAAGCGGAACGGTATGGCCAAATAGAGCTATTTCTTCTCGCTGTCCATGCAGTCTATTAACGCTCATTATCCTAATCGCGGTCGGTTCCTATTGTCTTCTTTTCTGCTGTGATGGGGTGCGAGAAGCTCCTTAGCGGGACATCCAAATGATCTGGTGGGTGATATTTTTGCGATAAAATGTGATCATTACATAACGGTTGTGGAGATATAATTCTGGAGAGAAAATGGAAGACGTTGGCATTCCGTTCGGTGCCACAAATCAATGCAAACAGGGGTTTGGCAATGAAATCATAGTTTAATAGTCTGTTCTGTCACATTAATTTATGGTTTAATCGCATGGTGGTTGTTTTATCTGCAAATCTATTGGACCAAGTAGTTCTGATGGCAGCTATTCTAGTGTGATACGGGTTGCTCTTTGGGTGGTATGATTGACGGCTTCGCTACCACCGACTGCGCTTGTCATGCTTGTATCGTTGTTAAGCGAGTCAATTACATACCGTTCTGATGGAGGGCATACTTTAGTCCAGTGAAGTTTTCAATTAATATTTGCAAGCGCCACCAGATTGCTGTGTATGAGATATACGCTTAGAGAAAGGAGATTTGCCTTTAGCTGTGTCAAAGCGGCGCAAATGATTAATTTAATTAATTAATATTAATTATTTTGAATTGAAGTTATACTGTCGATTAAGCTTTTTCAAAAGCGCATTTATTACATTGAACCATTGTTATTTTTGATAAATTTATGAAGCACTATCGACTTAAAAAAACGTTTTAAATTAAAAGATAAATTTAAAGATTTTTCTAAACGGGTATCTTGGTTGATCACTTCAGATAAAAAATTACATTTTCATTGAAATAGAATTATTTGATTAATTTTTTATTCAATTTCAAAGATAAATATCACATTGTGGTGTATTGTGCACATGTGGCAGTATCCATATTTGCTAGAAAAAAAATACGCCCCAACTGATGGATAGAATCATTGCTTGACCTACCGGAGATCGGAGTAATTCGTCATCGCTCGCCCCAGGTCGAGTGCAATATGCACCCCGCTTTGACACCAATGCACCCCTGTTCTACCTTCCCTTCCCAGTGTATTATACCCTGCAGGCAATAATTAATCGTTGTCGCGGCGCGCCAACCACAAGATTCCCATCTGACTGCGCACGCTGGACAGGAGTTTAGTGGCAACAGAATCAAGCAACTTAAGAACTGGTGTACGGAGCGAAGACAGTAAAAAAAACACTACAAGAAACAACGCTCTAACAGACCGGCACGTCGGCACGACGGGGTGGTAGAACGTTGAACAACCCCTCGGACTTGAATTCAAGCAACCAGCCACCCGCAGCTTCAGACACGGCGTTCACAGTTCGGCTGCTGTAGCGCGACTTGCCACTCACTTCACGGGCACAATTTGAATAATTTCTATGTCAATCCACGCTACTGCCGGTAATGACGGGCTTTTGTTTTCATTTTCGCCGCCTGCGCGTACAACCGCGCCGGTTGGCTGGGTCAAGCTTGTGCGGTAGGAATTTGGACCGAGCTGGCACACCGGTCTGCGGCTGTCCGGTGCCAAAGCGTACGCCCTCACTCTACTTTCCGGTCCCGACGGTCATCGGCGGCTTGCTGTCGTCATACGGTTGCCCCCAGGCCGGTACTGAAACGCTGCTTGTAGCACCCGGAGCGTAATGGTGGATGGTTACGTTGTTGCGCCCCCGCATTCCGGTCGATCGATGATCGGTTTCATTTGTATGTATCCGCAAGCACGCGGATCGTTTGAATTGTTACAGACCGTTTGCTGTGATACTTTTTGGATCGCGGATCTCCCTCGCACCTCTCGAGATGGTGGCTGTGGTGGGGAAGTTGAACCGACCGATCTCTTCGACCGGTGATCGGATGACAAGCGTTATGACGACGCTGGTTTATCCTTATCGGGAAAAACAGTCAAGGTCGATTAAAAGCGGAAAAGCTTCACACTGGATGCTGTGAGCTAGTCGTAACATATAGGGAAACACAGGATGGCAACAGCGTTTTGATTGATTTAAAATCACACGTGTTGGTATTGCGCATCGTTTAACTGAAACGAGTCGTTTACTGCGCGTTAAGTTTACCGATCGTAAAATGATGTCACGTACTAAAATAGTTAGCTGTAAAGAAATCACAAATATTTGTTCTTATTCTGTAAATAAAAATTAACTGCATCACCTGATCTAGAACGATCTCAAAATGTCGGTTGAAACTATAAAACTGTAAAAGTGTAGCAAAGGTAAGCAAAACGGGAAGTCTGTTCCGTAGAGACCTTTACGGCATTGCATGAGGACTATAAATAAGCTCGTGCGGTTTTAGTACAAGCAGCGTTAAATATTCAATTTTTCTTTGATGGAATCTTTAGACACCGCAATTTTGAAGTGTTATCTTCAGGCTTTCTTTTCCCCTAGCTGTCATTGTGTTGAAGTGTAGACAAAGTAGTTTCCTTAATACTTCATCTTCTGCTCATTTCTCCTGCATAGAACAGGCCTTAGTTCATCATCGACACCCAGGCTAAAACTTCGTGGCGCGAAGGTCATATTGTGTATTTGGTGGGATCAGCTGGATGTAATATACTACGAGCTATATAACCGAACGAAACGATCACAGGAGCTATCTACATGCTGCAATTGATGTGTTTGGAATGGATGGAATCTGTAGCTTGCCAAAAAGATGGAAAAAAGTAATAGCCAACAATGAAAAACACTTGGAAACATAAAAAATCATAGAATTTTGCTAAAAATCCGCAAGAATTTACTTATACACCTGATATTATTTTGAGGTTGTCGAGTTCTTCTCAACGAAGTCATAGAAAGCACACAATTACACAATCTTCTACAGGCACGGTGACGGTAAGGTATATTGTCACAATGATACGCTCATGTTACTGTTAGTTACTGTGGATCAACACTGTAGAAATAATTGAGTCAGCATATCCTCAAAAAATTTATCAGCAATAAAATGTACAGATCACTTGTGACAGTTCCTTTAAAGCAGCATATATTCTCTGTAGCAGGTCAACAACTTTACTTTTGGAGTTCGCTCCACAGCCACTAATCAGCAATCTGTTGATATTTTGTTATTTGTTTATCGCAGATACTCTCATCTATTGCACAACAAATGAAAAAATGCGAATGTTCTCAGAGATATTTATTTTAACTTTGGGACAAAAATAGTTCTGAAATGTGTCATCTGTCTTAAAATTCACGATCGTTATTTCATGGTTAGACGCAAAAATATCCACACGTGCTGGTTGGTATGCTAAACTAAGCAAACACACCGAAAAACACAACAGCTGTAAAAGAATCGCCAACTGTAGCAGAGAGCAATTTGCACATTTATCTTAATCGTTCACTTCCACCTGCATATTTCGGCGACGGTGCCTGTTCTCGGACATTCCTTTGGGTATTAACCAAGGGGTTTGATGCTCTGCAAACACTCTAAAATGCTTCTTCTGCAGCAGACATCGAACGAAAACTTTTCTGCCGAGTGTCAAGGCAACAACCGGCCATGACCGTCCTGGTTGGCGGACCGAAGCGTAACGCGCGACTCTGTGTTCTCTACTTCACACTCTAGAGGAAGCCTCACATTGAAGCGTCTGCAAGCTGGGAAGCGTCAGTCAGCTTAACAGCGGACGCAACAGATTGGCAAGTTGTCGAGTTGGAGTTGAACATATAACCATTCCGGTAGGAGGTCTTCCCGGTACTTCACGCGGGCAGAGCAGGGCACGGTGGTAATTTCCTTGTGGTCATGGTTTTCAACGAAATTTTTCGCCAATTTTCACCCATCACAAGCCGATCCTGAAACTGCGCACCGTACCGTGTGCCGTGACCGGGCACTGTCAGGCAAAGTTAGATCATCTATACCTTGCCCTGCTGGTCATGTTTGGCAGTAATCTGCTTAGTTGGGAAAATAAAAGAAGAAAAAATAGCTAGCGTCTGAATCCATCCAATAAGAAATGGTTTTCGGCGTTCGCTGTTGCTACTGTTAAGCGTCTGTTTAGCAGTCTCGCGAGGCTTTTTTATGTTTGCTCCATTGGGAGCTGGCTTGCAAAGTATTGTAGCTGCGGTTCTGCTGACCAAGCTTCATCATTCTTGTTCTTTTCCGCACTCATTCGGCATGCTTTTGGTTTCGAAAATTTGATCTTGAGCGTTTTGTAAGGTTGGGAGAAAACAAAGGCAACAACGGGAAACATAAAGTGGCAGGGAAACCCACTCGGGAGCAGATGGCCGACGCGGTCTCGACGGACCATTGACCTTCCAGCGGTGGACGAAACTAGCGTGAGGTCGATAATCGGGTTGCGAAGCGAGTACACAGCGTGATGGTGTTGTGGTTCCTCGTTTGCCGTTTTGACGTCGGCTGATGGCTTAATCTGACACTTTCTAAAGGGTGGTTAAGCGGCCGGAAGTTGCGCCAGGGGAAAGTGTACGAGCCGGATCCACTTTCCCATGACGTTGTGGAGGTGCGTCACATGGTGAAGTTTACAGATGATGAAAGACACAAGCTTGTCTGATACGGGAAAGTCGGCGGAAGATTGGTGGAAGCTCTATTAAAATGATAACATTATTAAAATTTACGAAAAATCTACAACAAAACGACATAAGGCTGAAATGTATTTAATATTGAGCTCGAGCTTTAGTGCAGTTGGAAGACGCTAATTATATCCCACAACATCACAATTTCACTTCCCTTCATGGCACGCCTTCCACTAAGCGTTGATTCACGCAAACCCGAGCGGAACAGCCACTATATCAAACTGATCTATCAACTCACGGTCCTTGAAGTCGATCGTAAATTACGTTTCATCCTTGATGTGGGAACTTCACCTCGAATCTTCGGCACAACCCTGTATTTTAATTCTTCTCAAAATCGTTCGTTGGAACACGATCATGATACTCTTCAGATTGAGCGAAAATGAATGGTTTCCTTTGAAAGTGAAACTATGTTTCCTTCCTTATCTGGACGGTGCTCGTACGGAACGAATCGAAAATTCGGCCAAACATCTTCTAATGGGAAACGATGGCGATGAGTGTGTGAAAATTCGCTTCGGTAAGGTAAGGTAAGGCAATTCGGTAAGGTTTTTCATACCTATGCTTCATGCATTGTGGATGATAGATTTATGTTTGTTATCTTTGGAATAAATTATATTAGCTGGTTAGATAGAAACTTTGTTTCTAATATGGTTGCAAATTTAACAAAACATTTGGAGACGAGATTACGAATTTTCATTTTAGTTTTAGTTAATAAAGAGTTTCATGCAATGTTTGCCCAATCGAAAGTGATCTTAATGTTGTGGTTAAATTCACTTTCTTCTTTGACAAGGGTTTTCACTCAAAACCACAATTATCTTTAAGAAAACACGCACCATGGCACGATCGACCAATCTAGCCGATTGATTATGCACCATGAATCATGGTAGCGGTGGGGAAAAGCCTTTTCCCATAAGCCCTGCAACAGAGTGCGAGAAAACTCGAAACCTAAACCAAACTAATCGTCGGCACAACTTTGTTTGTGCGTTCGTGCACTTAGGGAAGCGTGAAAAGCTAATCGATCGTTAGCGACGTACGCCTGTCAACCGCACTTTGAGCGGCGGATGTTACCGCTAGCCTCCAGCACCACCGGCTGTGTTGCCTTCCTCATGCTCGTTCAATCGTTTGTTTTAAAGTTTCCACGCTATATTAAAATCTCGTCAGCGAACCAACGAACCAGCGAGTGAGGACATTTTCCCGTCACTGTCACCTTCCAAACGTTCGAAAACTCGAGTCGGAAAAACAGCTCAACCGTACCGGTGAAAACAGATCTTTCCGGCTCGATCACGCAATCGTGTCACCGCAAAACGGGGCCATTTAATTACAAGTAACGTTTTATGGAGCGAGGTAGAGGGTGTCTCAGGCGGGTGCCGGGTAGGGTTACTTCCGATTCCATGCCGTCATGCGCTTCACCGGTGCGCTTCAATGGAGGTCACAGTGCGATTAGATCGATACGAGTCCAGTGCGGTTATGA
>CM028106.1:28160366-28190134 GCA_016170015.1 Anopheles longipalpis | reverse complement strand
GGCGGGTGCCGGGTAGGGTTACTTCCGATTCCATGCCGTCATGCGCTTCACCGGTGCGCTTCAATGGAGGTCACAGTGCGATTAGATCGATACGAGTCCAGTGCGGTTATGAAGCCGGGTAAAGATGCGCCGGAAGGTGGTAGCGACAAGCATAAGCTTTGATGGGGCGATCTCCCTTAAGGGCGATGCTTTTGAGTGACGCGACACATAACGACATCGGTGGATCATGTGCTGTTGCTAATGAGACGTTATTCGAGGCGAACGCTAGCCTTCGATTCTTTGGCCACGAACGGGCTTGTGATGGAGCTGTACCGCTTGAACGGAACACCTGCAGCGCAGTCGGACACGATTAATGAGCAGATAAGTTTATTGTTTGTGGTAGGAATGGTGTAGGAAGCATTTGATTAGTTAAACATTGCTAGGCAAACTGCTTATGGCACACAGAGGAGATGATCTTACGAAACATTGTAGCAAAACATTGTACAAAACTTAACCTCTGACTGTATAAAGAAAGATTTTTAATGGAACATATTTTAACAATATTTACAACCATTTAGTAAAGATAAAAAGAGTTTTCATTTTATTGAAACATCTAAGACCAGTTGAAGATTAAACGAAATTTCTACTATTTTGCCATGCATTTGCCATTTTAAAGAGGTTTACTAATTACTGTGGAACTAATTAAGACTTGCCTAACCATACAATACATTTTTCAAAACGTTGCAATGTTCTTCGACATATCAATAGAAGACTAGGCGTAATTTTAATCAATCGTTGAAACTAGTGTGAATGAATCTTCTGAAAAGAGTCATTCATATGAAACTTCAGTGAAGAGTGATTTAAATCATGAGTAGTCGACTCTAAAACGATTCATGAACCCTCGAAGATTCTTGAATCTTTGACGTTAAGATCAAGAATCATGCATTCAGATTCAAGAAACTAAATCAGATTCATGAATCTGAATCAGATTCACCCAACACTAGTTGAAACCACAAAGATATCATGTTCTTCAAAATACCTTAATCAGTGTGCAATTCATCAAATCACTAATTAAATACAATGTCACTATTACGGCACTATTAACGTCAAAACAAAGCTTATCAAAATATAATTTAGGAAACATTGGCCGACTACAAGAAACCAAGAAGAAAGATCGAAAGTTTCTATCTGCAATTCCTTCAAAATTCATAAAACGTTTGGAACTCTTTCAGAGAAGTTTAAAACTTTATGCAGCAAACGATTTTGTTTAGTAATAATATACTTAAAAGATTTGGGAAGATGTAGTTCTTGAATATGTAAGAAAAGCATAAATATGTACCACATAATTTTTACCCCGCACAAGTCTTTGAAATTTTCCACTAGAAGTGAATCGAATCTTTATTAAAAACCAGAACCCTTTGGGTTTAAAAAAAATATTCTTCCCTAACCAACCACACCGATGGATGTGGAGCGACGCACAAAACCCAGCAAACGACCGGAAACGGATGTTTAGGCAGCTATTTGATGGGGCGCTAATTGGGCCCAAAGTCGTAAAATAAGTACGTCAGCTTAAGCATCAAAACTTCTTCTTGCACCGGTCAGCAGAAAATCTCGTGCTGCGCGAATACGGCGAATGTCGTGTGTCTTCCGAATGGTCGATAATCGATTCTAAGGCTCGAGCCGACAATGTCCAACTACAGGGCCATGACATCAGATTGGTAACGATCATAGTGATGATGATGATGATGATGGTGAGGATTGCGATGTTGAGGACAGTTTAGACCGGGGGGATGTGTTGGGTGGTAATTAATTTATCCTCCTTGCAACATTTGCACCATTGCGAAAGCTGTACGTTACAGTGGCCGATTGAGCGCGCACTGGTTCCATCACAACCGGCAAAACCACCGGTAGCCAGCATCTAAAGTACACTCCACCTTCGAGCCCGGTAAAGAACGTTTCCCGGCACCGTACCTTCTTCACGTTAGAGAGAGCGTTATGAGAAATATCATACAATTTATTCAGTGCCAATAAAAGCCAATACCTTTCCCTCCCGTGCGATTGCCGGAATGGCCGGAATGGTGGTAACGTGGTAGCACCCTCTTGGTGCTGGTGATTAATGTAATGGATTGATGTGGCTTGCTGCCCGCGCTGGTACTTGACGCCGTCTTATAATCATGATGAGTGCCTTTGCCATATTTTGTTTCGTGAGGACTTGCGTTTTTTTGTCTCTTCTGCATTTGTGTTGTTTTGCTTTGTTTATTATTACTATGTTTGCTCCACTCCAACTCCAGTAGCGCGCGGCAGCAGCAGTTTAGCTTCACCGTGGTCAACACCATGGTCTAAAGCGCGGGGACATGAAGTGAGGTGGTGTTGCGAATTTTCTTCGCAACTGGTTTGCTACTTTTCAAGTATCTCCTAATTGCCACCGTCGTTAAGATGAGCGGTGCTGTGGTGAGTTCAAGCACACCACCAGCAGCAACAGCAGCAGCCTGAAGTTGGCAAAATGATGCGAAATATTATTGACCTTCTACCGGATGAGTGGTTGCCGCTTGCCAGGTTGGATGCTTCGTAGGAAAAGTTATGCTTTTATCAATTAATTACAAACAAGCGTTAATTTCAGTGAAAGAAGAAGCTCTCCCATCGAGTCAAATAATGAATTAGAACAAAAAGTTTTATAAAATAAATCTATTGTCTTTAGAATCCATTAAAAAAACTTAAATATTAAAAGAATTTCCTTTAACGGCCGAAAAAAGTCCTTACCCTTCCCATGATTCATTGGTTCCCCAAAAACCTGTTCTTAAACGATGTATCGAAAAAAACCGCAAGATCTTCTAAATGCACATTTCATCCTTGGGGTAGTGCATCAGAAGATCGGGAGCAAAAAAAAACATACACACGAAACATTTAATCGAAATGTGTCGCTTTTATGGCCACTCGCATCACATTCCAATTGCTCTCATGACGATGATGATGATGGTGATTGGAAACGTGAAATGAAACACACTCTTTGCTCGCCATGTTCTTAATGATTCAGTGAGCTATAAAGCGGCCACTTCTGTACGATGAATCGTTACGGGGAAAAGAAACAGCCACAGGTCAGTTGGAAATTAAAGTTGAACATGCATCATGCTCATACGGCTCACAAAACGCAAAAAAAACAGGGAACGAAAATGATGAGCTGGTTTCCAAACTCGATCCACCTCAGAGTTTTTTTTTGTTCGCCCCGTTTGCTTGTTTGCTGTTCTGGATCTTTAAGACATTCTTCAGCATCGTGACACTCGTAGCCAGCCTCAAGTGCATCCATTTAACTTGCTCTCGAAAAACTGTCAAACGAGTGCCCGCAGAAACTGTGTGGAAAGGCAAGACTAAGCGACACTAAAAGAAAACAAAAAAACGTATCCTCCTCACAAAGTTAAACTGAAAAAGTTTGTTACGATTGGCTTCAAGGCTGCGGAACGTATGGATGAGTTGCCACTAGTACCCACCATGTCTGTATATGTGTTTGTGTTTGCACTGTTTCATAAATGTCTCGTTGTTATGTGCATACGTGCCGAAGCCGCAGGTTTGCAGAAGAAATGTGTGCTACAATGCCCCTTTCTCCGGTGGACGACGACACTACGACAACGGTTTGGAGGTAAAAGTTAGATTGTTTATTTGCGTTCTTGTCCCGAGCTCATCTCTAGAAACGATGATAGTTTTGCCATTTGTGTCGGTAGCATCGGTGAGCCAGAGCAAATGTATTGCAGGTATTGTTCTGCTACCGGTATGGTAGATATTGTAGCCCTTGGTGGGGGACAATTGAACCGGCCAACGAAACACCCGCATATTTAATGCCTGAAACGTGCTGCACCAGTCAACCGATTCGCCATCAGGAACGGACCGTCGCTTTAACCGGGAAAGGGTCGCTTCTGGGAAAATGAAGAGGAAAAAAAGGCTTTCCAGTGGCGGGACTATGCGTGCCCGGCTCGGGTGAGGAAACTTCGGAAAGTTATTCCGTAGCAGTATTTTTTGTTTTACTGTTTGTATCTTTTTATTCCTATTTTTTTTGCCACATACAAACACGAAAGCAACACTAAGTTGTTGCTGTTGGTAGAAGGTTTTCTTAACAAAAGGGGGGAGGGGAAATGGTACGAGTTCTCCCTCCTCCTGATCCTCCTCATTCCACTCCATTAGAACCAAGAGGATGGCACGCAATCCGAAGGTAAGCTCATCCTCTTCAGCGGTCCAGTCGCTGACACGGTGGATAGGAGGGGGTGGCAGGAAACCAGCAAGAACACTCTCTTTTCACAACGGACCGAATGGTTAGCTGTGGGGAGGACCCTTAAAACTGGTTTTTGCACGCCATAAACCCCCGCTCGGCGTTTCGTTGCATTACCGCACCACACTGGAAGGCGTGTGCCTGTCGATTGTTTGTTACTTATTTCCACTTTTCTCTCTTTCTCTCTCTCCCTCTGTCCAGCTCGCGAACTGGTGCAAAGATGCAGCTCAGCATGCACATGTGTGTTTGTGCCCCTGCGCTCGATCTGCATGGCCGTGTTTGTTTGGCTGGTTGGTTCGTTCCTGTGTTTGTTCGCGGTTCGCCAAACATGAAGATGATGCCCCCGGAAGGTACGGATCCCGGTTTAGAAGCGAATCGTTTTCCGTTTGACTGAAGTTAATTTTTATGCTGTACGAAATGCATTGCGGGTCCCCTGGATGGTATGTATCTTTACTGAGTATTGGAGGTAGATTAATAATATGCATTAACAATAAATGCTTTGATGCGAAGGTTATTAAGTTAAGAGCTTATTTTTGTTGTTGAAGTCTTTCATTCAATTTTCAAGCGACGAACCCTTGGATCGTTTGATCTTTCAGTTAATAATGGAGTACATTGAAGCTTTCGTGAAAAATAGATCAATAAGTTAATCAATTTAACTATAATCTGTTTCAAATCAATTATTGTTTGACCCACAACTCCACAACAGAAAATGTACAAATAAAGTAAAATTAAATTTATTTCTTTGTTAGTTGTCCTTTGTTGTATTCAAGCTTTTGTTTCAAAGTTTAGTGTAGAGAAACATTAACTAGGAACAGCCAAACCATTGATCCATGCAGAAGGACTAGACTTCACTAATCTTAATGCGAATGTATTTTCTGTAGCAACTTTAAACTAGAAACAAAGAAACCGACCACAAACTTTGTGGCTGAAGGTGATAAAAAGGAACAAAAACAGGGTGTTTCAAACAAAAAAAAAAAAATTATTTTTTGGAAAGAAAAGCCGCATGTTGATATTCTGTCGCAGTCGATTAACTGGAGCCATCTAGCAAATCGGTTAATCACAAGATCGTGGGTTCGTCGCTTAAAATTTGAACAAAAGACTTCAACCATTGAACTGTGCTACTATTGTGATCGATTGCGATTTGAGACTCTTTTGATTACAATAGTATAATATAAGTTCATTTAAATACGTTTGTAATCAATAACTACAACAATTACCCTTGTAAAGTTACAAAGAATTTTAGTTTTAATTACTGAAATCAATACTGATATTTTACTTTTAACATACATATTTTACACTCAAATCGGTTTTTGTGCTATGTTTTTTTTTATTCATTTTTTCTATTCCACTGTGTTACTCTCTTCGGCCTGTTGATGGATATCGCAGTAGCTCATGTGCATTCCTCTCGTATACTATTCGCAAGACCACAGCGCGGCTTCGGTGACACTCAGCGGTACTATTTCGTATTCTCTCTCTCGGTCACTCTTTCTCTCT
This sequence comes from Anopheles longipalpis, assembly GCA_016170015.1. NCBI lineage: Eukaryota > Metazoa > Arthropoda > Insecta > Diptera > Culicidae > Anopheles > Anopheles longipalpis. Next base: position 28,184,403 of record CM028106.1, on the reverse strand, counting down.
GTTTTAAAAGCATACGATACGTAAAGAAAAGCTCACAGCACCGAATGCAACCTGGCACAGCTAAGATGCGAGAGAGCATCGATACTTCTTTATTTATGTTTTCGTTGTGACTCCCAAGAATCAACTGGTTTTCTTATCTCCTTCCTGCTGCAAGCACTTCACCATGTTGCAACAGACTCTCCTGATTCTGTTTCCTGCCATTCTCTTTCTCTTTCACATTACTCCCTTCCGTCCCCCATTTTATTCCAGCAGAGCAGCCCCCAAGAGCCCTTTTCCTCTTGCGTCATTGCTGCTCATCAACCTTTCTCCATCACGAAATCGCATCGCAGAGAAGGTTTCGTTTCGTTCGTCTCGACACTGGAGCATCGTTCCACTTCCCTTTTTTCCGAGCAGCACCCTCTGCCCTTCTTTCCTTTGTCTCTCTTTTCACCGTGCCAGACGAGCCCTTTTGAGCAGGCTAAGCTGGTCTTGTACCAGCTTCCACACCGGTACACCCATACACGCGCTTACCAGCATCATCAGCAGCAACCGCACGATCTGATGCGGTAATAATTCATTTGTATTTATTCTCATTTCTCTTTTATGCTAAAATGCTATGCTGCCTACCATTGCCATCCGTGGTGCTTCTTAACGTACAGAACGAGTTTGTTTAGGTGTGCATGCGTGTGTATGTGTGGTGTAAGCCCCAATGTAAGTCGAAAGGAAGCGAAAGGAAATAAGTTTCGAGCATTTACTTGCAACGTGCAGTCGGGAGGGAACTGTTGCATTGAAGATACAGTCCCGATGTTGTCGCTTGGATGATGGGTTCTTGTTGTGTGTTGTTATTTTTCCTTTCCTTCCTCTTTCTTCTCCCAACAGTTTCTGGGGCATTCTTTTCCCTGTCCACCATGCAATGCAGCTTCTAATTCGGCTTTAGTACATGTTTTTTTCCTCTTATCCACAACGCACCCATTGCTACGGTATTGGGGAGCATCAAGTAGAGGTTGTATTTTGTGTAAGGGTAGCTTTTTTTTATTTGAGAGACACCACTCAGAGCTTCGGTTTTCGATAGAGAAAAAGCGAGAGAGAGAGAGACAGTGAGAGAGAAAGGAAAAACAAGGGAGAATCAATCGAAATCCACCGAAGGTACGTTTGCTTTTGAGTGGCTTTTTGATGCGGCGAAAACATAATGCGTGTATTGTGCGGTTCCATTTAATCGGTTCTATGATTGGGGTTTTGGGATTGCTTCAGCATTCACCCACACAATGTACGATTGTTTGATGTCAAAAAGAACGGTTACGATTCGGTTTTCAGCAAGAATAATGATTCCTTTCTACCCATATACAATACGGCTCATTCTTGAATGCACAATATTCAGCATTTGATAACGGACGGATGGTTAGTAGTATGCAGTTCACCCAGTTCCCATTTCAGCACGCTTCCGATTCCAAATTCTACATATCATTAAACCACTCATTACCATAATGAAGCGCAAATTTGCTCGTATCTTCGTACCCGTTAGGGGCCCGGCTTGACGGAATGGACGGAAGTGTGCGAAAATAATAATAATAATAGCAAATAAAAGACTCGTTACTGTTTCAGTTGTTCGGTGTGGTGTTAATTTAAAATGGCACACCAGTGTGACTAGAACGAATGCAAAGCACATCACGAAAGCAGTGGACGTGAAAGCTGTTCTTAACGAGCCTTTCCCCGGCTGATTGTGTGTAGGGTTAATGGGGGAAGAATAAAAAAAAACAACATCATTTAAACACAGTTAGTCAACAAACCGGAACCGGCATGCAATGCATTGTTACGCGTGAATGAGCTGCGTGAGTGTGGTTCTGAAGTGGTTTCGCTAGAGTGGAGTGGTTTGCCGATGACTGATTATGTTATCGTTCGGTATGGTTTTATTTTATTGATCGGTAAATTGCAAGAGAAATCAAACATACTCACAATCAACATCATTTTCATTATTCTAACTATGTGAAAATAAATTTTAAATTAATAAAATATGATCATTCTGGCGAATGTTATTCCTATTCGATGCAGTAACTCATGCACTCGAGCTACTCTCTCGTTTTCAACGGATACAACCCTGGCACTATGGGATTCAAACGTCTGGTTGAAGCTTCAAATACAAACGTGGTGTTAAATTGTCCAGTTTTTTCAAAACATTTACGACCTTTTTCGAAATAAATCAACAAACATTGATTATACTTCTTATAATCAATGAATAGCAATATATATTTTAAATTAATTTAGTTTAGTAATTTTTACAAATCGTAAATAATTTTTCAATTTGGAACTTGTAACTTAAGTTATCATTTATATTCATTAATGTACAAGGGGTCGGGCTGAATTATTGTACAGGGTCAATATTAGGGGTGGTTGATGTTTTTACCGGCTCTTTCTCATTCAGAAGGGGTGTACGCTCAATTTTCCCAGTCACTCACTCTCTCCAAATTTAAAAACCACACATCAACAAATCAACTCTCGAGCATAAATTGGGAGCCTCTCGGTGGAGCTGTTGCGCCGTGAGTGCCCAATGTTATGCTTCCAACAACTGGAGAACAGTGTGTACAGTGTTTACAATATCTATAAAACCATAAGCTATAAGAAAATATTAATTTGCAACTTGAGTTAAATTTGAAGAAATAGAACAATAAAATCTACATCACTCTACACTGCTGGTTTAAATAAAATAAATTTCTATTCCCAAAGTATCGTTACATCTCAACAATGCTCTGTGATGGTTATTACACTCACGTTGGGCACTGTTTATGAGATACCGGTGCAGCTCTCGTACCACACCGGTGGAGGTTAAGGTTTGAGTTGCTTCACGAAGCGTTCTGTATTAGTCGAGTTTTAAACCTCCTACCGTACGCACGCGGCAAAAGCGAGTCTTTGGCAGACGGCGTCTTTGGCAGACTTGACGTTGCCGGTTGCGGTTGCAAAGAGACTTCCCGTTTTGTTTGCTTCCCGTTTACCGCACCGTTTCGCGATCAGCACACGAGCATTAGCGAGTGGTCTTTTCTCGTTGGAAGGCGAATCTGTCGCTGGAACGGAAGAGTTAAACAGTGTAAAGCAGCTAGAAGGTGAATTTAAATAGAAGAAAAGCCGAATGTGAAGTTGTATTCACAGTGAAAGTAAACAGTTAAAATCAAACGATTTTAGAACTATTTTGAGAATATTTCTGAATTCTTTGTGCAGATCTGCGTAGATCAAGTGTAATGTTTTTCCAGGCCGTCCTATCTTAAATAAAAAAAAGTGTTATGTTTTGTTTGATTTTCTATTTTAATGTTGTTTAATGTACCAATTTTAATGTGTTTTAGTGTTTTAATATACCAAAATATCAGTACGAATATTTAAAAGTGAATTGAATAAATTTTAAAGAACGAAGATAAAGTTTTAACATAAAAAGGATCAATTTAAAATTTACTTGATCGTTAGATGTTTCAAATTATTTTTATCGTTTGCGTGTTAATGTGATATTCTGCTTAGGAACATGCAATTATGTTTTAAAAACTTTAATGTTTTATTTGACTAAACATGTTATGCTATTGTTGTGTGTTAGATGCAAAAGCAATAACAAACAATTCTGAATGAAAAAGATTATTAATAAAAAATAACCAAGGGAACACTAACCAACAATCGTAGATACCCTGTGCTTGATCTTCCGATCAGTTTTCGTGTATCGTTTTCATCTGTTTTGGAGTGTCTAAGAAGCCACTTGCTATCTTAAAACTTAAACCACCCAACCCACCATTTATGTCTTCGCCTTTCTTCACTTTCTAGAGCCATCGCCGTGAATTTCGAGCGCGCTTTTAACCGATACGATCGAACCGCGATTAATGTGCGAGTGTTCTACCCACGAAGCTTCCAAACCAAGAGAAAGCCACCAAGCAGCTCCAGATCCAGATAGTCCAATCTTGGTGCAATTGTGGCTTTGCCCCCCCGGGGAGTGTCTGTGTTTGTGATCGTGCAACGTTTTTATGTTTCCATTTTTGATCGTGTGTTTGTATATTTGTCACCATCCGACACAGTGAAGAAGTGCATACAAAAAAATATTGTTGACAGCTTCGGCGATCATCCAGCTACAGCCCAATAAAGCCTAAGCGTGCAAATAAAAGTAGGCCTTTTTGGGGCTTCAAACAAGTGTGGCGAAGTGTGAATCGCGGCAGGTGGGTAAGCTTCCACCTATAGTACACAGTACACACCGTCGGTCCAGTCCGACGAACGGGGCCGCGAAAGAAAAGTGAGAGCGAAGGTGCCCGCGCCGAAGGTGCTTTCTTTTTCGTCGTGAAGTGTCAAAACCGCGCCGCGTTGTATCATTATTATTTTCTCTAGCTTCTATGTTTCGCCCGGCTTAAGATTTGTGTGAGTGGTTGCGGTCGGTTTGGTTTTTTGGGAGAGTGTGGCTGTTTTTTTGCTTCTTTCCTTTGAGTGATATTTGTGATTTGCCACTCGTGCAGAAGTGAAATTATTTTACGCGCGCGTTGTGTAGTTCAACTAGGGGTGAAACAAAAATTTTTCGCACACCAGTGTTAAACAGAAAAAAAACAACAGTCGCAGCCAGGCGAGCAGGTGAAGGGCAGACACGATAAAGGGTAGTTCTACTAGACTGGCGAATGCAGTGAAACGAACCAGCAGCAACAGCGAACAAGAGACAACATTGTCAACCTCGAAAATAAAAGTAAGTAGCGGCAGCAGCATGACAAACCTGAAGGGCTAAAGACCTTGAATGGGTTTTCTATGGGGTAGAAAACAAGTAGAGGAAGCCTTCCACCTTTAAAAAAGAAACGGACGCTCCGAGAAACTCCAGAGAATGTCTGGGACAAGTTCGTTTAGTATCCCGAACCAACCGGTCAACGGGTTGGAGACATTTTCGCTCCAGTTATGTTTTATGTGCCAGACATAAAAATGTGTTCCCCTTCTGCTCACTCTACCGCAATTCATTTCGGTGTTTTGAATTTTTCGAACCGGGTAACCTTCACAATGATTTTCCTGGTCCGTTTTTCCTCGTCTGCTTTTCGTTTCGTGCTGCCGAGTTGCGAAAGTGCTACGCTCGTTTACAAGTGATGTTGGGTATGTTTTGCTACCAGCGGTCTTACAAATGGTCAAGTGATTTCGCCGTTTTTAATTTTCATCACTTATTTACTGTTTTCACTTGGTTTCAATTTTATGTTAACTGCAGAACATAATTACCCTTTGGCAATAACTTGCAGCGTAGAGAGCTTTCGCCTAAAATAAGATAAATGACACATTTTTTTTTAATTAGATAAAAAGCGGGTTCTGCTTATTTTTAAAAGAAGTAAATTTTATACATTTTAACACCATGTTTGTCTACTGGCCAAAGAACGCCAATTATCCCAACTGGAAACCCACTTCAACAAAGACACAAATCCACGGAAATGGTCGCCAAAAATTCGTGACCTTATTGCCACAGTACTTCGTACACAATTATCAGCTAACGGTAGCAAAACTGTACGCTACATTGCCATGTTGTTACTTTTCTATTTTACATTTCCGCACAAAACGTGTCGTGCAATGCGGTGGATACCGCAACATTGTCGTTCGGCAAAAAGGCATGACAACCGTGGCACGCCATACTTCAATTAATTTCATGTCTTTTTTCTGGTGCTCCTCAAATGGCCATTCTGAGCCGCGGTAGCGGTGTACACCAGTTTGTCTCTTCTCCCCCCAAACCGTTTTGTGGGTGTGAATTGAGAAAAAAAAACGAGAAGCAAAGAAGGCAAATCTCAAATGGAGAGGAAGAAAAAAAAATTAAACATACCAATCCATCAATCTCACGAAATGGACGACGAACCTGGGTCGTTGAAATCGCCGCCAAGCGACGAACCCACCTTCATGCCTTTGCCGTTCGATCGTTTACCAGCACTGGAAGGTTGTTGGCCAGCATGGCTAGACAACGTTCTGGCTGTGAGTGATTCTGTGCGGCGATCGTTCGAACCTGTAACAAGAATAGAAACTCGTTAAGAAACTGGCCACCCCTAGCCGAGGTCTAGCGCGCGTAAGGTCAGTTAAAGGAGTTTGGTAGGTTTTTTTTTATGTATTTATCAAGAATTATTTGCTTTAGAAAAGATACGTCCGGCGGTACAATGACGTCTATTGAGTCATTTTTCATAAAGCTCAACCCAGCTGTCGAACGAATAGAATAGATGAGACGTGCTAGGGAAGCCAATCTAAACGCTTTTCTTGCAGATTATTTCGCAATTTTTCATCTTCTGTTCTTGGTTGTATTGCGGTGTTTGTGTAACAAAATTGACAAAAGAAAATAATTGTATGCCGATTGTTTTGTATTCAGCATGATGATCATTTTAACAAATTGATAAATTGTTACTTCTTTTCATGATTATTTTCTTTTTGTTTTCAACGTAAGAAAAACTTGTTGTTGAATTGTTGCTCTATTAGCAGCTTACCTAAACAACAATCATTGTCATCCTGATCGAAGACTGCAGAGGTTAAGCTAAGCACTTTGTTAAACTATTGATTATGCAAAAAAGCTGACCAGCGGGCTTGAATAAGCTTGATAATTTGCACGACTGAATTCATCGTCACCCATTATTGGGCCATGTTCATAGCTGCCACCTTTTTTGCCGATAATACGATAACAGGCACATGGGCATGATCGTTTTATGTTGATTAAATTGACATCATTCATTAGGCATAATAATGCTACTCGTTCGTATGGATCGTGTGTGGCTCTGTGTGTTTGATATAAATTTGGAACAGGTAGTTCCATAGAACAAGCACCCCTTCCGGTGGTGGCGGAGGAATCGATAATTGGTAAAGCTGATTTTAAATGAGGCATTCTCCCCCACCGCTTCGTCAAACATTTGGTAAGCTTCCGTTGGCATCGGTTGAGTACACTCTAATCGATAAATGCAGTTTGTGGAATTAGTACTGGGAAGGCTGGCGAGTCCTGCGAACATGCATGTATGTATGTATGGCGATTATGCTAGGTGTACCGTTAATTACTGTTGTCAATTACTCCACTAAGCCCGGGGAATTTGTTCACCTTCGCTTAAATGGTGAGCAGGTGCTCACAGCCCTAGTAATTCCCGCCTCAAAGAAGCTGCAAATTGGCAGCCACTGATATGGGTTGGTATGGACGCAGGAAAGTAGAGTTGGGTGCGTTTGTGTGTGGGGGAATGTGGTTTTACCGTCTGCCAGAAATGCATTGTTCTGGGAAGGTTGTTGCCAAAATGGAGCCCACTTTTAGCCGCTTATTGCATCAAATAGAATAATAGAGAGAGAGAGAGAGAGCGAGTTGAAAGCGTAAATCGATTTTTGTGGTATTTTAACATTGTATTGTAATATTTACGAAGGACGGAAGTTTCGTTGCAGCACCAGGCTTTATGCAGTTTGTTGGAAAATAATTATGAAACGAATCAGAAAATCTTCCCAAACCAAAAACCATACGACCATATAAACGTTTGATAAAACCAAGCGCATAAATGGTGAATTGTCTTCCAATATCGCACCATGATGCGGTGGGCTCTTAGCACTATCGCCAACAACCCGTTTCGTTACCGGTTTTGCCATTTACCACACCTCCACCGAACGGTTTGTGAAAAGAAGAACCGTGCTGGAAAGGTGCTGCTGGCAACACCAGGGAGAGATCAGTAGATGGAGAGAGACCCCGGACGGTTGTTTGATGTGAAACTTTTCATCGTTTACCAAAAGGCGACCGAAGGGGCAACGGGCAAACGTGGATGACTTTTCTTGGCTCGGTGGAAGATTCCTCTGACATTTCAATTCCATCTCGCACGCGGCTGCTCGTGGTTGCATGATGTTGCAGCTGTGGTACAGCAGGTGTGTTCACCACTGCACGACACCTAAGCACCGAAGGATAGCTATTGGAACAAAAGTAAGATAGTTCTGGTTTCACATTGCGATTCCTAACACCATTGTTGGCAGCGTCCTCTCTCTCTCTCTCTCTCTTTCCCACCAGCTAAAGTGCATCCCACGGTACGTGTTTTGTCCCGATGGAGCCGATTTTCTTCCTCGACGAGTTTAAATGTTACCGTGCTTTGGGGACAATTTTAACTTGTCCTCTGCTTGAACGATGAAAACGATGCCTTCGTCAACTGGTGGATCAAACGTTCTACGGATTGTGTCGTCGGACGTGTGTGTGTGAGCAAGGGGGTAGGATTTCCATCGTAGATCGTAACACGACCGGTGTCCTTTCAACTGTGTGTGTTTTGTGTTGCTTTTGAGAATCGTTATGTTGGCCAATTGAATCAATGTGCACACCTACCATTTTCGAAGGGTTTTGTTTCTGTGAATCTGTTTTTTGCTGATGAGAATTGGAATGAATGGAACAGAAACTTTGGACGTTTTGAGCTCTGATTTCAGTATCCAAAGTTTATTGTTGTCTTATGGAGATGGACTCTAAAGAACTTTTTTTTAAAGATGTGCCAGAAACTTGAATACGCTAAAAAGCATATAAATTTAGCTAATATTTCTTTTTTAATACTTTTGTTCAAATATCTTATTTTATTTACTAATTTTGTTAAAAATTTTAAACAAAAAAAAGGAAATGTATTTTTTAAGGGACTATGCCTTTAAATAAGAATTATTCAATTGGCTAGTCAAATTTATCATTAATCAGTGGAAATAAAATACATACAAGGAATGTAAGCAAAATTAAAACTGATGGCATAACAGTGAATTTGATTTTTTCCCTCTTAAAATGAAGGAGTCTTTTTGGGTGTGTTTAATCAACCGTGACGAATCAAGTAATAAAGTAAAAGTGGTGGAGAGCTTTTTTACCATTTATGGTAGCATAACCAGACTGTCGTTCGACGTAAACGTTACTTATTAATGAACAAAAAAGCCTAAAATTTATACAAAAAAAAAAAAAAACAGAAGTCGAAACACTGACCGGTTAATCAATTGCACACATCTCTATGCGTTTTAATGCGATTCGGTTGTTTGGGATTATATAGCGCCCGATGGGCATCGGGGAACCGGGCCCTCTTTTTGTGTGATGACTATTAACGCCCGCATATGGTAATGTCGTTAGCGTACAGTATCAACACAAGCATACAAGCAAAGCACACAACCAAAAACGGAAAATAATACAAAAACGAGACGAAACACTCTGTGATTTTAATCGCGCTTTCACACCTGTGCTGCAAGTTTTGATTCATCACAACGGGCACCCAGCTTCCACAAGCTCCCGAACTATGATTTTTGATCACAAACGATCACAAAAAATAGTTCAAGGTTTTTTTTTATTTTCTGCAGCATACCAAAAACCAGTAACACAAAACATTCTGGCCCCTATTTTTTTTTGTTTGCTCACGCTTTTAATTGAGAGTTATTTATTAATAATAAATGTATTCAGTTCTCAATTATGCACGCAGGCGGTAGGTGACAAACTCCTGTGTTTTTTTTTTGCTTTGTACTGCATTTGCTGCCCCACACAACAACCCTAATGTGTGTTCGGTCAGGGAATTTTGATTGCAAATCAATGCACCGTGTGCGGCAGGTTGATTGAGTTGTGACGAATGCCGAATGTTCGCTCTGCTGGTTGCACAATTTCCCATGCATTTTTGCTTCCGGAAGACCACCCCCTTCCCCCTCGATGCGGATGCATTTTTACCACTTTGGAAGGCACCCCAAACCTGTGGAAGCTTATGATAAAATTGGCACGTGAGCAAGAAGTCCCCCCCTTTTATCGGAGGGTGTCGGAGGATTAGTCGCATGTTTGTGAGATAATTGAATTGTTGTAGTTCGACGCGATTGCAGGTATGCAAAGTACGACGAAGGTCCCGAGCCACGGAGTACGTGCATTGCGCTATCCGATCAAATGAAAATTCCACCAACAAAATGTTGGGTGTGGGTTTTGTGGATTATAAATAAGATTCAGGGGGAGTTTCTTTTTTTTGCTTGTTTGCTCGCTGGTAGATTTAAAAATACACATACGTGTGTGCGCCTTACCACGATTGATTACTACATCGGAGGTAGCTCGGAAGCCGCCTAGAATGTCAATACATCCCCGGGTGCGATTTATCAGCGAACGGAGCGAAACGGGTTGTTGGCGTGCACTTCTCGCATGCAAATTGAAAGTGCAACCGATACTGGACTGGTAAGCCGGCCCGAGGTCAATCCGCAGAAAGACATACACGCACACAAACAGCTGGGTGTGGAGTTGATGGATCAGCACTGGTAACCGCAAACGCGTGTCAGTTCCGTTTCGGGAAGGCGTGCAAACCATATTTGGACAGTTTGAAGGTACCGCGTACCCTCGTCGAAAGGCCTAGCCTGCTGTAGCCATTTAGTTTTATTTTGCAGTAAAGTTAACTAACTACCAGAGGAAAAAGCATGATCCAAAATGAATTAATCTCACCGACATGGTGGAAAATAAAAACCACAACCACGTTGATTGACACTTTCGATTTTCCCCTTAGAACTCGCTTCCGTAGAACCGCGTGATAAATCAATTAAAAATAGCCTTTCGCATCGTACAGGCCGTGGGTTGATGGAGCGGTTGATTTGTTTAGCCAAATGTCAGCAGCAATAATTACTATAGATCAAACACAGCGTACTAGTGACTTGTTTGTAGATTGATGTGCTATGTTTGATTCTTATTTTGCATGAACATTAAAGCAATTCGGAATGCCATTAGCCGGATGGTTGGGCAGTAAAGTGCAAAACGATAATGGTTTTGCCATGCAACGGCAAATGCGAAATGCAACTGTTTGATCATCTATGCACAAGGATGTGATGGAATGTGATGGTAACGCCTTTGGACGCCTTTGAACGTTCGTTACAAATCAAAACCTTGCGCAGAGTGTGGGGCAGAGTTTAACGTAATTATGAAACATTTGTCCGAGGTATTTGTCTAATCATCTTGCTTCTATAAATCACTTCCCAAGCTCGCTTGAAATCTTCCACTGGGAGTTACTTTCTTATCGATGTAAAATGTCTGTACTTTTCCTGATAACCTCAATCAATTTACGACTGCACATTATTGCTTCACGTGNTTGTCCGAGGTATTTGTCTAATCATCTTGCTTCTATAAATCACTTCCCAAGCTCGCTTGAAATCTTCCACTGGGAGTTACTTTCTTATCGATGTAAAATGTCTGTACTTTTCCTGATAACCTCAATCAATTTATGACTGCACATTATTGCTTCACGTGTGCATACCAGACCCGGAAGGGGAGGAAGATTAAGCACCAAAGTAGCTCGACATTACCCCCGATGCAACGTGCTTGGATGCATTCCGACTGAGCTTAAACTGCATATTTCATCGACTATAACGTACGGTGCGCTTCGGTGTACCATTCTCATATTGTCCACTTCCTGGTAACATACACCCCAGACTGGCAAGCATGGGAAAAGCAGAGAAAAGCTGAAGTGCAATCGACTGGTCAAACATGGCGCAACTGTGCAGGCCGAGATTGGTTCTATGAAATCATCATCATCATCATCATCCGCTTTATCCCGCAGGGAGGGAGGCTTGAGACTGCTTCCCAACGAGCATACGTTCCGATTGGGTGCGGTGAAAAAGTGAATTCTCCAAAGATAGCCTACCAGATGTGGTTTCCGGACTGAGCGGGGGGGCGTGGGATGGGTTTTGGAAACGTGCCGTTGGTCCGGTTTTGTGTATCGAAACGTATGTGTGTTTCGAGAGTTTGAACAACTTTTTCCCAAAGTACCGAGAAGTCCCGAGAAAACCAAGCGTCTAGATTTACACGATCGTTCTACGACTGCAGAAGCGTTTTTACGTCATACCAGGGTGTTACGAGTTGCAACGAACCGGGTTCCGAAATGCATTAACCTCTTGAAGTGGGGTAAAGCGGGTTGAAAGAAAAGCTAAACAGCAATTGATGCCAGACCAAACGGAATATTGGAAGACGTACACACATGGTGCAGACGGTGCAGTGTCATGTCGGGTTTTTGCTCGTTTCACTCATCACATCATCAACGTTTTTGGGGCGGGATAGAAGTAGGACTGGAACGCTACAGATAGGAAGTCATCATATTGATCTTGAGTGTACGATGTACAATGATCCAATATGTAACTCGTTTGCAAAGTAAACGAGCTAAATTTTACCAACATTTTCCCTCGCATCTGGACGACACCAGAACGAGCCCAATCAGAATGTCCGCCCGGTAACATCTTGTGCAGTGCCGAGTGGACACTTTATGTACAAATATTTCATCGTACCACAAACCGTCCGTTGTTGCAAACAAACAAGATGTCGGTCGGCTGTTGGGGAATGCGTGTTTGCTTGCATTAGCTTCGGATTATTCTGCTAGGGCAAGGCTTCGGAACCCTCCAAAGCAACAGAGAAACTATTCTGTTTGATGATTAGAAATCGTAGAAGCATAAACGAGCATAAATGCAAAGATCTGGGCAAATTCTTCCAATACAATTCCCTGACTGGATACATGCACCTTTATCCATACGAGTAGCTTGTTGTTGTTGTTGTTGATAAAGCCTACAACTCCCTGCCTCGGTGTATAATAGCTCACTTAAAGAATCGAATTAAAATGGTTTTAATTTCGTGTAGCTCTTTACCGGCGCAAGAACAACAGAACAACAGAAGCGCTTGCAATAGTTCATAAGCGTAATCATCATCAAGCATCCAGGTGCAGAGTCAAGGGTAAGCCGTACTTTGAAGGCTTTTGCAGCATTGCTAACAGCGCCACATCAACACGGCAATCAAGGTTGCTTGTTGGAAGGTTGGAATGAGTTCTTGTCTATTTCATACTGGTTCAGAATCAGCCACCATTTCAGGTCAGTTCAGCTGTGTTACGAGCTAGCTGACTTAGGACACTAGTCTAGAACAGATCTCCTACCAGCCCAGCCCTCGTTTTCGTTGTGATCGTTTTTTTTGTGGTTTATACGTTGTTTGAAAAGGTAGCAACCGATCAGCTGAAACGTTTCGCTTGAAATTGAAACAGTTAAAACGGGCGATAACTGAGGTTGGTGGGCGGGGGGTAGTGACTTCCTTCCACCCCGCTACAGAAGCGGAAATTGGCGATAAAACCTGGCGGTGGTTCAAGATCGTTGCAGAATGATAGCACTCAGCAGCAGTGTAGCTGTCTTCCACAACGAGCCTCCCTCGATGTTGTGCTTGTTTGGAGGAGGCAGGATGGGGAGATTAACTTGCACCAAAAGGGGGGTTTCGTAGGGAGGAGTGTTTGATGTGGATGGGAGGGAAAAATAACATCTTGTAGAAACAATCCTGCTGACCAGCGTCAGAATCGTTAATGGATCTTCGCATTGAGCAGCAGATAGGGAGCAGCTGCTCCAAACTAGCTCCTTTCCTGGGTTTTACTTTTTTTTCTGTTGCTGTAGCGTGTGTGTGTGTTTGTTTATGTGTTCCAGCGCTTGCCATTATTACAAAAGCAAACGTTTTTCATCCATGGGTATGGAGCAAGGGGAAGACGAAACACAAAAAAAAACAGGCAGAAAAGGAAGGAAGTCGATCTGAACGATCATCATCGGTAGCGATAGAGTTTTGATACAGCTTCAACAACTCCACAGGGTCAACAGACGGTGGGATTCGGTTGGCGAGAGGAACAGGGAGGAGGGAGAAAATGGAGAGAATTGATCGTATCATCATTGTGCTTACTTGTGGCTCGTTGAGTCAAAGCCTGTATTAAATTGTTTAATGCTACTACTTTGAATCTTCCGTAGGATGTTGAATATTTGTTCAACAAAGTAGCAAGTTGTGAGGATTTATAAAATTCATTTGTAGCATATCTTTTTTTTGCAACATATTCCTTTGCACTATCAGTGTGCGGAATTAAGAAGCTCTCCAGCAGCAATGGTTTATTGCACTCGTGTGAAGTTGTTTGTGCAATTAAGGGATGCAAACTGGCGACTTGTAAGATGCTATTTTTGGAAAGAGTTTGGGCTCTTGAAATTGAAGAGATTGGTTAAAAGATATCCAAACACTCGAGACTAGAGAAGACTAGAAAAAAAAATCCGCAATTCCATCAATTGGAATGAGTTGTAAATTAGACGTACTTTGCATAAATTAAGGGTCTTGAAAAAATAACCCTTCCTCCTTGGGATGGCAATCGAAAGGAAACGAGCGGAAGGAATTCATTCACAGCGATTAAAATTAGAAGAAGGAAATGAGTTTTTCTACCAGTTTGAAACGATTTGCTTTGTCCAGCTTGACTTCCAGAGGGTAGAAGTTTGTTTTTATTTTGGGAATAGTTTCGGTCACGGACGAGTGCCAATAGAAAAACATCGTACGGGTTAGCGTTTTAGATGATGCTATGCTACGAATTTCTACCCCAAATTGGCTTTTAATGTTGGAAATTCTTCTAGCGCAAACATTGGATGCTTTATCCCACATACCACGTGTAGCCGGGCCGGATATGTAGTGTGTAATGGTCTGTTTTATGGATGTTTAAATGCCGGTATTACATTCTTTGCTGTCCGATGGAATACGTGAATAGTTTGTTGGAATGGGATTTGCAAATTTAATTAAGTGAGAAATGTTGATGTATTAAATGATTCAATTAAGATTCTGTTACTGTAACACGACTTTATTTAAGCTAAGCGGAGAAAGACACTGCCAAGTAATAAACTAACAAAATCAAGTAATTTACAATCTAGAGCGAGATTCGCCTGCTCGAATCTTGCACAAACAATAAGATTTCCTCGAAGCCGGGGAAAGGTTTTCGTTCGTGAAAATTTGATTTAATCAAACTTCATGATGCAAGGCATCAAAGATGAAAGATCAAATAAACCTACTCCGAAGGTTGCAATCGGTCTCGCACAGGACACACTCACACAAACCCTATCCAAAGCCAATGATGGACAGGGTGGGAGTAAAAGGAGACGGGAAAAACCCAAAGCCGAGAAATAAATTTTGGTAGCTTCCGCTTTGATTGTTTTATTTGATTTTGCTTCAGCTTGAGATTCGTTGTGTTTAATATTCCTTCGCAAATGAAAGATGCTTTCTCGCAATGAAATGAACGAGTTCTTTTTGATTAGATGAACAAAATAAAAAAAATACACTCACAGAACCCTACGAAAAAGGAAGCATTTATACGGTATTGTACTTGCCAGTGGAAATCGTCCTTCGAGATACAGAATCCGGAATGAGTTTAAACCTAGCTGATAGAGTCGCGGAATAATCTCGCTTTGTTTGAGCTGGAACGTCTTCAAATACTTCATTAACGGAACGGCGACTAGTCTCGGTACTTGACGTGGACGTGGCAAGCTGCCAGTGATAAATGCGATTTAATTTCTTTTGTTTTGCGTTATTAGGTCGCGCTGTACAGAATGATTCAGTTCCTTCTGTATGGTGTATTTGCTTATTAAATGAAGATAAACTCTTGCCGGTTAGATTAAGGATAAGTCCTGATGATTCTCCAGTTTTGGAGAATAAGACGATTGTAAGAGCTTTTTTTCAACTATCGATTTTTGTGAGCATTTCTACGAGATTGCTATTCTCTAGACAAGGTTTTAAGCGGGGCAAACTGGATCCCTTTTAATTCTCATTCACAAAGCAACTTCTTAAACCGGAAAGAAACACCAATTAAAACCCTTTTTTTTCTTGCAGATCGTTTGACGATCGTAAAAGGTGTTTCGGTTGGAAACAATTGACGTAATTTATACCTCCATATACAACGTGCCTCTTTTTTTGGGGAAGACATCCTTCCGCCCCATACTAGATGAACCCATTTCTTAACCTTCCAACTGTACCATCTGCCATTTTAACGTACGAAAGAACCACGGCGAAGAATAACAAAGAACTTCGGAAAGGAACAAACCGTTCCGACGAGGTCATCCATTTCTGGGAGGCGTTTCCAGAGCAGTTTCGCGCAAACTTCTCAACACGAGTTTCGAGTAGGAGTAGAAGCAGTATGTCCCTGGGAAGTGTCTTAAGTTGTATTCCATACTCTTTACTTCGCACCGCACCAAACTCCACGGGTTCGATTACGGCGAACACGGAGCCGGCATGCCGGTATCGAACACCCGGCCAGAAGCAGGAGGAAAGATTAAGATATTAGAATAACAATACATCAGACCGGAAAGCTGTCGTAGGGTCGAGCGAATGGAAATCCGTTTGATGTGTTTTTTGCCCGATTCGGCTCATGCTCTAGGGCGGATGAATGTTGATGATGAAGCAATCAGTGTACAAGAGGATGTTGCTCACCCGCAGTTCGAACCCATTTCGGCAAAAGGGCTTCACCGATACGATCTACATCCAGACGGTTCTCCATGAAGCTTTAATTAATTTAAATAAGCTTTGCTTTTTTGGCGGGAACGGAAGATTCGGTGTTGTCCATATTGGAACTTCATCTTCTTCGCCATTCCTGGTCGACCTAATACCGAAGTTATACACATTAGAATGTGCGAAAGTCTATTCGTTCTAGGGGTTTTGTCTCACCTACCAGCAAATGCCAAGTTTTCGTCTATAAAGAGATGCCGCTTCTAAGAATCATGAGAACTTCAAAAACGATCCCATTACTTGGAGAATCTCACAAACGCTGCGTAATGGTAGGAATGATTTATCTCACCAAAAACCTTGTTAGCAGGAGAAAGATAGAAAGAAAGAAAAAAACACATTCAATATGCAGCTAATTACGTGGAGGAACATTCTTGTTGTGCGGAGTTAATGTACCGGGGAACGTATTGTTGTATCTTTTCGGGTTGGGATGTCGTAACATCACCGGTCTCGTGTGTCTTTATTATGTCAAGGCAATCGCATTATCATGCAGCAACGATAACGGGGGGCACAAAAGGGAACTGTCATCGATAGGCGTCATGAAGCGTTGAGTGATACTAATGAAGCAAACGCAAACGTCTTATCTTACGTTAGATGGTGTTATAGTGTTATCACACACCATTAGCCACCATGATTTGATTTTGTTCGACCTCCTGTACGAACTTGGCCTATTCTTTTTTTTTTCTTTCGCAATTTTAACTTGATTGATTTATGAGCTGGTCAGTTCCCAAGACACATAAGAATCGTTACCCGATACAATCAGTCCGAAGTTATGCAAATGGTTGTCCCTCGTGACAAGCATTCATGCGTGGTTTAAACGATGTTTCTTTAAGGGATTTTAAGGGGTTTCATTTACAACGCGTGTAGATCTGTATCATAATAGAGAAGAACAACAAAAAACATTCATATAAACAGCAAACTCATAACAAACCTTCCCTAAAGACGCACGAACGTGTTGCTCTTTCTTCGTGACACCTGACATCACCTTGAACTTGGAACGCATTCTCACGTTTCACCGGTGAAGTCCTGGCTTTTTTCCCTTCAAATAAAAGCAGCTCAAAGCTCAGTGCCGATACAATTTCAATGCCAATGTAAGGCTCGGTTTGTCGAGCAGAAATGGACACCGATGCGTCAAGGTCACCCTGCAAGGCAATCGAATCGGCGGAAGGGCTCACACAAACTAGAGCACACCTCACATTTCACGGGGTTATGCATATCGGACCGGCACTGGAAGGAAGGAGTCGGATATCGGTTTCACACGGAGCGGACAAACTCTCGTTGATCGTTGATTTCCGATTTTATTCCAGTTACCAATAACCCTGGTCCAAGATGTTGGTCGGAAATGCTGAAACTCTCGCCCTCATTGCTCTCTACACTGTGAGCGCGTCTATTTTATGGTACATTTGAGGCTGTGAGGAGTTGTTTTCTCCTTATCGACCACGGTTGTACCAGCAGCTTGATGGTGCGTAAAGGACACCTTACACCTCGGTGCGTTCGAATACGCACACCGGATCCAACATTCACCCCGTGCGTGTGTGATTGGCTCGCACGTCAAGGTTAATGTAAATTCCGCGCACAGCAAGAAAAGGCACACACAAAAAAATACACACCATGTGCATCGTTTATTCATTGGTAATCGAGACTTGTCACTATCTGTCGCCGGGTATTTGCTTACGCAAGAGCCTTTTTCTTTTCTCCTTGTCTTAGTGGTACTACAATGTGTCATAAAATGTTATGATGTAGTACGGACGGATGCGCACGTTGCGTCGCGCACATTGATGATGGGAATTTTTGGTGCTGCTCTCGGGATCGAAACCACCGTTGAACTGGTGGTTGTCGTCGCTTTTTTTCCCCCTTTTCATTTCTGTTTTGCAAAAGCTGTCCACGTACTCGACGAGGTTTAGTCGCTCTCTGGATGGGTGCGGATCGATGGATTTGCATAAAAAAATATCAATGGTTGATTTGGACGATGTGTTCGATGGCTTTTGTGCGTGTGCTGTGGGGTGATATTAATAAATTCCTTGCCTGTTTCTTCTCGTCGATCGATTTAAGCCGGGTTGCGTGGTGTGTTTTGTATTTATATATATAGGACCATTCAACAACACGCCACATCCGGTAACGGACAACACGTTAGTCAACACCCGAAAGTGTTTGGAACGGTGTGTGTTTTTGGCTACTGACGGTTAGCCAATCAATTGCTGCTTAATTATGAATAGAGTTCTTGACTCAATAAATTAAGGCATCAATATGTAATTAAATTCATTCCTTGTAAGTATTTTGTGCACCTTCGTCATCTTGTGAGGAAAATTAAAATATGTAATTATTCGTTATAACTTTTGCTGCGTAGAGTTGAACCGAACCGAAATAAGCTTACGAAAATTCCTTTCGAGCCTCAGGAATTTTCTTTCTTTCTTCTGTGTGATGTGCGAAAAAAAACCCCGAATGCATTAGATTGTTTTTTTTGTTATAATTTTTTTAAAGAAATTTATTGGTTTCTAAGTCAAAAGTAAGCCGATTAAACTAGTTTTCCAACCGGGGCGCTGTTAGATTATGCACATTTAAAGAAGCTTTACGACAGTATCTTCTAGATTACATTGTTTCCGATCCCATCAGTACATCAGCAACTGTCGGTACCGTTAGCAGTGATAGAAAACCCAAAGCGCGCCCACCCTTTGTGGTACATTTTTGACAAAGAAAAAGAACTGTAGAGAAAAAAAAACACACCACCACTCCCGATATCCTCCGTCTCTGATACCGTGGAGTAAAAGCATAAAACAAAATACAGGTCACATGTCGCTCAATGGCCACACATGGTCCAGCCCAGAAGGTTGTGAGATGCGTTGAAGCAAACCCATCAACCGTTAGAAGCACAGACAGGCTGGTTGAATGTGTCTTCCTATGCGCTGTGCTTTGCATTCGCCAATGTTCGACGACCCGAGCCGTGAAGCCTTTGATGGATGGCAACAAAAAAAACTGTAGCACCAAAAAGAAAAGAGTCGGGGTGGGGAAGGTTACAAATTTCGCAATCTCATCTTCTTTCAGGGTTGCGAAAGAAATGAGGGTAACATTTTTGTTTTTTTTTTGGCTTGAAGCTTATAGACACATGCACGGAGTGCCCTATACAAGGGCTGTGTCAATTTGGAACGGCAGACTATCAACGTTTCTTCCGCAATGGCTTTCCAAGTTGGCAGAGGGACGTGGGTGAGGTGAACTTTTTTTTTGGCATACGTTTCCATACTTCGACATCCAATATTCCGCTAGGTACTAATCAATCGACTATCGGTTAAGCTGAAGACCAGAAAGATGGAAACCTGAAACCGATCCGACGCGTTCGAGTCGAAAGGAATTCATCCATTCGTCACCCGGGAACGTCAGGGGAACAAACAACCATGCAATGCTTGCTTTAGGAAAATGATTTTTCCTTCTTTCCCTCTGCTTTCGTTTGTGTTTGTTGCGATCAAAACCATCCTCCATCGTGTTCGACGAATGTTTGAAGGGCATATCATGTTTATCACAAATCCCCAAAGCAACATTCGTCACGCGTTCGGTTTGGAATTGGCTTCATTTCCAAACATGAAGCCCACGCACCATTTCGTTACTGTTGTTGAATTTTGAAGAGTTTACCACTGGAGAGCGTAGATTAAAGATCATAAAACTTTACCGGCCAGCAAACCCACAGCAGGACACAGGCGGACATTAAACATCTTCGATTAACATGTCAGCATGCATTTGAGAAGTTTTTATGACTCCCTCTGTGTGTCGCTCTTGCCATCTGATGCATTTTTACAACTCCGTCCTTCATGTGTCGTGAATCATTTTGGGAAGGGTGGGAGGGCTTTTTTGTAGTAGTTTTGGCTTTTGGACTTCTTGTGCAAGCAAATATCAAGGTTTATTGCTAAGGTGTGTATGTAACGCTGGTTTTATATTACGGTGGATCGACTAATCGCGACGTATGCTTCACATCTGGGTGTCATTTCCTCCCGTACAAATGTCACACACAGGTGAGTTTGACGGGACATGACCGTTGGTCAAGACACTTTTCGGCCCGAAGGTTATGTTCTCTTCCCCCGGCCCGTGTAGGATGCAATTTAATGAGTTTCCTCACGGGGGGAGCAGCTGCAACCTGACGAGCACAATGCCAAGAATATTGGCAAAGTTCAGCTGAGCAGAAAAAGTTTTGCGTCCTTCCAATACCGGCAATGAAATGTTGCTACTAAAGCCGGTTGATGAGGAAGGCGCGGTTAGTTGTTAGCTACCGTAAATTCATCACTGTTCAAAGTTTTCTATTTATCCTTCAACAGTATCGTTTCTCAAGAGGTAAATCATTCCCAAGAGTTGTGTACTTTCTTATGCACAATAAAAGCAAACGAACGAATTATGTATGTATTTAATTAAATGTCAAATACATTCAATATTGCTCCCCAATATTCGTCCGTCAGAGGAATGTAGAGCAGTGTATGAAGAATAAAAAACACTCTTTTAATTGGTTTGTACTACGAAAGCAAAATGTCATTAAGCGTTCAAAGGATTGTAGTTCGCAGATCCACACTAAACGGTTTTTTGGCGCCTGCTGACGTAGAAGCACTTCTACGCCGTGTCTTAAAAAGTGCAAATCAAATCAATCCTACTACTTAAAACTTTAATTACAACCGTTCATCTAATCCGTTTACGTGTTTTCGTCCCACCACCTCTTTTTTCCATTCCAGCGTAAGTGTCATCTAAACGGTACCGGAAGCTGACGAGAGATCTCCATCACCACCATCGTAGTTTCGGGCTAAGTGAACCGGTAGGATTTTACGAAATTAGCCGATGCTAATCGGAACGTCACTTCCACTGCCACTCCCACCGGCTGTCCACAGATTTCGGGGCGCACTTTATCAAAACACACCGCAGCTACACCTTGGCGGATGTTGAACAGGGGAAAAGGAAGTGAAGGATACGGGTTGTGACGTTTTACAAATTGCCAAAAGTCTTCCCCATCCGCTGGACTCTCTTCAAACACCACGTACATCCACGCCAGGTGTGAATCGGTACGCGGGTTGGATTCGTGAAAAAGACTACCCCCGGTTTGAAGATGTTTAATGGAGTTAGAATTTCCATCAAACCGTACCGCCCATTTCCTAGACAACGAACCAGCCCAAAACACGTCGGCAGCTTGAGTTCTTGCAGGGTTCTTGGCGTATCCAAACTCGCACGTGTTATGATATCAATCTTACTCCAATCTGGTGGCGCTTTGGCAAACATTGAAAGTCATCCGTTTTCGCTTTCTCCATGCTGCATCAGCGTACCGTACCTTTGCAAGCCGAACCGAAAGGAGCGTTGGGAAGAGTTATTTGATTTCCTCCCCTTTTCGTGATTTTCCACCTCAACCTAGCCGGGTTCTGGTTGATGGTTTCACGGGTGCAAAGATTGTGCAAGTGCTTGAACGTAGAATTAAATATTTTACAGCGATGCGAGTAAGATCTAAAGGGTGTGCAGTATAGGGCCTCGAGGGAAAAAGCTAATTTTTCCACCCCGCTTCATACCATGCACCAAGAAGATGAGCCGGGGTTTTCTTCCAATCGCGATGTGCTACGTTATTCAATCGAGCTTAGGACCACCACTCGACAATCTATCTGTCTCCGGCAAAACAGAAAAGGGTTGAACTTGGGATGCAGGGAAAAGGTGTCTTTTCGCGCGTTGTGAGAAAGCGCTCGTCAGGATGCATCGTTTGTACGGTGGATTTATCAAACAAGGTTCCGGGAGCTACCGACAATCCACACTAATACCGCCTTACCGCATCTTCCGTGCGCTATCGGTAGTGCTTTAACGAACGAATCGATTTACGACACAACCGTTTCACCCATCCCATAGCGTCACTTTATGCAAAACGTCGTCCTTCAAGGTGATCTTTCAGCGTGCTTCGTTCCCCCGTTTTTGCGGGGATCCCCAGGTTTTATCGCGTATCACGAGCGTGAAACCGTGTCGAAGATTTTGTTGACGTAATTAATCCTGGGCACGTTCAGCGCTTCAGCCGCGGGTACGTGGTACTAGTGTGCTCGATCAAAAGGATTCGTAGAGTAGATGGGATTGTTTTTTTTTCCTTTTTTTTAATGAAGGATCCCTTTTTTGCATTCTAGACAACAACGGTTCACCTTAAGTTGAAGGTGTTGTAATCCTTATCCATCTTTTTTTTTTGCTTTGCAGTTTTTTTTTTGTTTCTAACCTTTTTCCAGGACGTTCTTAGCTTGTTTTTTTTTACATTGAAAGTCCTTATCGCTCGCACCGGCAACCTGGATGATTGCGGACGGTGTTTGACTAGCTTTTTNCCCTTTTTTGCATTCTAGACAACAACGGTTCACCTTAAGTTGAAGGTGTTGTAATCCTTATCCATCTTTTTTTTTGCTTTGCAGTTTTTTTTTTGTTTCTAACCTTTTTCCAGGACGTTCTTAGCTTGTTTTTTTTTACATTGAAAGTCCTTATCGCTCGCACCGGCAACCTGGATGATTGCGGACGGTGTTTGACTAGCTTTTTTTATGGCTTTTCGTTACTGTTTTTCCAGCAGCTTTTCCTTCGCCGTATGCGAACGTTTGGTAGCGTTCGGTACTAGCTGTATTGATAATCCGATCCAGTTTTCTTTTGCCAACGGCATTCTCTTATCATTCTGCTCATGAGCTGAGTATCATAATTTACACAAACACTCGAGGGTTCGTTTGCTGTTTTTGGTTTGCTCGATTGTTTCGCCTGTTACGCTCGTATCTTTGCCCAGGTCTTTTAAAATCTCCCTGTGCATGCTGGGACACATCGAACTAAATGGCTACATGGTGGCGCACACACAAACACACACATACGGTTTCTTATCGTGCAACACATCCTTTAGCGATTCGGGGTAGTACCCGGCTGCACAAAGGTTCGGCGATGTTGAGCCGTATGTACCGTTGCGGTGCTCGTAACTTACAAAATTATGAGCACCTTCACAGGCACCTCCCCGAGTACATCCTCCCTGTGTGCCTGCAGGGTGGTTAAACATTTATTTGCAAACCGTTCCAACATAAATTGCTAAGCGGCTTACGCATGCCGTTTCGGAAAAAACGGTGATTGTGCGGTTGTGTGATCCGTATCTAAGGGGTACGGGACTGTAAGCGACCGTGTGCATTTGGTGGACACGCGAAGAAACTGGGCGGCTACGGGTTGTGAAATGAATTTTCCGCAGAATTATTTAAAAGATATGTACGCATTTCAGTACAAAACTTCGGTTACCTGTTTTTCCCCCCACCTGGTTGGTGTTGTCATAATTTATCAGTTAATGTAGACGATCGTAAATGTATGTTTGAACTACCGTTACGATGACCTATCCGATGCGCGTGCCCCTTATATGGAGGATGAATGCAGTTTTATGATCCTTTGATCGTGATAGTCTTTAGTTATATCCCTTTCATAAAAAACCATCTACGTGTCACCATAGTATGTTGGGAGTGTTGCACAATTTTGCTAGCAACTACTAAGATTTCCCTTCTCCAAGATTTCCCACCCTAAGGCCCTTTTCAGTGAGTCGTTTTTTTGATTGAAGAAGTAACGTGTCCGCGACACAAGTACCACTCATACGCTCAATAGCGTTGCGATTGCGGTGTCATTTGTAACGACTTTAGTAACAGCTTCCCTGCTTTACCACCGTCTCCTAATCGCGTGTATCGATCAGCGCACGTTGCGCTTGCGCAGAGTGTCACACCGCGGACACAAAAGTCACTCGGCTAATGTCAGTCTGGTGAGCGAAACCGAAAACCACACACCTTCCACAGCTTCCACAATTGTGTGCTCGTGTTTCGGTTTCGTTTTTTTTTT
>CM028106.1:28093274-28132247 GCA_016170015.1 Anopheles longipalpis | reverse complement strand
GCTTGAAATACAGCGCAAAAACCTATGACCCATCTTATCCCAACTTTTGCTCATTTTCAATTAGATGAAATCCAATTAATAGACTGTCAGGGTGGCTTGGAATCAGCTTCACCGCCCGCATATCATTGCTTTGTGGAAACCCGCACGACGGAGCACCATGAGCACGCACATACGTTTGAAGAGCGCTGTTTTGCGAAAGCCGCACAAGTAGATATGCGAAGTGCAGACGTACAGACAGGCCTTCAGACAGGAGAAGAACTTTTTATCTTGCATATACGTGCGAAGAAAAGCCATCCCAAAAGCGTCTCGTACGCTGGGATCGGCTGTGGAGATAGGTTTGGAAGTGTCCTAAAAGGCTCTCTTTCTCTCCATGGTGGAGGAGTAACTTGTTTTTCTCCTCCAAATCTTTTTGTATACCACTTTTTGCGCCCAGCACCACGATTCGCTTATGTAATTTGCTATCGGTTCACGCTCGCTTAGGTGAAGGTATCGTTTCGCTTCCATATCGCAAAATCGGTTTAGCCGAAGATCTTGCGAGCGTGTTGCCCGGGAGTGCGTTTGTGCACCATCACGTAACCATTAGACGAAATCGGCGTGCGAATATTTTGCCCACCCCATTGGGCGCTTAGCTGCTGAAGGACGGCCAACGGGACAGGAAATGGCGTTGGTTTACGATGGTCCCGATCTTACACACCAGCTCGACCGGCCAATACCTTTCCCGTATGGGTTTCTCGATCAATTTGCGAATGTGTGACTGTTTTTTTTTTGCTTTGGTGCTGTTGTTGCTCTGTACACCCCTAGGTCCCGTTGGCATATCGCTCACTGCAAGGTATCGATATGAAGTGCTTTTACTGGCCATGGGTTGTGCTAGAGCAACAAGTTAATTTGCAAGCATGGATCACCCTCGGCCCCACAAGGGCCGCTGTGAGGTGCAGTTTACGAGGCGCGTATGTGGAATGGATCGATTTCGTGTCTGGAGAATAAAAGCTTAGTGGCTGAAGATGTGAAAGCAAACACCGCATTAGCCTGTGCGTGGAAGAAAAGTGGCAAAGTTTGCGTTTGTGCTTACATTTGAGAGCGCATTTGGTTAGCATAATGAGTTTATTCTGTAAACTTGACGTGAGGAGGATTTTTCCGATGACTTTTATTATGTTTTATATTTTTATTAAAATTAAGACTAAAAATTTAATTGCTACAAATCATTCTATTGGAAAACCTAATTAACTTTATGAAACATGTACAAAACGATAATTTCTACTAAAATAGATTTTATATTAAAATAATCACAAACACGAGATCTGTATGCCTTTGCAATACATTGTATCAGTAAGTGAAAGATGGAACTAGTGACCTCTCGTCTGAATTGGAATTTTAATTTGACATTTTGAACTTCAAATCTGGTTGATTGTAACAAAACGTGTTTTATATTTCCTAAGGGACAATATGTTTAGTGTATTCCATCTCGAAATTGCCTGCATGATAAAGTTTTCTATATTTACTAAAATAATAAAACAATAATATTTTCCCCGTTTCATTACTTCATATGCATCGAAACTTGTACAGTACGATGTAGGTTCACATCTTGCCCATTTACTGTAACAGGAACCATCCAATCGACCTGTATTGCAAACATTCACCGTCTCCCGAGAGGAACGTTTTGCAATAAAGTATTAAAATTTCCTTCCCCAAAAACTAGCACAATCTATCTTCCCGGCGTTTCTAATCCCGATGCCCTCCGGTTCGGCCATCGAAAACGATCGGGAAAGGAGGTTTTACACCGCAGTGAAATGCGATGGAAATCAATTTTCCACCAAACAATAGCAGCCAAAGGTCTAGCACACCTCAACGGGTCAGTGCTGGGGGTGATAGTGGTTGGGCACCGTTCAAGAACCGCAGACAAAACGGGCACAATAAGCTACTTCAGCCATTGCAAGGGTAATATTTCTCCCAAGTAATTATGAAACGTGGAATGCTCGTGTGCACAGGAAACAATCAAGCTCCGTTTGCCATCGAACGCTATTCTTTTCCATCGCGACTCGAGCACATCCGTGACCACATATTCTTTTTTTTTTGTGTGTATTTATTGTATCATTCCTGGTACGGTTCTTTTCAGGCTCATGGTTTAATCTACCTCGAGGGCCAGATGAGTGCACGGTGGGTCATTTTTGCTCGCCCGATCCCATAAATCCCTGCCGTGCATGGGATCTTGCCGGAACAGAAATGCTTTTGTCTGTGTGTGCCTAATCCCAACCCTAACGGATGTGCTTGATAGCGTATGATCGGTCCGTGGTGATCGTCGCTGTCGAAACGTTCGTTGCCCTGCTGACCCATGAATCATTTTCACCCAATTCCGTTGCTGACTTGCGGGTGTGGTGGTTGAGATTCTGAGTGCAATAGGTTAGTGTGTCCTATCGGTTAGTAGGAGATCCACCATGATGCCCTTTCTGCTGTGGCCCTGACAATGAACAGATGCATAAGATGCAGACATGTGTATGTGTGTGTGTGCGTATCTGTTTGTGGTTGGTTAGCTCTATCTGCAAACAATAAGATGCCTTCTAACCTCCATCTAGAGCTCTACCGATCACCACGATCATCTGATGTATGTCGGTAGATTCGCCGCATAAAGCAATAGGTGATCATGCATCGTACCTTCAGCATGGTTCGTTTATATACACACACACACACACAACCGCAGCGGGAGTAAACGAACGTGAAACACTATGCGTTCCATCTTCCGGGGTACATCATCACCCGCTGTCGTTGGGCCGTTGCCATCGTCATCGGGCTCGGAAAGGAAATGATGATGAATCTTTGCTCTGGTGACCGACTCACCCGATGGGCACACGAATACCTCCGGGCTCTGGCACTCATCTAGCAGAAGTAGAATAAAACGTCTCCCCGGGGCGGGCCTGAACGAATGAGGTTATGATTGGTGGACGAGCGGGAGTTTGGGATCCGATCGCCACATTCCGATAAGGAAGAACAATAACGTCGGAATAATAAATAACATTAAAAATGGCATCTTCGTGTTTGTGGGTGTATGTGTATGTGTGTGTGTGTGTGTGTCCCACTTTCAGTTTGAGTCGTGTTTCAAGCTTCGACGTCTTGTCACACAGTGACATAAGGTTTAGATCTTACGCTGTCAGACGAAACAATTGCAGCGGATAATGTCAATGTATAATACTTTCTAAAGCAATGTTTACTTTATTGGTGTTTGCCTCCTATTTTTTTAAATTAAACTTTAAACTAAAATTAATAATCAATAATGATATTTATTGTTTCAGAACGTTCGTTTCTGATAATTCAATCAAAAGACTTGAACGATCTTCTATTTTAAAGCGACGAACCCGTTTTAATGATTTTACTTCTCTTTAATTTTTTTTCTTTTATGTTTGTATAAAATTGTAACAATTCAATATTTCTCTCGAGAACCGTTAGAAACACAGTTCCAGTAGGAAATGCATACGACTCCACCAGAAGAACGGTTGCATTGAAAAAAGAACCCTTTCCGTAATACAATCCGCTTGAGTTGAGGCACGGCCTTCACCAAAGACGTCCAGCATCCATTTCATTTTTCCAAACATTCCGATTACGGTCTCGATGGGACTAAAAACTACCACGCTACATCTAATTGAGGCGTATGCTGGTTAGACCGGTAGCAAAACAACCAAGGCGAACGCTAGGCGAAGCGTTAACCAAAGCTAATGGGAAAAGGGTTGTGGATAAATGAGAAGCAAATGAAAATGGTCAACAGAGGAAGAAAAATTGAAGCAAATTGTGCTCAACCCAAACGTGTCCCCCTTTCTTTTTTTTGTTGTTGCTTCACGTTTCTGTTGACTCGGTTCCATCCTCTTTCGGTGTGCTTTCTATTCGTCAATCTTGAGCGATTCTAACGATTTAGCTCGCGATGGAGCGAAGAAAAAAAATTACATTCCAGCCGTGTAAGGCCCATGTGTAAAGGTTTTCCCCACCCTTTTCGCACCGTGGCGGATGGTGTGGAGCCCTTGCGGGCGTTCGCTTGCAGCAGTGCGCTTTATGCGAATATGATGGTAACGGGGGTTCCAAAAACCTCGTTTTCCTGCTGACCCATGGAAAGCCGCAGTGCTACGGTGGTCCAGCATAAGCGGGGGCTCGGGTTTCCAAAGCCATAAAAAAGCCCACCAAACCACCAGCACCACCATAAGGAGGCAGTAGCAATGACGACAAAAACCGATGATCGTATCGTTGGTAGCGTTAAAGGAGAAGAACGAACAGAGGAGAGAACGAACTGCATGCATGCACCCCCAAACCTTTCGCCGCACAAAAAAAGGGAAACCCCTCCAGCACCGAGCATAATCGGCATCGGTATGAAAACGACACCTTACCGAAACGGGTGGAAAATTCAGCGGGGTAGGAAAACATTCGTACCGGGTTTCTGACCATCGGTGGTCGCATCGTGGCAATGCGGGAAAGAAAAATGTCACATTACATCTCAGCTATTTTTACATAACTTCTTCAAGCTCCGAGGCGCACACACACACGGTCATCAGGTTTTGCTCGGGGTGTTTGGGGTTGGGTGAGATAAAAGAAAAGCAAAATACCATACGCCCGTTGGCCACGTTGATGGTATCATGTTTTCTGGTGATTATTTCATGGCGCCTGGCATTCCAAGAGGATATCCCCAGCGTGTTTCGGGGGAAGATTCGTAAAGAAATATTTATTGTTTCTCCGAACCGGAAAATTGTCCCACCGCCAACCTTCACCACACCCGCCCCTCGGCTTCGAAAACGAACCATCCATACTGGTGATGGAATTCGACCTTAAAACAAAGCGAACACGAGGTGGAAAAGTCGGAAAAACACCCTGACCTCCTAATGCTCGGTTGGTTCGTGTGATGGTTGCGAGTGACGAATCGAACGGAATAAAACAACAAACAGCATGCATGGATGCATGCTTCCATTCAATCGAAACGGAATGGTACAAAACACTAACACACAAACGCGATCCGTTATTGATACATTCATGGTTGGTACCGGTCCGACTGTTGACTGCATCGCTGCGTCGTTTTTCATGTCCGCTACGTAAATCGACATTGACCTCATCGAAACAGAAACGGTTTCGTGACGTGGTCTGAACTGCTGACACAACACAAAAAAGGAAGGAAAATAGAGAATGATCCAATTGTAATAATTACCTTCTTACCGTTGGATGGGTTGAGCAAAATTTAGCCTGATCAGTGAAAATTGTTAATTGGTTTCAGGCGCTTATAGGAAAAACGAACGAAATTAAGTATCACATGGGAGGTTTGGGGCTCGTTGGGTGCTAAATTATACACCCGGGAGATTTTGCTTACTTTGTATTTCCTTCTTCGTGCCCCTGTTCGTTTGCTAAATCGGAAGAAAATTAAGTGTGGGCATATTTTTAATTGAAATTTGTCGATTTTCAAAAAAGCATATAAACAAAAAAATCATATAAAGAAAAGAAAAAACCAAGGAAATTTTACAATAAGTTTATATCAATTTGCAAGAAACTTTTTATTAAAAATGTAATACTTCTACACTTCTAACACCAAATTTAATACCACCAACAAACGAATGCACCATTTAAACACTTTCGATCTATAAAAAAGCGACCGCTCTTTATCGCTTAATAAAGGACACCGAAATTGATCGAATAAAAATATTTACGATCATTGCTGCTCCCGCAAACTACTTCACAAGTACACAACGCCCCAGGCAATTGTTTTATCTTTGGTTCACATTTTTGGGGTATCCAGTTTCGTTTCGTCGTTACAAAATGGTCAAAGATACACACAAAGAACCCGTTCTCGCACAAACGGACATGCGATTACAGACGAAACGGTAAATGGCTGACACATTACTTCGTAATTGCATTTGAACGCCCCCGAAACCGTTGGAAGCGGTTGCTTTTGCCATCCAATTTTCCAAACACTGGCACGCTGGCACGTTCTCTTTTTCCTGCCACCCGGCGGAAGAAAGTGACCATTTCCGTCACCCTTTCTGTAGGAAAGTGCTACTAGATGCGAGTGCCATCTTCAAGATGGCGAAGATGTGCACGAAGAAAAGGGGAACAAAATTGAACGTCTTCTCCGCTCGATGGCTATTAAATAATTGATCGTGCAAACGATGTTCCTCGATCGTTGTCACCAGCCACAGGGCAGTTTCGCTCCCTGTGAATGTCGATATGCCGAATCGTTTTGTTTTTCCCCCGGAACGTTTCCAATCGTTCGTACCGAAATGGTGAGGAAGGGTTTTCTTTTCTAACACCTAATGGTGGCCACCATATCATTGGTTGTGTTCCGTTTCCTCTCTCCCCGGGGGATTTTGGGTGCCATGTTTTTGTGTTAGTAATTTTTCCCGCCCGTTTCATAAAAGCCCTAGCACTGCAGAAAGGGAAGGCTCCCATGGAAAATGGGGAGAAATTGGAAATGCTTTTCGTTGGGTACGAACATTTCACACCCATCTTTTCACCGGCAATGGTGGCCCTTTCGGTTGGTACATTAGTGACCACACGCCATGTTAAACCTTTCCCCCTAAGGGGAATGTTCGACTGACGACTGTTTGTGTCTGTGTGTTTCGAGCGCCGTGAAGATGTGTGACGCTCATTGCGGTGGCACACGATGATGGCGGCAGTAGCATCATTTCCCATGCGCATCAACCCATACCCGCAAAAGGGAATTGCGTTCGATTTGACCCATATTACCCGAAAAATTGCACTCGGAATGATGCTGTTTGTGTGGAGGTCCGTTGCGGTTTGTCCTGGTTTCTATACTTCATATTCCGGTCCGGTACGTCGGAGTTATTACCGACTTGATAGACTAGCAAATTACGTTTCCCATTGGTTTCCCATATTTAACGACATTTATCTTCTTGTTTTATGTACCATTTTTATCTTGCTCAAAGGGTTTTTTCATTTTGTGATGAAATAGTAAAAAGGAAGAAATTTTTAAATATAGAATTGTAGCATGCCTAAATTTTGACCGTTGTAAAGTTTAGGTAAATGGTTAATAAAATTATCCTAAATTGTTTTATAGTATATTATAAAAATTATGTACGAATATTTTTCTTATTTATCAAACACATCCATTTTAAGTTACTTTTTTCTAATAAAACTATTCTTTATTCATTTATTTCAGGAAAAAGATCTGCACACAGCATCCTGGTAAGTAACGATGATCTTTTATATGCAAAACTTTTCTTCCACAAAAATTCCAACTGTTTAAAAATGCCCAATTAAGTGAACATTTTTCTGCGTTAGTCACCGGTAAAGCTTAAGCTCCAATCGAAAGTAAATTGCCCTTTGTGTGTTTCAGCACAGAGCACCTGAGCACCCTAAGCTCCATCAAGTTTGGCATCTTCTATCAGCCATCGATTGTATAGAGAGAAAGAGAAAAAAATTTCCCTTTACCAACCATGTTTTGCAAAGGGAAAAAAGGGGATTACTATTCCGGCAACAGTGTACCGTCATCTGGCGGATGGGTGCAACAAAACTGTTGCAATATTCATAACACTTTCGGTCTCCTGTTTCGCTCGCTGGCGCTTCCAGTTGCCATCCATCCATCAAGGGAATTTGGGATGCAATAGCAATCATTGTTAGCGCACATACCCAACACAACAAAAAAGAAAGAAACAACGGATGTGAAACGCTGTACAAAGTATCAGAATTTTCAGTACGACATGTAACATACCTTAGTGACAGATGGGCATCGAAACGATCAGTTGCACCATGGCTGGGGAACATATTCGATTTTGTGGATTTTCATTTATTTTTTCCGCCCGCTTTTTGCAACCACGTACGATACAAACTGGAAGCCACATAAAATTGCTACAGGAAGTGAGGGCATACAGCAAAAAAAGAATCCTCTAGGACAAACCAGCACCAAGTGGTTCGTTTTTTGTTTGTTGGGGAAAAAAGTCGAGCAGATTTACATGCTACAAATGATTTGCCAATTTTGAGTACTGTTTTATTTTTTTTTCGTGTTGAGGGAAAAAATAATAAATTTATTAGTCAGTTGGTTCATAAAACAATGCACACCACACGCCAAACGACCGAATGGTCGTGGCATATGTGATTCGAGTGGGGAAAAAATAATAAACATTTTATACACTCCAAAAACCAATTCTATGTTTATGGAACATGAAAATGGTTGTACCATACGCATCGTATGATTCTAGGTATCGATTGGTAATGGAGTGAAGTACCGAAAGCAGCATAAAAATTCGTTCATTTAAATGCGTTGACCGGGAAATGGACCGAACAGAGGACTTCCATTTTTTTTTTGCTGTTGTAGTTGCTCGAATCGCTTAACCGTACAACCATTTTCATCAGCTTTTATTTTCCACCACCAGAGCGCATATCGCCGTTTGTGCCCACTCGTATCACCATTTCTAAAGAGTCGTTTGTTTTTTACCCATTCCTTTCCTTTCTCCCTTTCTTTCTTTCACACACCCCATCCCTTCCGTGTTATTGCAAAATTCCAATCGAATCCCTACCCCCCAAACCGGGATAATGGTCCCGGAACGATCGGACACCGGTCAGTAGAGCATTCGCCATTCGGTGGCACAGAAAACGCGCAAATATTCGCGCTCAAGTGTGCCGCCGTGCCTGAATGGAACTGTGTGTGTGTGTATGGGGGTATTCGCTCATGCCTTTTGCCACCCTTCACACGGGACCTGGTCATCTTCACATACGAACCAAACCATCAAATGCGTCGCCAGAGACGACTCTCGCACCAGAGTCTCACACGTCAAATGGGACTTTGCTGTAATGTTTTTTTTTTTCGTTTTGCTCATCTCTTTTCCACATGTACGTGTGTAAATGTGTGAGTAATCCAATATGTTGTCCGGCGAAATTAACGGTAAATACGCGTCGCCAGCATTGGGGCTTCAGCTTACCCTGCTATTGCCTCTCAGCCTCGGTCCCAACCTCGGCGATACATTGCTACGGCCGGTTGGTAGAAGAGAAATGCGAGATCAGGAAAAAGGGCCTAAGGTTTCCCGCCCCTTATTTGCCCGGGGGGGACATCGGGTAGGGGACACAGATTGCAAGAACGTAACAACCGTTTAGATGCGAATGGGGGGGTTTTGGTTTGGTGCGAATGCGGATTTGACACGGTTCCATCCGTCGAGTCAAAGTGATCGAACTAGGCAATGTCTATCAAGTGCCTTCAATTTGCATTATGTTTTTTTGGTACAAAGAAGAGCAGAATTGCAGACAAATTAAGAATAGCTGGGAATGATTCTAATGAATTGGATTTTTCGCTTAGGGAGCTTTTTGGGAGATTATTTGGGGGATTTTCACAGAATATTTAATTGTTGGATTATCGCAACAATAGACTTGAATTAAAAAAAGTTTTATTTAAATATGGACTTTTTTTGTCTGAACATTGCGTGAATTTCGAATTTTATATATTAAACCAAACCTTTTTATAATTTCCCTTAAATCAACTTCTTTAATGGAGCTCCATCCCAACGACTGTCATCCATTTCTCCCCGTTGTGTGAAGGCTCATATACTTATGCAGCGATAAAAATAGCCACAAACAAACCTTCTACTTCATGCATCTTTAGGTGTTCCTTGTCCATACCCACAAGATTAATGAGCTTTCTACCAGAATGCATGCTAAATCCATCCATCCATTCTGTCCCCCACCACCCAGCAATGCCAGCGTTAGGCTTAGAGTTCAACATAGAGATCCATCGTTAACCTTCGTGTCTTGGAGCACCTTCGCCTTCAAGATGTGTTTCCTTATATGGCTAAGCAGGTTATATCGTACGAGATCGTAGGAAGAATTGGAGGAAACGAAGTGAAGAGAAATGTTGTTTAAGATCAAAATTAATATTTCATTACATCCGTCCAACCGAATGGTATAAAGCACTCTCGTACTTGCACTTCAAAAATTTTCCACACTATTTCCATCTCCCTTCCCATTTTCCATCCGCCGTGTTCTTGTTTTGATGTGTATATTTTTCCACTTCGCTGCACGGTACTGTTATGGCCGGGTGTGTTGTTTTTATTAGTCTTGCACTTTTGCATACGTTACGGCCCTGTTTTCTGCTGCACCGATCGTAAACACGGACCCCGCAATCACGCTGCAAGGGATAATCGGCCGATGCCGAGAGTGGGTGATCCTCTTCAGTAATCGTTCACTTGAAGCCGGATAGAACGTTCTGAGGATATGGTATTGGAGGAGAGGGAGGGGTGGTTTGTTACGAGATGCTAGCCCTGGTTTTTTTTACAAGTCTTGCCTGCTTGATTCCTTTGCCCTCGCTTAGCTAGAATGCTAAATAATTGTAACGGTTGTTGTAGGCATTATTTTTTACTACTTCCAACCATTTCTTCCCGACCGTTCGCCCGACCGACCGACCATACCGAAGCGGTCGAAAAAGCAAAATTCCCGAGTTCCAGAGATTCTGACGTAGTCAATCTTAATCAAGTTTTGAACTTCTTCGATTCCGGTTCTTGGTTCTTGGTGCGGTGTGATTCCAGATTGTTGGTCGCTTTGAAGAACGGGATTCTTTGCCAACGATACCGTCGCTTACTGATGGTACGGACGATTTGAAGCAAGGTAGATGGATGGGAAACGAATCGTGTCCATGTTTCCTCGAAGTACGGTCCAGCTGTTGGGGTCAGTTTCCCGAACCTGGTTGCATTTGACGATCGTCAGATCAGGTTCTAGATATTAGTTCCAATGGAGACACCGAGAACCGGGCCTGGAAAACCGGTAAACAAACTTAAGAACCAGCTCCCAAACGAAGTACTGACCATCGCAATGATGCATTCTAGCGTTTTGAGCCCCACAAGCAGCTTCGAGTAGAGGATTCGTTCCGGGGGTTGAGTATAATGGTAGGTAATTTTTGTTGTTGTTTCGCTCGTACGGGTTAGTTGAATGTGTTTGGGTTGGCGATCGTGAGAGCTTATTGATTAATCTTCGTCCAGTTTGTGTACGTGGATCGCTAGTGGTCGTAATGGGAAAGGTCACCAGCCGTTGACCGGTTTGCGCGGGATATTCTGTTGTTTTTTTTGTGCATTTGTTGCTCATTTTCCTGATAGACTAACGGTTGTTGTACGAATAATGGGTTTCTCGGTTTGTTCCGTTATGGACGAAAAAGGGCAAGCCCTTCAATGGTAGTCAGATTATGGGACCTTGTGTAGAAATACCAGAAATAAATAAAATCCTTGCTTTTTACTAACGTGTCCACCATGTTTATGGTATGTCAGTCAGAATTAACAATTGTTGCAAAAAAAAAATGTTTATTGCATCCCCGCCTGAGCAGCTGGATAACTTCAGAAGCTTTACGGTTTTCTTCAACCATCGCCCACGTTGGTGTTCCCAAGGGCATAAGGCTAACTATAGCCCACCTAGCCGACCTTCTAAACTTCTCCGGCGCAAGCATCATCTAGAAACTTTCTCCTTAATTTCAATAGATCCAACTAATCCCTTCAAAACGTACCACGATACAACTGATCTTTTGACCAGCACGATCTCTCCAACCCTGCTTGATCAACGTCCCTTTGCATTTGTAGTGGCTATTGATGCCAACCCAAACCCACAGGTACTGTACATCTAGATTTGATTTTATTAATTTCTAACCATCACCGTGTCGATCGCGAACATGGGTAGTCTTCCTATCTGACTCACCCGGGACTGGTGTATGCGAATTTTGCGATCTACGCCTTTTGCAGAAAATTCCTAACCAATCTTCACTAGAAAGGAGTTGCTTTAATTGCACATCGATCGCGATTTGACATGCGCCCGTTCGGTTTGGCAGCATATGCGAGGTTTTTGGGTGGTCGGCTTTCGCCTCAGTTTCATCTTCGCTAAGGCTGGCACCAGCGGTAACACGCCACACATATTGCAAAAAAATAATAATAAACGAAAGAAAAACATCCGACGCAAAATCTACTCACGGAAGCCGTAGGCGTTGATTTTCGGTATCCAAGCGTCCCATATTTGGGCGCTTACTCGAGCAGTAAGAGTTTGACCCACTTTGCGCACAAACCGCTGGGGACGCACTTTTGAGCTGATGAAGAATTTAATGCAAACGGGATCGATTATCTTCTGTTTATAGTGGCGAAAGAGAGTTTTTGCCGCCGTGAAGCCTGACCTGAAAGTATACGAATTCCAGCATTCTAGAGCACACAAATAAGGAAAATGAAAGCTTTTGAATGAAGGGAGTGAAACTTTAACGTTACTTTGAAAAGTTTAAAATTTTTGGGTAGAAATAATATAGGCAGACTTACTCGTGAAAATACCACAAAGCAGTAAGATTTTACATTTTCTTTTATCAAAACTAGTACGGCAAGAAATCACAGCTGACCCAGTACGGTAAAACATTCTTTTCCTAGCGTCATTAGTTATAAAGCCGACTGACAATAAATTGTGACGTTCCAGGTCGTTCCTTCTCGTCGTTTGCAAATAAGAATCGTTAAACGCCGTGGTGTGTGGTTTTTTTTTTGCTCCCTCCCTACGCGCCTGCATGGCATCCAATAAACGTAATAAGCCTCCGAACGTTAGTGATATGGAAGACACGTGGAGATGAAAATTTATTGCGAACTTCCCTTTTCACCCTCCCCGTTGCGACCTATTNAAAAAATAATAATAAACGAAAGAAAAACATCCGACGCAAAATCTACTCACGGAAGCCGTAGGCGTTGATTTTCGGTATCCAAGCGTCCCATATTTGGGCGCTTACTCGAGCAGTAAGAGTTTGACCCACTTTGCGCACAAACCGCTGGGGACGCACTTTTGAGCTGATGAAGAATTTAATGCAAACGGGATCGATTATCTTCTGTTTATAGTGGCGAAAGAGGGTTTTTTGTGGACGAGAAGCTTGAACTGAAAGTATCCGAATTCCAGTATTCTAGAGCATACAAATAAGGAAAATGAAAGCTTTTGAATGAAGGGAGTGAAACTTTAACGTTACTTTGAAAAGTTTTAATTTTTGGGTAGAAATATTTTCAGGCAGACTTACTCGTGAAAATACCACAAAGCTGTAAGATTTTACATTTTCTTTTATCAAAACTAGTACGGCAAGAAATCACAGCTGACCCAGTACGGTAAAACATTCTTTTCCTAGCGGCATTCGTTATAAAGCCGACTGACAATAAATTGTGACGTTCCAGGTCGTTCCTTCTCGTCGTTTGCAAATAAGAATCGTTAAACGCCGTGGTGTGTGGTTTTTTTTTGCTCCCTCGCTACACGCCTGCATGGCATCCAATAAACGTAATAAGCCTCCGAACGTTAGTGATATGGAAGACACGTGGAGATGAAAATTTATTGCGAACTTCCCTTTTCACCCTCCCCGTTGCGACCTATTTGCTGACCCGGATGTCAGTTAGCATCGTACGATGTCAAAGGTCGCTAACCGCCTTCCGGGTGCGCGTATGTACCAAGTATGTACCACGTTGGCCCAGTTAGAACCGCCAAAACCGGAAACACAGTTCCACAGTGCTGTGCAAAACTTATTTGCCTGCAGCGCGTTTCCCGGTTGCAGTGTGCTGGTGTTGTGATGTGATTGGATTTCCGATGATTGATGGACGAATGGGGATTGTAACAGAAGGCAGCTTGAAGTCTGCTGTGAGTGTTATTTACTTTTCACTACCCAACACCCACACCCATCGGCTAGGGAATATACCTCGACCGGCCAGCACAATATTGGTGGATCGATGCGAATGCAATTCAGAGCCATCATCGATCAATTGTTTAATATTTATTTGTTTAACAGCAGCACTTCCGGTCGGTGTGCACGTGATGTGTGTCGATGAATTTTAAACCCTATAAAATGATAAACACTTTTTCGTAACATTATACCATAAATTTTGACCCACTGCACACCACCATCCTCGACTGCGGCGCTTGTGGTTGATTGTGGTAAATCATTGTTCAATAATTGAATACTGTCGAAATTACATCCTGCACGATTGGAAGTGTTTCCGTGCCGCTTTTGGTTCCTTTCCTAGAAGGTTAACGTTCCGAATACTTCCTCATTGTTTTCTTCCTTTTGTTTATTTATGTGTTTTATCAAAAGTTGAATAATTCTTTAATTTTTTTTTGGTTTTTTTTTACAAAAGAAGGCAACAAAAGAAAGAAGAAAGGAGAATTGTATCTTTTTATATTTTTTTCTAGAATTACATGGGGTTTTATTTTTCGGTTTCCATGACAAATCGATGAGGAGTTTTTTCAAAATTTTAACCTAATATTTTTATTTAAAAACCACCTATATAGTTATAAATATAAATAAAAACATCACTTCGCCATACTTGCCATAATACCTATTTACTTACTAACCAAAATTTAAACTTTAATTGAATGTTGTTTCATCCATTAGCACTTCCATCCAACAAGAAATCATCCAGCATTAAAAGCTTACTAATACTGACCAATGCGCATCAATTTCCTTCCCCGTAAATCTGTATCTCAATTTAGGAAAAAGTTTCACTTCGTACAGTGATCGTTATGCGGCACGTTTCCACGCATCCACGATCAAAATCAACCTTGATCCACTCACGCTTTGATGATAGAATTAAGCAGTCATTATTGGAAACTAGTTTTCCCAAAAACCGCAGCACCGATCGTTGAGACAGCAATCAAGGTCATCTCCTCGGTGTGGATGTAAAAGATGGGAAAAGAGCAGCCGATCGGGCAGCACCCGATCGAACCAGCGGAAAAGCGAAATTTTCAACCCATGGTTCTCGTATACCACCACCTCCTCCATCCCCCTATTCACCCTCGTGATTGGTTCGGGCCCGTGTGAAGAAAGCTGTTGTACGATCGGGATAAATCGATCGTCGATTGCGGTCGTGAAGCTTTCGTCCGTTTACAAAACAATGCCAGTAAAACACGTCTAACGTTTCGGCTGGGAAAAGGGGCAAAAGTCAATCAGTTAAAAAGTGGTGAACAGAAGAGGTCAACCATTATGTGACCGTCGGTGTGTGCTTCGCTCGAGCGGATAAGGCATCCATCGTACGAAAAGATTTCTTTCACGAAGCACAAGCCAAAGACAACGGTGCCGTGTGGTAAAAACTGTGGCCGTTTCGTTTGCAAACGAGACGGGACTGACCGATAATTGCTAAAACATGCAAAAATGCGTTCGAACAAACCGGGGTTCGGTATTGATCACAAAGTACCGATGGTTCGTGGCACTCTTTATTGACTCGCGCGTTGGGTAATGGCTGACATTTCGACTGGGTACTAGGGAAGGAAAAACTAAGCGCCCTTTTTTGTTGTTTCGAATCCAACAAGCAATTTTGCACACTGTTAACCTTACTCGTTTGCTGCCCAAGCTAACGTTAACGACAGAACGCTTAACTAATTCGAGTTAAGCATGTGTCAAAGTGTCAAAGAAGGAGGGAATTTTGCACACAAACAAGAAACAGGGAAAAGATATAAATCCTTCACAATACGATCGCTAATAGTAATAAGCGGGCTGGTAAATAGCGGTGTGCAAATTTGTTTCCCGCCCAAAATGGGTGGCTGCAATTTGTTCGTAAACGTTTCGTAAAATTTATTGAAATATCACGTACCCAGTACCTGGCGTGGTAGTGTACAAGAAAAAAAATTGGGACTTTCAATATTGCAGTTTTTCTTGCTCATTTTAAGTATGATTACAATTTGAGAGCTTTTTTTGTTTTATTTTTGTGCCCATTCACCAGACAACTATTATGTCGGCAGAATCTCCTTTCCCCTTTTTGGGTTATGCGAAACAAAGAATCACATCACGCATCACAAGTACAAAATAAATACAAAACATATAAAAAATAAACATTGAAAATCGTTTAACAGCACATCGGTGGCAGATGCATTTTGAATACGTTAGCAGCAGTACTTAGTACGTGGTGGTAGGCCTCAAACGGCCCGAAGCAGAAAAGTCTCATTTATCCTTCCACCGGCGTGTGTGTGGGTGCGTGTACTTTTGATTTTATTTTCTGTTTCATTTCACTGATCCCTCAAGCTGGAAAGAGGACACATTGTCTGCTTAAGCTTGCAAATTATGATTTTTTGCTGTTGTTGTTGCACCCATTCTCCCTTTGTCCCACGCATGGATGATTGTAGGGATGTACCGAAAAAGGGCCATTTTGTTGGGTTTGGTGTTGATAAGGCTTCAAGAAAAACGTGTCACCAGTGTGCGTACTAACCTTCCCCCGGTTAGCATATGGCACTGTAGAATAGTGTTTCGTTGATGTTCAAAATATGCTGCAACATTCGTGTGGGTGGGCTGTATTGAAGTGTTATTTTTTTCCTTCAAGCTCCACACCACAACACCGTATGACGACAATTGTGACCGCGTGTTTTCGGTGCCCGTGTGTGTGTGCGGATAATGGTCATCTGCCGGGATTGATGATGATTTCGGTTGGAATTTCGATGCAATCCGCACCGGTTGCATATTTAATGTAATGGTTAAAGCCATTTTAAAGAGCTTTTCGATTGAACAATGTATATAATGCGTTTGTGTAGTTTATTGTTAACGAGTGTTGCTGGGTGAAAACGATAACAAAAAGTAAGCTGTTTATGTTCCATTCCAATGATAATAATTCTTTCTGCATTTTATTAATAATTCCATTAACAAATTTCTTTGAAACGCTTTTGTAATCAGGAATAATGCTGTTAAAGGTTTTATCTTTCAGGTTGGACACAAAATGTTACAAAAAAGTAAATTAAATTTATATACTATTGTGATTTTAGCTGACAAAATCTTTATTTAAAAATCGTATTAATAAAACAACTACCGAACGAGTCAAAAAGACTGGTCCAACTTTCTTCCAAACCTACCAAATTGTAGCTTAAAAATTCTATCACATTTTATTCATAACATTAACATATTTCTTCTTAAAAACGTACCTAACAAGCACTAAAACACAGTCCTACTTTTTGAAATTGTTTGTCCAGTAATCACTAATATAAAACGCTTAAAACG
Source organism: Anopheles longipalpis (assembly GCA_016170015.1). Taxonomy (NCBI): domain Eukaryota; kingdom Metazoa; phylum Arthropoda; class Insecta; order Diptera; family Culicidae; genus Anopheles; species Anopheles longipalpis. Next base: position 28,115,332 of record CM028106.1, on the reverse strand, counting down.
CATCATAGTTCTAACGTTAACCTTGTTTAGTTTCAATGGACATCCTAATTGATCTGATCTAAATTGATTTGATTAAATTGTTTTCACCATCACCAAACCAGCTGTTACACATTTGCCGGTCTTATCGCAAAAACGCATCAATCAACCACGCGTACCACAACAAAGCAACTTAAAAAGTGCAACCCTGTAACGATGCAGCTGCAACGGTGCAACTGCACCGGGTAATTTTCACGTTGTAATGATTTTATTTTTTGTGTGTTCCATTCTTGTTTCCATTTGCGCTTAAAATAGCACCGCAACATAGTGCGAATGATTAACGAGCTATTAATAAACGGTTCCAGCTGGAACCCTAAGTCAGCTTTACAGTTCTCGTTCACAGTTGGGTGAGTTTGTACGGGGTTTTTTTCTGTAATCCTCGAAGCTTTGCAAACCTGGTTGACCGAGTAGAAGATGTATTTGGACAGCATGCGCTGTGTGAAGGGTTTCCTTCGACCTTTATGCGAAGGGAGAAACGGAAGATAAAGATCGAACGGACCTGCACGAACGGTCCGGAATCGCGTGCCAGTTCGTGTTGCCTTGAAAGGGCCCACCAAGGGTATCCAACTGGAAGAAGGGTTTGAGCAAACAGTTTGCGTGATAGGGTGATTAGAGTGTGTTTCTAAAAGCAGTAGTGGAAGGTGTTAATTTCTGCAACTTTAAATCTTTTGTGAAATGAAATGAAAATAAAACCAAAATTTTTAATAATACCTCAAAAAACAAAATAATTTCCAAAAAGATATTTCCCTTCCAACCAATCGCACCAAGAAAAACCACAACACAGTATGTCACCGGTAAAGTTTAGAGCTTAATATTACCATCAAAAGTTCAAAGCAATAAAGCCAAATATTGCCTTCAAGGTACCGATTTCCACCCCCTCTCATCATCCTCCCCCACAGCCCCTTCCCCCCACCCAGGGAGGATCATTTGCTGTACAAAATATGGAAAATAAGAAACGCACCTTCTACCTTTCTGCTTAAAATATTCTTTCGCTTAAATAAATTCATTTCCGTTTCGATAGTCATCCCCTCGTTGAATATTCGAAGAAAAGCCACCTGCAGCGAATCGCACCCTGCTGACTGGTTCGGTTTTTTTGTTGTTGTTACTCCTAGAGCATCGTGGTGGTGCTTTTCCCGTTCTAATTGCTTCATTAAAATTCAATGTCTTTCCACCGTTCGGCGTGTGGGGTATAGGTTCATCTGTGTGCGTATTCCCATCGGTAGCGGGAAGCAGAAAAGAAAACAGAAAGTTTGTTTTGGTTTCCCGCACAAGTGGGGAAATCATTATTAAAATTATTGGTAAAAAGTTACTGTTTTATTTGTGGTCGATTTTTGGGAGGGGTATTTGCTATGCGCGTGTTCGTTGCAAAAGCAAAGAGAATTATTAACATTAGCTAAAGAAAGTTTCACCGTAAAGGGGACTTTTTGAAGATAACATTACCTTATATTACCTTATATTTAGCTTCTGGAAAGCATTATTTAAATATCACCAAAATATTTACATTTCTTAGTAAGCTAAAGATAATCTGAAACATATTTTGAAACGACACACCACCTTCCATGCCACTTACACACTGTTGCCCTTTTCCCATAAGAAAGGGGCTAATTTGCACGGACGCCCTTGACGAACAATGTGGGTTTCCTTTATGAGTGACTTCGTTTCATAAAAAACCCCACTTCTTACCGCTCCACCATCTCATTCGTTATTGTTTACCATCATCGCACACACCGATCCTAATCGTGCAGACAATTAAACTGTACCAACATTATTGCTCACAACAATCGTAATGAGCGCACTAGATGTTATGATTGTGGGCAAACAGGTACAATGATTAACAACAATAACTCACTGTGTAGGAAAAAAACATACAAAACCACACCGAAGAAGGTTTCAGCGAGGACTTACCTTAAGCTTGGGTAATGTGGTAAAAGACACAACTTCAAGGTTGTTTTGCAACATTGTACTTGAAGCGTGGAAACATCGGAACTTGTGTTTACTTACCAAAACCCACCTTAATCCGACAGTGTAGCAGGTCGGAAGTACAATTATTAAGATCATTACTTGACGTCTGAGTAGGTGGAATATCATTTTGTTGTGTAGCAGCAGATAAATAAAGCATTCCTCCATTTTTTGGCTTGAGTTGGATGGCTTTGGCTTTCGGAACGAAATTTATAAAATTTAAAATTTTATGATCATGATTAGATTACCTAACATATCATACAAAACATCACAATTTTTTATTTAGAAATTAGTACAAATTAAATTCAACGATCATATGATCATAATTAGCTTGTAATTCCCATTCCAAACTTCACAATTATGTTTTAAAAATAAGTCAAAATTAAAATCAAGGACTCTCTCTCATAAAGCTTTCTATATTCCTCCTTTTGATTTTGCATTAGTACGCAAGCACAAAGAACACACAGGAACCTTCAATGCAGCCTGCCAGTGATTAGTTCCGGCAGGTTTGATAAACATCCTTCCCGCAATAAACAGAGCGTGGAAAATGCAGCGCCTTTCGCACGAGTTAACGATGCACAAACAACACCCACTGCTGCAGTTCGGGGAGTTTGGGCCTTTGGTTCCGGGAAAGTTTCACCAGGACGCTTCCAAGTAACCCTGTAATTTAACTTCCACGGTCGATGCATCCTCCATCCTGGCTAAGATTGATCGATAATTTACAATCATTCCGTGGCGTGTTTCCCACCCACCTACCAGGGCCCGATTTAGAACAACCTTTCGGCACCAGCAGCGCAAGGTTAAGTTCGTCTGTGCCAGCATCTTTCATGCCGGAATGCTTCCGTTCAATATCCGCAACCCGGTGGCGGATACCATGCTGTGCTCCTAATTGCACCCTACAAAGCTTGCCCGGTTTATGGCACTTTCCACAGTCTTGAACAGCGCACCTATTCGGTGCTCACGCGATTATAGTTATTACCCGTTGCACGAAACCTGGCCGCAGGTTTTAGCTCAAAATTTCCGAATACTTAACAGAGACACCCGCGGAGGTCATGCTAGATTCTAATTTGGTTTTTGGTTGAATTTTATCTACCCCTTAACTAAACTACCGAACCAAAAAGGTCGCCCTTAAAAACTACCCTTCCTAAAAAAATGTTCTCCACCACGGAATGGCTCCTATTTTGTTGGTTTCGTATTTAACCGCTGTTACATGCAAAAGGTCAACGCGAAAGGAGAGGTCTTGTGCGCATTGCCTAACCACCGGTCCATAGTGTACGCACGTGTAATTAACCCGGTGGGCCACGTGAAGTGCCGGTCGATTTTGTTTGATCGATCGATCGGTAACCGCTCGTCGATCGGTGGTTTTCGACAGTTTTGCCGGTCCGATCGGCAGCTTTGGGGTCCGTCGGTCGGGCTGCGTAGGCCAAGGTTCACGCTTTCGAGTTAGACCTCCTCATTGCTCAGCAAAACCGATTGCGACGCTGATGTGGTGGTGTTGTGCAGTAAAGTTGCATCTAATTTCTTCTAACTTGAGCGAGTATCGCTCATTAGCTGTACACGCGCATGAACGCCGGACGCCCCTTTTCTTTTGATTTGTTGATTTGCGACCAAAGTAAACTTTAACTGTTGAGGCCAAGGACACGGACTGATGGTTGAAATCGGCATCGGTTGAGTTCAGTTCCGAAAATAAAAATTATTAAAAAAAACAGAACACCATCAGCGAGACATGCTGCCAATTATTTCAATTTTAATTTGGACAACGGGCACCTTTTTTCATCGCTCTAAAGGAGGGAGTGGCAGAGCACTAAAAGGTTGTTTGGTTTGGTTTGAATATTTAATAATCAAAAGAGAAAGAGGCTAAACAGAAAAATAGTTTGTTGTTGAAGGAAAATTTTAAACATTTATTGGAGCTTTTGGGTGGGAAACCCATACAACATAGGTCTTTTTTTGGTTAAAAGAGATGGAATTTATTAAATATTGGATTGTGTCAAATGGTTATAAATTTTATATTTAATACAAATAAACAAAAAAATTATTTCCAATAAAAATAAACTAATTTAAATGTAGAATGCACTAAATTTTGTATGCATTTGAGCCTTCCCAGATATTATCCTTAAAATTTCATAAATTTTTTAAATATTGTTGAGTTGTTATTGCAATATTTCCAAGCTCATGATAAGGAGTAATCCGACGAGATTCTATCAAAATTTTTTACTGTGTTAATAATCACACTTGAAAATAAAATAAAAATCACGCGCTTAACAACGAAACCCATCGAATTAATTACAACTTTAAAGTTGTGCCTGGCGCTGTTCTGCTAGAAATCTCGTTCACCACCAAAAACAAACGCCCGTCATCCTTCTCAAGGAAAGCTCCAGATTACCCTCACGAATGAAACGAACCGAAAACAACAATAAACAAACACTGTTGAGTTAATTCCCATCCCAAAACCATCCTGGGACCGGCTCGGTAAACAATACGGCTGCATTTGTCATTCGCACTACCGTGTGCCATGCCCCCGGCCGGAATGCTGGCCGGAAAATGCTTCAACGTGCTTATATTTCAAGGCCAACCTAGTAGCAGCAGCAGTAGCAACCCGATACGTCACGCTACACCCGGTTAGACAGACAGAAGCTGCCAAGCGGGAACAACAGCCTCCTTCCACCCAAGTTGGTCGGGAAGGCCAGGCCAGGCACCGGTAGCGCACTGTGTTGAAAGTTGCGCAGAATAATTTAATTAAATAACATCCATCGTGAAGCAATCTGGAACTTGCCACTCTTTTGGGTGAAGTTGATTTCATAAACTAACTGTGAGGCACTGTTCGTTTCGTCGCGCGTTAAAGTAGAGCAAGTAAGAACCAAAAAACAAAAAAAACAAGAACCCGTTTCCATGCTTACGGGTTCTTTTTTCGGTGCTCCAAAATACTGGTGAAAGGAAATTCAAAGTTGAAGCTGATTCTTACGGGAAGCAACAAACCGATGCACTGGATGTCTCGTTGTTGTGACATGTTGACTGAAACACTTTCCGAACTTCCCCCCACCAGACCCCCCAGGGGGCAGCTCGATCCCGCAACGTGTGATGAAAAGCTTTGGAGCATTTCCAGAAGGGTTGCGTTGGAAATTTTCCCACCACCCTCGGAGCGCCATTCCGTGCTGCACCGTGAAGCGATGATGACTGCTCGATGAATGTAATTGAGATGCACTCCGTAGCACCGCAAAAAGGGCTTGTGCTATTTCCCCGTCGTTCACTGGCACCCGGTGTTCTGCATACGAATTGCTTCTACCAGTCCACCCCTACTTGGCTGGCTCAGTACTGCAGTATAGCTGTCAGGCACGGTTTGTTTTGTAACTGAACTCCGCTGAATGTTAAGCGCGGTACGGAAGTGCAGTAAATTTCTGTCAACCCACAATACCTACGCCCCTCATTATACGCCCCTACCCGATGGGAGGGGGTTTTGCTTCTTCTCTGGAGGCTCTTCGTTAAGTGCTACGGAATGCATTTTCTATCCCGGTTGCACAATGCGTGTGCCATTTTCCACCCAACCCTGGGCGAGATGTTTGTTTTACTTACTACGCCCAGTAGTTCATACACTTTCCGGCAAGTCCCGGATTGACTGGCAAATTGCCTTCCGCACACACACAATCACACACACATCATTCCACCCACATGTGTACGAATGAATATGTGTCTCGCGTTCCGTTTTCTGTGCCGCTGGTGGAAAATGGAATTGAAATTCATATTTGACATAATTAGTAGGGTAATATATTCATTGCAACATTGTGTGCGCCGCCCCGAGTTGGGAAGGATTTTATGGTCTGTTTTATCTTCATAAGCATTGCAGATCTTTACCCCGAATTACTTTACATTTTGGCCTTTCCCTGAGCGCCCGAAAAGGAGCATGTCCTTCCCGGGGCCAATTGCTACACGGTCACCATCCGGACCATCGTTGGGCTTGCTTAGTACATACCCTTTCGGTGCTAGCCTGTTTGGGTGGTTAGGTGGGTGGTGTGCCAAAGTGCACGTTAAACGATCCGGAAAATGGGTTTCAAATAGAGTGTTCCCTCTGTTTTCGGTGGAATACTGTTGGGTGGGAAAAGTTTAAATTTGTGAGGATCTCTGCCCATTGGGCCTGTGATTTGGCTGGCGCACAGATTTGGATGGTTTGTCAGCAAAAAGGAGAAATTACACTGTGCATCACAATCATCATCATCATCCTCGTCGTTTGACTTCATTCTCGTTGTTTGGACTGGAAAATTGAGTGACCGAACTTGTTCCTTCCGTTCCATGGTCGAACGATGTGGATTGCTGTATTTATTTCTATTGCGCCATGTTTTTTTTCTCTACGCCTTCATCCATTTGGGACAAACGATATAAAATGTAAAGCTTTTCCTCCTCCCAAAAAAAAGGAACATGGAGAAAGAAGCAGTTGCAATTCGCGAGCTCTTTCACGGCCGTACACAACGAGGTGGAAAAAGTGGAACCCCTTTCAGGCTAACTAGCCTGAACCGACGGCAGCAGCAGCAGCAGCAGCCATATAATTGTACGGCACCGGAAACGATGGATGAAATTAGCGTAAAATTAGTTGTTCACAGATTTGGCAGGCGTACACGCCGGGGCCCGGTCGTAAACATAAACGGATCGAAACGGTTCGTCCCCTATTTTCCATCCCAGTTTCCACCACCCACGCGCTGTGTGTGCTCGGGAAATGGGAAAAACTGGTGACAATATTGTGACGGGATGTTTTGTACACATTTCGTACGGATGTTCACGGCCAATGTCTCATTCAAGGCGGCAACGGTACGGTATCCAACGGGTACTGCCCGTTACCAGGGTGTGGTTCGCTCTGTCAGTAGGGCAAGGATGCAAACTTGAGCGAAGCGTGCGACTGTTTGTTCGTGTCCTTCATCGTACCGATCTTGTATGGGCCTGATAGCGGGCGCCATGGTGCAGCGATGGAAGTAAAGAGGGTTGTTATTGCTGCTTTTGTTATCATGAACGATGAAGGTTGCGTAGTCCTTGGTACAGGATACAGAGATCGGTTGCTACACACTTTGGAACGACTCCATCCAGTAACGGTTACAAAAGGATATCAAGCTTTTGCTCCAAAGCACGAATAGAATAAATAGAACAAATGAAAAATCATTGTCAAGGTATATAATAAAGGATGAAATTTAAATTTAGTTGTAACTTTAATATAGACATAATTTTTGTATTATAAAAATATAATTTATTTTAACTTAGAAATTAAAATAAAAACTTTATTAAAATAAAAATTACAGCTTATAAAACATCTACAGAAACATTATCTTCGTGTCTTCAAACTGGTCCAAAAATACTAAATTATTTAATTCAAATCATATTCAAAAATGCAGTTCTGCTTATTAAGAAACAAAATTTTGGATAAATTTTTCAATTTTCATGTTTGAAGGTTGGTCAAATCTGTATCCTTTTTCTTAATCAACAAAAAAAAAAGTAAAATTTGCATAGAATCCACTCTAAAAAATACAACGCAAATTCCGTTATTTACGCCAAAAGAAACAGTTTTTAAAATTATTAAACCAATCGAACTACATTCAACCAAACTACGGATTAAAATGCTTCATACATATTAACTCGCATGGAAAATAAATGCCTCCACAAACATTTGTGTATTTTGATCCATACTGCCGGTTGAAACGAAACAAAAGAAGGTCTCTCGAATTTAATATTTCCTAACACACTTTGCACACGGAATTTAGTCAACTGCGAGTCACGAAAGTATTTGCATTTGATACACTACCATTGTTTGTTGTTCTGTGGTTATCCTTGGAACAGTTTTCAATTTCAAAATTCATCCAACCCACTGGAGGGAGTGAGCAAAAGGTGTCGCTTCGATATCCTTTTCCTCCCCCATTTTGGTATAAATCGACCCGTAAAAGTGGAAAATTCCAAAAACACTTTCCCCGCCTCACGGTCTGCAAAACAGCAGTGAACATTCCAGGCCAAAAAGTTTATAATTGATAAAGCGATCGTTTGCTGTATTTTTCTTGCTGTGTGTGACTTTCGTACCAAAATTTTCCCGACCCGCTCCCACCGGAAAGTCGCGTGCCGTGTGGTACGGTTTCGGTGTCGATTGAACTATCGATTCACGCTTCACGCGACCAACCTGTGGCGTGGCCCTTTTTTGGCACGATTCGGTTGGCGTCGCGTCGAAAGTGTTGCGATTTTCGGGCGGATATCAATTTTCGCTCACGTTTCATCGCCCGTATCGGCCGATTTTCCCACCTTCGCCCCGGTGAAATATAACGTTTGTGATAAATTGTTTCTTCTTCCGGAAGTTTGTTTCCCATTTCGAGTGTATGGTGGAAGGCATTTCCGAAGTTTGAAGCGTTTGTAGTCGGGGAAAAACCTCGCTGGGTTGGAATTTTGATAATGTTTGTATCATTTTCAGCTACAGAACGACTGATAATCCCATTTGGTTTTGGGATTAATGTTGGGTTTCGCCACTATTTGTAATGTGCTGGCAAATAAAATGCTCGTTACGCGACGTATCCTCGCGGCGATGGGGAAATGGAACGGGAAGGAACCATGTTCCGGTCGATGGAAAGCGATGGTGAATGAAAAGAACGCTAATTTCCTCTTTGTATTCTGATGAGTTTAATTAATGAACCACAATCGTTTAATGCATAATTATGCAGCATGTTATGAAATCGCGGGAAAATGGAGATACATTTCACCCACCCTATTAGGACATGCCATTGACAGTGAAAGTCGTTACGGTTGCATTTTATTTGCACATTTTTTAAACCATTTTGTTTTGTTTCGTCGTTTCCCTGCTAGAAAAAATAAATAAATAAATAAAATCAAATCCGCTTGTTTGCGGTACATTTATGCTGCCAAAAAGATCTCATAATAGGCTCACTCAAGCCGCCTGTTGATTATCAGATTCCTCTGTCTTATTTCACATCGTTTGTCTTTTGCCGCACCAGCAAGTGAGGTTTAGTTTTTCTCGCGGTTCACGTTTTCGGTGGTGCGTGGTGCGTTGTGCCAAAAAAAAGGGTGATGAGAAAATTGCGTGACCGTAGCCAACAGCCCGTTAAACTTGTTCCAATGGGTATTGCAGACAAGGAGGAGAGAAAAAAAAATACGAAAAATCGAATAAAAACCACAACTCGGAAAACTCGAAATTCGCAGCCTCAGGCATTGTTGTGCTTGGTTGAGTTATTTTCGGTAGATTTATTCACACCATTTTCCAATTGAACCCTGCTTCAAATACAGCCAGAAACAAAGCCAAAAACATCGATTGAGCATTTCCGGAAAGGTAAGCGGGGGTATGTGTGCGCCAGGGGAGAAAAAAAAATCCTACCAGCACGTTGATCGTTGAAGGTGGAAACTTCTCTCATCCGGATGTGATGAAACGAAACGTAACGTCACTACGCAATGTCAAATGAATAAAGTGGCCGATTATTTGTTCCTTTTTCAGCTTTGCTTTTTTGGCACTTTTAAAAGGAAAAACAGCATGTGTTTTTCGCGTTATGTCTTGTCGTGCCACCCCGTCACGGTGGGAACTCAACTAAACGTGACTCGCACGGAGTATGTCGGCGGTATATCCTCCAAATGTGAAGTGAACCTGTCAGCAGCACACCCAGCAGTAGGTCGAAGCAGACACACACATATGTGCACTTGGTTGGATTTTTGAAATGACTTAATAATTTACCAAATCCGGACGATGTTTCGAAGGAATTCGATGACATGCCGCTAGCGTCGTCATACAGGAGACCAACTCGATGCTTTCTGATTGACGTGCAGAAATTGGTACACTCTGGTAGGACACCGGTAGCGTTCGAAATAATTCAGCAATGACAGAACCTGTACTTTTCGGTGACAGGATGACGATGTTTAACGGAAAGTTCACAATTGCATTACAGTGTACGGAATAGAAATTTGTTTCCAACGCTTAGTTAAATTTATGTCAATAGAAATTGATTGGAATTTGCTAGAGGCAACTCTTCAATACTATTATTTAATATCTTATTGCTAAATTTATGGCATTTTTTCCAATCTTCAACGCCTAGATGTATGCAATTAACTATTTTTATACGTTATTTACAAAATGCTTCATTTTCATCACATACAATCAACAATTCTAAGGTAGTTTAAACATGAGTTTTACATGTATATTTTCTAAAGTACGATCTCCAATAACTTAATACTTCAACTCTTCGATGTTATTTAAAAATTATTCACGAACAAAAAACGATTAAACGTATGATAGTGTGATAGTTCTAGTGTTAAAATGCTGTAAAAAAAATCCAGCAATACATAAACTAAAAAGTTTGTTAACTAGATAATTTTACCTCCTAAATTTTTGGTTGTCTACTTCCAGCATTTCCCAATACATAAAACATAAAACAATTCCTTCAAAGTTTGCTTTCCTACCGGCTAAATTAAAATTGCACGCCGCTGCCTGTTTAAATACCCATAAACAACCGAATAAAATCACCATTAAACAACCCATTTAATGCACATATAATGCAGCGTAGCGCCACCATAAACACATACACACCGCGAACACGAACACCCATTCGCACTTTGGCCAGCGAACGTTTTGCAAACGGCCAGCGTGTACGCCTTATTATCGTTAATTGCATTGACACTCGGTCGGGTTGTGCGTTGCCATTCCAGCCTTTAGAACGCGGTACATTTGGTAAGAACCTCGTGACGCGCTAAGTGCGCTTACCTTTGAGTAATATGCTGCACCAGATGCCAGATTGAAAATGGTGCCCGGCAAACCTTATTATAGCAAAAGCGCTAGTGCCACGCAACACGCCGGACATTGGCACGCGACTCACGGCGCGGTTCGAGATTTNCGTGACGCGCTAAGTGCGCTTACCTTTGAGTAATATGCTGCACCAGATGCCAGATTGAAAATGGTGCCCGGCAAACCTTATTATAGCAAAAGCGCTAGTGCCACGCAACACGCCGGACATTGGCACGCGACTCACGGCGGGGTTCGAGATTTTCGTCGCCTTTCGTCACGGTTTGTGCCGGCTTTTGTACGAACCGGAGTTGCGAACCCGGACCACATTTATGGGATGGTTGTCAACGAGTGGCTTTATTGGCGTTCAACAGAGATTGGCCGTCGTATTTGTTTTACCATTGTGTGACGGAATTGTGCTCCAAGTGACCAGCGCGATTAGTCATCGGTTTCGGGCGGCACAAGAAAACTGCGGCGAATAGAATGGAAATAATGTTTTATGTTTGTGTATTATTTTTTTTTCATATAAGGCTAACGACAGAACACATGTTTATGTGGGATAAATGTGGATAAGAACTTCTGGCGAGTTGGGTTTTTCTACTGAAAAAAACCACCCTATCCACACGACATGCACGTGCTATTGTGGAGCCGGGTAGTCATTTAATTTATACCAAGTTACATTTTTTTCTCTATCCCTTCTGTCGTCATTACATTCACTGGCTTCACCAATGCTGTGTTTCGGTACGGTTCCTTTTTTTTATTAATTTATTGAACCAAAGAACCAAAACGCAAAAAACTTACACACGCCTAACAAAGAAGTCATAATTATTCACTGCACTGATCGCATATCTTGTGTGGAATTTTCTTTACAACTTAAATAAATTTATGAACCTTCCCGCTTCACATACGGTGACAAAATTCGGTTGGGGAATCGAGGTCTCCATATGGGTGTCTAATGCTAGCTGGTTGTGGTTGTTGTTTTTTTTTCGTCCCTAAGTAACAAAAACTGCGTATGTGACTCGGTTATTGCGCTAGTCACTGGGCAAAGCATAATTTATCACGGCACTTTCAAATGGAGTCATGGATGGAAACAATAACTCCAACGAAACGGACGTATGGCTGCGGGACGTAGTCCCCGAGGAATGAAGGAAAGGTGTGACCACCGTCTCGAAAAGTACCTTTCTCGGGCAGTACAAAACTAGGAACAGAAGTATGCCAATGCGGGAACCTTCATACGTGAAACTCATACGGAAATATGTACATACCGGTGTACGTTGGCCAACGAGGCGAACCGAGTATGTTGAGCGAGTTCCATTTTGTCTCAATGTGCGACACACCATTTTGACGATTTATTGTCGTACAGGGAAAGTTACTTTTTCTTTCGTAGCAAATAATTATCCCTATATGCGTTTCGTCGTCAGGTTCCGCAGTGGCAAATAGGCGGTACCGCACGGGAAGGAATTAAAAAATAATTTAGCCTCTCCTCAAACTATGCCGCGAATGTTTTACTTTACGCAGGGGGAAAAAATGGGAGTAAATGCGTAGGTTTTCTGTCATGGCACGCGCTGTCTAGTCTTGTTCTATAGCGTGGTTACGAATTGTGGCCCATAAATAACTGTCACGTACGCCCGCCGACTGGTTAAAGCGCCAGGTGAAGGGTGTCCACCCTTGCCGTGTGTGTAGCTCACCTCTTGGCGCACTCTCGGAAGCCCGGAGGTTATCGTTTGCAGTGGATCTGGTGTGGTACCGTAATTGGACGTACGAAGATAGCTGAGTACTATTCTAGAGAGATATCCGACGTTGTTCGCAGGAACCTGTAATGTCCTGCCCGCGAGGTGTGCAATACTGTGACCTATGTGAAGCTAGACAAATTTGAGTATTAATTCTCAATTAACCATATACCGGTGCGACGACACTATCCGCCGCGTCTTAACCAATTATCCAATTTGGTTACACACAACTGTACAGCTCGGCAAGGCAAGGCTAAAAGGTGAGTTATGTTGATATCTCTCCCCCTTCGGATACCGGTTATTGACGCTCCGTTAGAGCGATCCAAATTTAGCAACGCAAGCTAGAAGATCCGGACCTGAAGTACCGTTGCATTCTTGTCGATGCACTCGTACCGCAAACATCCTTAACGGGATGCGCGAGTGGATGGCATCAACAGATGACTTCAAACGAACGACCTTCGCGAATGTTTCGCCCGGTTAGGTATATGACCATACCTGGAAGGAAATGGAAGGGGGAGAGGAGTCCGATCTGCATCTTTGGATGTTTGTGCGTTGGATGGAGCGCACGGTTTGTGGAGATGACATCACCAACATCAGGATTTATTATGGATTGAGGATCGTGCGATTGGACGATTTACTGTCTGCATAACGCTCGAGTGTCAGATGATGAAGATTGATGAATAGCAAAAAGCAGCTACGAAAGGGTACTCAACTTTTGGGTGGAACTTTTGGCTGGATGGATTGTTTATACAGTTAAAAGTATCTCGAGTGATAGTTGAACATTATTTATGGCGTAAATGGTGTGCTGCTGACAAAGAATTTCTATTGGGCTTAATTTAAAGTCTTCAATAGTTATAGGTAGACATTTTTTGTTGGGATATTTTGTCTACTATTGAAGATCTAACTAATTTTAAGGCAAATTACTCGAAGATCCCAGAAATTCTTTCCAATAGGCGTTTTGTTACTAACTCAATTACATATTTTCAGAACTTTGAAGTCTAATATCTACTACAGCCAATTCCTTTAACAAAAACTTTAACCCTTTCTACAACTTACCATAAGAATTTTCCCACTTCAACAAGTACTTCACAACAAAAAAAACGTGCCATCACTATACTGCAAAAAGGATCAAACTTTCATCACACGTAGCACACTTCAAAGTTTTCCACTTCCTATTCATCCTCCAGACCGGAAATGCATCATCCGGGGCGAGAAAAAAAAGCTTTCCGTAATGAAATTTAGAAATTCAATCCAATATACATTCGTGGCTTTGGGGTCTTTTCTTTTCGGCGATCGTACACATGGGCACACGGTACGATGCGTTCAAGTCTTCTGTGGACGAGAACGCTCGTGTAACACAAAAAGACACATCGAATTTCCACAACCATCACCATCATTTATGCCAGCCTTAACTTCACCACAGAAAAGCCATCAGCGGTACGGTACGGTGTAGTGTGACTGGTAGATCATTCTGATCAACTTTCTTCAATCACGCAAACGGCAAGATGATTGGTGTCGAATGTAATTTCTGCCTCCCCTCTCGCTGCTGGAAAAAAGGGCGAAGTTTTCCACGCGTACCGAAACTGGGGTGGAGTCGTCGTTTCTTTAAAGAACTTTACACCAAAGCTGGCCAGCTGGTACGTCTTCCCACGATCCAATTTCTATCATCCGATACTTGGAAAATCATTTGCTACTCTTCGCAGGCTATGGTTTGCTCCTTACCGTCTCATCCATGCATTCCATTCACAAATGGGTGTGTTCCGGCAAAAACAAACCGAATCCTATCCTTTTTGGCTGGAAAATGATGGTAGGAAAAATATACAGACGGGAAACATCCCACATGAAAGTATGAACGAGATAGTTAGATGTGGGAAATGTTTTTAAGTGGTTCTACTCCCGGACGAACTTTTCTAACGTACGGTTGCCTTTCTTCGGTGTTTTTCTTTTCACGGGGAAAAATTGGCTTCTAGAAAAGTCAAACATATGCACATACACACACACACACATCATACGTACAGCTGCAACCCTTGACGATAGGAACTCGGAAAAACGGTTCATATTCATCCCTCTATCTAATATGTTCCGATGAGCTGTAACGAGTGTGGTTTTCTCCGGTTGTAAAAAAAAGGAAATGCTTTCACTTTCCATCCATTTTACTCTCGATTTCACACAAAATGTCCACACGTTGCTACGGCGGTGCTAGCCAGAAGCAAACAAGTGCTCGTAAGCCACAAGAAGAACGTTAATGCTCGATCGTAATGGTAGCTGCGAAAGGGAAAGGGAAAACACATCGTCAATCTAACTTTTCCCTCAATTAAAGCGTTATCGGAATGATTGTTTGCGGAACGTGTGTCTGGGTGGTGCAAAGTTTAGCCTGGGCTGGTATAAGCTTACACCCTGCAAACGCTACCGTTCATCTTCCTGCTGTGACTGATTCTGTTTTTCACGGTCGTAATGGTCGCATCTTATTGCCACGCGTACTACTGATTGAGAGTGTGTTTTTTTTTCTTATACCATCTACCTTCCCATACACGAGTGGAAGAAAACGCTTAAGGAATCATTTCCATTATTGCCAATTGTCTCGTCTGCTGACATTTTTCTTTGTTAAGCACCCGCTTCAAGGGTGCTGTGGTTTGATGGTGTTTGAGTGGCGTTTTTTTTCTTCTTTCTTTTGCTGATGCAGAAGNGGTGCGACGACACTATCCGCCGCGTCTTAACCAATTATCCAATTTGGTTACACACAACTGTACAGCTCGGCAAGGCAAGGCTAAAAGGTGAGTTATGTTGATATCTCTCCCCCTTCGAATACCGGTTATTGACGCTCCGTTAGAGCGATCCAAATTTAGCAACGCAAGCTAGAAGATCCGGACCTGAAGTACCGTTGCATTCTTGTCGATGCACTCGTACCGCAAACATCCTTAACGGGATGCGCGAGTGGATGGCATCAACAGATGACTTCAAACGAACGACCTTCGCGAATGTTTCGCCCGGTTAGGTATATGACCATACCTGGAAGGAAATGGAAAGGGGAGAGGAGTCCGATCTGCATCTTTGGATGTTTGTGCGTTGGATGGAGCGCACGGTTTGTGGAGATGACATCACCAACATCAGGATTTATTATGGATTGAGGATCGTGCGATTGGACGATTTACTGTCTGCATAACGCTCGAGTGTCAGATGATGAAGATTGATGAATAGCAAAAAGCAGCTACGAAAGGGTACTCAACTTTTGGGTGGAACTTTCGGCTGGATGGATTGTTTATACAGTTAAAAGTATCTCAAGTGCTAGTTGAACATTTTTTATGGCGTAAATGGTGTGCTGCTGACAAAGAATTTCTATTGGGCTTAATTTAAAGTCTGCAATAGTTATAGGTAGACATTTTTTGTTGGGATATTTTGTCTACTATTGAAGATCTTAATAATTTTAAGGCAAATTACTCGAAGATCCCGAAAATTCTTTCCAAATGCGCGTTTTGTTACTAACTCAATTACATATTTCCAGAACTTTGAAGTCTAATATCTACTACAGCCAATTCCTTTAACAAAAACTTTAACCCTTTCTACAACTTACCATAAGAATTGGCCCACTTCAACAAGTACTTCACAACAAAAAAAAAGTGCCATCACTATACTGCAAAAAGGATCAAACTTTCATCACACGTAGCACACTTCAAAGTTTTCCACTTCCTATTCATCCTCCAGACCGGAAAAGCATCATCCGGGGCGAGAAAAAAAAGCTTTCCGTAATGAAATTTAGAAATTCAATCCAATATACATTCGTGGCTTTGGGGTCTTTTCTTTTCGGCGATCGTACACATGGGCACACGGTACGATGCGTTCAAGTCTTCTGTGGACGAGAACGCTCGTGTAACACAAAAAGACACATCGAATTTCCACAACCATCACCATCATTTATGCCAGCCTTAACTTCACCACAGAAAAGCCATCAGCGGTACGGTACGGTGTAGTGTGACTGGTAGATCATTCTGATCAACTTTCTTCAATCACGCAAACGGCAAGATGATTGGTGTCGAATGTAATTTCTGCCTCCCCTCTCGCTGCTGGAAAAAAGGGCGAAGTTTTCCACGCGTACCGAAACTGGGGTGGAGTCGTCGTTTCTTTAAAGAACTTTACACCAAAGCTGGCCAGCTGGTACGTCTTCCCACGATCCAATTTCTATCATCCGATACTTGGAAAATCATTTGCTACTCTTCGCAGGCCATGGTTTTCTTCTTACCGTCTCATCCATGCATTCCATTCACAAACGGGTGTGTTCCGGCAAAAACAAACCGAATCCTATCCTTTTTGGCTGGAAAATGATGGTAGGAAAAATATACAGACGGGAAACAGCCCACATAACGAGATAGTTAGATGTGGGAAATGTTTTTAAGTGGTTCTACTACCGGACGAACTTTTCTAACGTACGGTTGCCTTTCTTCGGTGTTTTTCTTTTCACGGGGAAAAATTGGCTTCTAGAAAAGTCAAACATATGCACATACACACACACACCATACGTACAGCTGCAACCCTTGACGTTAGGAACTCGGAAAAACGGTTCATATTCATCCCTCTATCTAATATGTTCCGATGAGCTGTAACGAGTGTGGTTTTCTCCGGTTGTAAAAAAAAGGAAATGCTTTCACTTTCCATCCATTTTACTCTCGATTTCACACAAAATGTCCACACGTTGCTACGGCGGTGCTAGCCAGAAGCAAACAAGGGCTCGTATGCCACAAGAAGAACGTTAATGCTCGATCGTAATGGTAGCTGCGAAAGGGAAAGGGAAAACACATCGTCAATCTAACTTTTCCCTCAATTAAAGCGTTATCGGAATGATTGTTTGCGGAACGTGTGTCTGGGTGGTGCAAAGTTTAGCCTGGGCTGGTATAAGCTTACACCCTGCAAACGCTACCGTTCATCTTCCTGCTGTGACTGATTCTGTTTTTCACGGTCGTAATGGTCGCATCTTATTGCCACGCGTACAACGGATTGAGAGTGTGTTTTTTTTTTCTTATACCATCTACCTTCCCATACACGAGTGGAAGAAAACGCTTAAGGAATCATTTCCATTATTGCCAATTGTCTCGTCTGCTGACATTTTTCTTTGTTAAGCACCCGCTTCAAGGGTGCTGTGGTTTGATGGTGTTTGAGTGGCGTTTTTTTCTTCTTTCTTTTGCTGATGCAGAAGATTGCGGGCGGCAAATGAGTGGCAGGAAAATGGGTTCCAAGGAAAAGAATACACACTTCATTACGGACTGTGAAGGTGTGTACCAACGGTGTTGTTCTTTACTGAACAAACCTCATCAAGAAAAGCGTTAAATGAGAGGACATGATTGTGAGGAATATTTTATCACTTTTTTCGTGGGTTTTTGTTTTAAGTTTTACTAAAGTATTTTATTTTGTAATAGAAAATTTGTTCATTACATTTCGTCAAAATTTCTCATCATGTTATTGCCACCTTTTGTAAGTGCTTAAATGTTTGAGATAAAAATCAAATCATGCAAAGACGGCTTAACAAGTGATTACGATTTACCAGAACGCAAATAAAGCTTCCCATCATTCCACAGGTGTATTAGCAAAAACTTCCCTAATGTGATGGTGCTCGTCTTAAGGCTTAGTTTCGGCTTACACGTGCAACGCTTCTCTCGTACGTACAGGGAAGGAAGCCGTATTAACAGTAAAACCGTTGGTGACATTAAGGAAACATAACAAACTAAATTAGCTCGTCAACGCTTCCAAACTTATTCACAAGCTTTGTTTTTTTTCCCCGCTCGTTTTTGGATCTTGTTTATCTTCGCCACGAATTTTAACATCCCCATAGTATGGCAAAAGTTTTTGCATTTTTCCCTCACGCAATTGTCACGTGGCCCAACCACCGATGGCGACTTTCATTTTACGTAATGTACTTTTCCTCATCAAGCACACGAGTTTCTTACTACGGACAAGAGAGAAAAAAAAACAAAAAAGTTTAACTTTCTTCCCATCTTTCGTTACAGATTTCCTTTTGCTTTCTGCTCTCGCGACGACATTTTCCAGCGCAACCAGCAGCTGCGTGCTGGCGTGAGCAGTTTTCTCTCCAACGCGACAACTTGACGAAAAGGTAAGCAAGTGTCATACTTTTACTTTACCGCGATGTCCCGCGAGTTCACGCGCTTTCCCTTTTTTTGGGATGAGTTTGTTTTTCGATGTGCTTATGCTAATAGGAGAAGCCGAACAAAAATACACACAAACGCTCCGGAAAACTGGAACATAATTGCGGGAGGGGTGTGTTTATGATGCGAAAGGAACTTTTTGAAGGGTCAATTATGCGGTTGTGAATGATTAAATTGTTTTTTAGGAAAAGGGACAGAGAAAAATGGGGAAAGACAAAGAAAGAGACAGAGCTTTATTTTTAAGGATTGTAATTTTTTAAAGTATTTTCTTATGTTCCCATTTAATACGATCGTTCCGTACAATATTGCGTCAATTTCTTCTGCTTTTGCTAGTGCCACGCAATCGTTACCTTGGTGAGCTTTACGACCGAGCACACTCGTATGCGTAAACAACTAATGGCAAATGGAATATCATTAAATCGAATCGAAAGCGGTAAATAAAAGCGACCGTAGCATAATGTTGGCATGCGAACCGGCACCAAACCACTCATGTGAAACACAACCTAGCACGAGGCAGAACGACCTCAAGCGAGAACGTGACATAAAACTCATCCGCCCGCCCTTATCGCTTTTCCATCCCCTTACCAGACACTTGCCCAACCCCCATTAACACTGATCCGTGTTGAAATGGTGCTAAAGCATACGACCGAAAAGGCTTCCGCTAGATGAATGATAGCTAAAATCGTACCAATGTTAGCGGTTCATATAAAAAACACCCCCCTCAAGCTCAACCATTTTTGTCTTTGCGGCAACGAGAACAAAAAAAAGTCAAACACTGACGAAATATGACAACCATCAACCATCTTTCACGGCACGAGGATGATGCCGGGAAAATAAGGACTTTCTTGCCAGATTTGCGAAGCATAAGCGAGTGACAGTTCCGTGAAGGTGTTGCCCATTTACCGTGACGCGTCGAAGCCGAAGTGGAGGTTGATATTTTTACATCCGCACGCGACGATCCTTTTACGCGCGATGACAGCGAGATGTCAGGTGGTGTGAAGATTTTAGGGGGTAAAATATCCTAAGAAGAATAGACAACGGTTTTTTGGGCAAGGAGTGCAAAAAACAAAAGCAGGAAAAATTGCACCAATTCCTAATGGGTGTGGAAAATTGTTCCTTTCTTCAAATCTTACCATCCAGCAAATGGTTGCAAAGGTGTGAAGTACTGTTGTACCGAACGTGCGGTTCAGTGAATCACTGCGTGACAATTAAGCTGCAAGATTATTGTGACATGGTAATGCACCTGTAAGAGT
This sequence comes from Anopheles longipalpis, assembly GCA_016170015.1. Lineage (NCBI taxonomy): Eukaryota > Metazoa > Arthropoda > Insecta > Diptera > Culicidae > Anopheles > Anopheles longipalpis. The sequence continues at coordinate 28,095,465 of CM028106.1, read as the reverse complement.
AATTTATTATGCGACCAACGGTATAGAGGAATGAAATTTGTGTAAAGTGCACAATTGCTACTAAAATAAGGAGCAAGAGAGGTTAAGCACTTCAGCAATCATAATGTCAAAAAAGATTTTTATTTATTTCCTCTAACCTAACACACAATTTATTTGTTCTTTTTTTTTACTTAAACATACTCAATTTTTCCACTGTAATTTTGTTTAATTTTAAAAGTTAATTATATAACAAAAACTTCATAATTACTTCATAGTTATTGTAAGTTTTTATATTATTTATTTAATCTAAGGAATGTTTCTATTTAAGACACATTTTTCGCGATCTTTATCATTCATTCCACAACGGATACTTAAATGTAAGTGATTTAGTTGACATTTTTGCTAAAGCTCCAATTCCAACCACAAACGACAGCAAACAGTGTCGGAAAGAGCATAAAGCAGAAGACATGCAAATAAAAATCAGCCGCACGATAAGCTCTCCAGGATTATCTTCCACCGGTCTAGAAATACCGCGCATACCAACAGACAAACTACACTTTTTGACAAAGCGGGAGTGTCGCTTTGCTATTATGATTAATTTTCTCATCCTCAAACCGTCAAACGCTGCGGCAATGTGTCACGCGCGTACCAAAGGAAAAAGCGTATCCCTGAACAGACGTAGTGCGCGAAACATTAAACCCTGTCAGAAAGCTGCAGCTCATGGCTACACCCCTACGGCCCTTGTCAGTACACTGATGGGGTGTTCCTGGGTGAGGGAGGGGATGGTTTTGAATGCGACTTTCTGCGAGAACCAGTCTCATTTGACTGCTCTGACTTAGAGTAATGGTGGCTGACGGGCACGTCCTGGCCCGACACTTCCCAGTCCCATAATGAACATATCGCGGTCATTAATCTCGTGTTCTCGTGTTGCGCTTCTTCGGGTGGCAAACTTCCATACTTTTACGCTTCGGGTGAGTGAAATACCTTCCTTTTTTTCCCGGACCGGGAAATCTTGCCCCGTCCGGTCCATGAAAAGGTGTGTGTTTATGTGCCCATTCCGTGTGTGATCGCGTGCGTAACACACAAAAGCAAGAAAAGCTTACATTTCTTTACAGGATAATGGGACAAGGAGGCCAGCAAAAATGACTCGTTTTCCTAGAAGCTTTCATCAGCATCAGACCACAAGCACTAGCCCATTTTAAGGTGTACCTGTAATGGTTCTACACCTTGGGGGAGAGATTTTCTTTTCTTTCTTAAAGGCACACCTACGTCAGGCAGTTTATCTTTATCCCGGAGTGGTGAAAAAAACACCCCAAAAACACCACACGACCATCAAGACGACCCCAAACGATCCGTGGTGAAATGTTTATTTTCCAGAGAGAGAGAGAGAGCCCACAAAACCCACAGTCCTTAAAATAAGACGACAGATCGATTAAGGAAATTATGTCCCGCGGTGCCTATTCACCTGTAGTTTTTTTTGTATGTGTTTTCCTTTTGCGCTTTTCTTGCGGTGCACGAAAACTAATGTACCACATTCAACAGGATATTACACTCGCTCACGAACGATAAGACACCCCCCCTGTGTGGGGTCTTTGGGTGCGTCATTATGCTCGTACCTCGTCTCGCGGCCAGCTCGTGGCCAGCGATCTTTCTTAAGGAATTTTCCATTTCCTTCCGCTCCAGGGTGGCCAACCTACCATTTCTATGGGCCGGCACAAAATGATAGCCTTTTTCTCGGAAAAACTTCAATCAACATTAATTGAGTTTAGTTTCGGAGCAATGGTTTAGCGCCCTCTGGCGTACCGGACGAACAAAAACACACAAAACAGTCCAACCCCAACAAGGTGTGTGTTTTTTGCCTTACGAAAATTTGATCAAAATAACTCGATTTATACAGATAGAAAATCCGAGGTACGGGTGAGAGAATGAAGAAAATCTGATTGCAGATCAGTCGTCCGAGGGAAAGTCCGCTTGCAGAAATGGTGTCCACACCGGATTGCGACGATTTGTTTTACTCCTGTTGAATGTGTCCTTTGATATGTTTGGTTTTTGTTTTGCCTGTTGTAGTTTTATCGTATCAACTAGCACACTTCCGCTTAACAAATGGAGCAAAAGGTTCAATTAAGGCGATGAATCTATCCACCCCGATAGGAGCTACACGCTTCGAGTAAGATATGGAGGGAAAAAACTGTAAGAGGAAAAAGGATAGTTT
>CM028106.1:28026196-28060997 GCA_016170015.1 Anopheles longipalpis | reverse complement strand
CTGGTGAGAATGTTTTAATGTTTCAAAAGCAGCCAGCATCCCGTTTGCCCGAGTGCTGCTTCTTACTCCATGCCATCATTCACATATGGTTTCCAGTGAATGATGCAATCGGGTTTGAGCTACCTCTTTCCCTAGCCAACGCAACGGGTTGCGCTGTTTACATCATCGATCATCACCAGCTGAAGAGCATTCCCGGCCCCAAAGAACACACATTCGCAGGCGTACACGCAGGCGTCCGAGAATCATCCCTAAAGTGCCAAGACGGAAGGCATCCATCATTGCCGTGTAACAGAAGGTAGCGATAGGGAAGTGCCTTGGCGATAAAAGGAAGCTATATCACACCCGCCCGGGGGGGAGAGGACCAGGGTATGGAGCATTTGCCTTTCACAACAGGCGAGCCATAAAATCAATCAACCACTCGAATGCCGCTTATTACAATCGTTGCCAGCCGTTCATCTAGCGTGCTTTAGAGTGGCTCAAACTTTGCTGAAAACTGATGAGTGCGAACAACAGAAGTTCGTCCAAAAGTGACGACAAACGAGCGATTCAAAGGTAAGGGTAACATATTCACTAATTTCGATTTATTGACTGGCAATCGTTTTTGAGAGTGAAATTGGTACCAACTTTTATTGCCAAGGCTAGACTTTGGTCTTTCGTAGGGTTTGATGAGTTTTGACTCTTTCCCCGGGATGTTAGCCAATCAATTTCCGAAGAATGCAATATACTCACTGGCATTGCCACAATATCCTACTGCTTCTGGAAACGTATCATGATAATCCCTTTCCAACATGCTGAGAGTTCTCAGATTTCTATAAAAAATGAACGCCTCCCGTGTATGTACATGGGTTCTCTTCACTGCTGGACGGAAGAAGGTTAAGTTGATGTGTGAGATTGTAGGATCGGAGGCACCACCGGACAGACCGAAACCGGGATCGCCCAGCCCGACTCAAACGACTGTTGTGCGGATGTGTTTTAACTAATGGAATCCATTTTCGCACAACTCTCTGTACGGGGTCGGGGAACATGGATGGTCGGATGTTGAAGCGAACGCATGATTAATTAAGTTGATAACAGACCCGAGACGTCTCGCCGGGCTCGTTACAGAAGCACCGGGAGTACAAATGCAGGGAGCAGGGTTGTACGCCAACGAACGGTCCGGTTCGGTTTGATGTTTCGGTGTCCGCCCCAAATCAAACCCAACCCTTACCAAGGGCTTGAAGTTGTAATCGGACAAGGCCTTACGAGGCGTGTTTCATTTTGATCGAGAAGGGAAGCGTATGCGAACGATTATGATTTATGAACATTTAAACGCCTCGAACCCGGTTCTCCGTCCACATTCGCTCATTCCCGGTTCGCCTGTTCACACAAAAACCGATGCAATGAACCGGATCAACCGATCAATCCAATAGCAACCGAAAAAAAAACAGTCTCTGAATTGGAAGATTGGTTCGAATTTCGAGCGCTTCTTCATTCGCTCTTTACGGGTGTTAAGATTTATTACCGAAGGGATATAAGGATGTTTGTGAACCGTTTCAGTTGGCGTTTTTCTTCTTCCACCAGGGTTCGGTATTAGTTTAGTTCATTGTTCCAGTCAAACAAATCCTTAACAACGAGAGCAAGTGAAGCAAAAAAAAGAACCACCCTAGACCCGTCAGTCTGTTTTTGGGGAATCTGTTAGCTCTTCCTCACTGCTCATCCTGATCTCCACTTTTTTGGGAAGGTTTGTGTTTTTTTCATGGACGTTCGCTTCCAGTGAAATTCGAAAAGAAATGAGCCGTATCCATGTTTTCTCACACCTTCCGTGTTTTTTTTTCTTCCTTTCCCCTCGATTGAAGGATGGAGCGATTTTCCTTGTACACTCGTCGCTAGGGTTGATTTGTTAGCAAAACCATTATAAATAGATCATCTAATTTTGTTTAAAAGGATAATCCATCCTTCTGCGGAGGATAATCGATAGCGGGTAGGCCAGTGGTGCGAGGGGAGCGAAGCGAAACAAAATACATGCGCATCACGGTAAAGTGAACAATATTATTTATGGCATTATAATACAACCTTTTTCAATCTATTTGATGCTGTCTGTGCGCGGTCTGTTCCCGGTCGTGAGTGAAAGTTTACGCAACCATGAAATTTATTGTTTGCGAATTATTTTCTTTTGCTTTGGTATTTTACTATCTGATCAGGGGAGTTGACATAAAGGCGTATCGGAAATGCTGTTAATCTTGAAATTTTCTAATAGTTTCTTTGAATTTTTCAGAGCTTTAGCTTGTTTAAGAACTTTGTTTAAGATTGCTTAAACTTATTTAAGTTTCGATCAGAATGTCTTGATCCTGTTCATGGAAACAATTTCATGAACGTATGAGATAATTTAATTTATTAATTTAATCCCAAATAAATAAAAATAATAAATAATCCCTTAATGCAGATAAAAACATTTTTTAAACAAAAAAAGAAAATCTCCTGCGGCAAACATAAAAAACCAGCAAATCAGCCGTTAATGATGAGCATTAATCCTTCTTGATCCGGTATCATCCTTGTCAACGGGCTTCCCTTCTTAACAGCGCGTACGCACCAAATGTGGAAGACACAGAGCGTGTGATCCAGGTTTTGTACTACCGCCCCAAAAGGAGCAGACGAAAGGATACCGCGCGTGATGAGTTACAACGTTCCAAGCACAGACAGAGCGAACAGCATTCTTTTGAAGTGGCCTGCACGGTGCTCCAATTCATCGCTTCCATCGCTTGCGCAGCGGCATGTCGCGCTGTAACGCGCACTAATGGCATTCTTTTCATGATGCATCGCCATTCACTGGTTTGTTTGTCGCCTGCCCAACATGGCCCCGGAACCATCTTCGTAAGGATGCACATTTACAAAACCCACCATCCAAAGGAGAAAATAAGGGCGGGAAAGAAAATCGGAGGAAAAACAACCATACAGGAAACATATACTCCCCAACATCATCCATCTTTCTTGGTGCTTTTGAAAGAAGAAAAAAAAGGCGAGAGGATTTGAAAACCCGCCTGTACACAGAACGATGCCTGGGCAAAGGTTAAGTAAGGGCGTTTCGTTTTAAAATAAGCCACCAGGCAGGCGTGTTTGCTGTTGCTTCAACCGGAGCTTTGCGGTGTACGTGCGGTGCAAAGCTTAGATATAAAGGAGTGACGCTTTGTGACAGAACGGGTGGGTGGATTAATGCATGCAGGAACCACCACCCAGCCGATGCGACCAAGACCAAGACCAAGAGCAAGGACCGGGCAGGCATATGATGACGACCCGGGCAGGACGATGATGTTGGGCAGTTTCTCACGTCTCACCAAGCAAACGCCAGAAGAGACAAGATGTAATTAAATTTTATTGTTTACCGATCCTTCCCGCCGTAGGGAGTGGGTTTGCCCCGGGAGTAACCCCCATTCCAGGATTGCATTTCTCGTCATGGGCCGCGCTGGTGCATCAATCATGCAGTAGAATGATGCGCTGTACGCTGTGCATTTCTCATCTTAAGCCACTCACTCGCCCTTTTCGCCGCATCTCGCGTCTCGCTGCAAAGATGATGCGTTCTGTCTGTGAGAAGATTTATAACCACGGTCTTAGTGCGGGGATTTGACGATGTGTGTGTTTGTGCTTGTTGTGTTTAGAAGTGCGATAATATTACCTGCACACGTACGCGTGAATTCCATTCGGCCACGAGGATAATGTGCATTCCCAAACCGTGCACCGGTGGCGCAAGATAGCTGGTCGATATTAATGAAACCTTCCATATCATGGGAAGCGTGGCCGAGCGTGGTAGGTCATTTTAGAAAGTTCTAGTGCTGGGAATGGGCAACCCCAAAACAGGGGGCGTTTGTTGGTGGAGTTGGTTGGAAAGCCTACCGCAGCTCAGAGCACTGAGTTCATAATTAATTCTTACCCACCGAAGTCACGTTTGTGGCCGTGCACCGGGCGATAAACCTTACTCGCTGCGGTTAAATGAGTACCGTGTGACACCGCAGAAACCACCGGAAGCGCTTTCGGGAATTCACTATCCACGCACGTTCCAATATTTTCCCCCACGCGAACTGATTGGTGGTGACCTAATGGAGCACGGAAAGGTACAAACCAATGGGAACAAAACAGAAAAAACCATCCCGATCATAATATGCTAATTTCATCCGATAACACCTAATACCGAAAAACCCTCAAATCCCGATCGAACTGACGCGCGCCAACCGGTTATGCCTTTTTTGGGGTGTTGGTACGTTGGGTTTGATTTGACGGTTTATTTTTGTTTCATTTTGTCCGTGCTGTAGATGCCAATTTTGACCAATGTGTCCATGAGCATGGTCACGGTTTAGCGGTTGTGTAATCGTTGAGGTCGACTTTTTTATTGTTTTGTTTCGTTAAGTTATTTTTATGCTACCGCGAATAGTTTAACTCATCCGAACCGTTGGCCTCCAGTACGGTGTTGATCCGCGAGAAGGTCAACCACAGCAGCTCCAGCCAACGGTACCTTGACCATGGCTTAAACCAATGCCAAAAACCGCAGAAGCGTTGTACGCCCGATTGATTGTGACGATTCGCCTAAAATGAGACAAATGTTAATCCTACGTAGCGCTTAACCAACTCCGAGGTCTCATTAAAAACGACTTAAAACATTCACCAAAAAAGCAACCCGAAAATAACAACAAAAAAACTCCGATATTGGCCTCTAATATGGATCGGAAGTAGGGAAACACTTTGGTCTGTGTGTGAAGTCGCAGGCGCGTAAATTTAATGAAGATTTATCCGGTGCCAATGCCGTGATTAACCGTGCATGATGCCGTTTTCAACACTGGCACAGTAACGCATTAGCCAGCTATTAAGCAGCTGTTTGGTGCGTAAAACGGGTGCTCCATTCAGATGCGAATAATATACATCACTAATAGAACGCTTACATTATGACTGGTGGAAAAAAGGGTCGTCAACGCAAACCAACTGCTCAAGGTTGACCTAACGGAGTGACGAAGTGTCTACTTCCTTTTCGTTCTTGCTAGCGCCACCTAGCGTGAGGCGATGTTATTGAGGATCTGACGATCTTGACGTTGTCCTTTTCGGAGCTCGTTCGGTGTGTAAGCACCATTAAGTTCAAGTTTTTATTACTCACTTAAGCGCTAATCGATGGTGTCGTTTTGTTTATATTTACCTTAATTGACAGTATGATCGTTTGTTTGCCTTAAAATAAAACTGTAAAGCTTACTTATTCAGAGTTACTTATATGTAATAAAAAAGATACATTATTTGTATTATGATAATGAAAGATTTCATTGTAAATAAAATAGCATTGAAAATGAACTTGAAAGTTCTTCCAAGAATCTAGAAGAAGTTTTTGTCTAGGCAAGCAATATTATCAATAATTTTAGATTTGTATATATGGTTGAAAAAGAAGTTAAACATCATTTATTAAAATCATATAAACATTATTAATTTCACTTAAAAATTGTTACAAATATTCTCCAGAAACATTATTCTGGAAAAAATATTTGAAAAATAAAAAAACAATTTTTTTTAAATAAAATTCTTATCAGCATGTTATGGAAAGCAAAACTGTATCCATGAAAAAGATTTAACTTGAAAAGCGATTTATATGTTAAATAGGATGCTCTTGCGCGATAGGATAAGAATCTCCCCTTTTTCTAAAGGATAAAAAATCGCGTAATTGAACTTGCGCGTAGAAAATAATATCCATTTTAACGACAGCGCCTTGCTGTAAGCCTTTGCCAAGATCCATTCGCCATGGTATCACCTATCAAGGCAAGGCAGCAAACCGCCTCCGATACGTGCCGTTCCGTGGTGCGTTCATCTTAAAAAGACATTTTCTCGTTCGTTACGCACCATTAATTTGCAATATCGATACCACCGGATGAAGCACTCGAGCGTGATCGTGAAACCGAACCGTCATTCACATTCACCGTGGCGTTTCCACATGCACAAACACTAGCTGAATGTGCGGTGGTTAAGTGACACCAACCTTTTGCTGGGTTTTGTATCGATATGCGCACCCCCGGAGCTTTGGATTCTTCAATCAAAACCAAACCCTTATTTTCTTCATTAGCCTACGACCGCTTGTACTTCTGCGGGTAAAGAATGGACCCGAATGGTACTCCCCATTTAAAGGGAGTAATCGATAGGGAACGATCCTTCTTGGTGGCAACAATCCACACCCGAGTGAAAGCTTTTGGGGAGAAACGGGGTACGGAAAACAGGAATCATATGAAAACAAAACAAGAAAACCCTACGCGAATCAATGAACTTTCGCCCGCACTATAGTTCGCCCGCACACAATTTTCGTGGTGATTCGTGATGTTTTTCCGATTCCGGTTCTGAAAAGATGGAAACAGAACGCCTCTACGATCCACTTGCCTCCCGCGTGGGAAAACCACCTTTTCCCCAAGAACTGAATTTGTGTTTTCGTACGTTTCGGGTGTCGGAAAGCCTGGGTGCATGAAGACACGGGTACACGAGACGCTGGATAATGATAGATGATTGCACACCGTTGGCGTCAAGAACATAAACATGCTCGCAGGCACGCATGATCGACTTGTGGCCAAGACGAACGCAACCACCATTTTCCACCCTCCCTTCCCTTCGGGGGGCCCCGTATCACGCAGACGTGCAACAATTGCTGATTGTTATTGTGGCGGTTGTCGGAAAATTCTCTTAACCACTTACCACCGCAGTATAGTGCGCACTGCAAGTGAACCTACATTTCCTGTGCATTGCTTAAAAGGAATAAAAACCAACTTTTTTCTTTGCTCGTCTAGCTTGCTGCTAGACTAGCGACCAATTGCGTTCGTTGGAAGCGTTTTGCTTTATTTTCTTTCTCGTGTGCGAGGTGCGAGCGATAATAGAATTTAATGAGCATCCGAGCAGATAATGATGGCGATCGAAACACTGGCCCGTAGACGAGACGAGCCCGTAGACCTATCATCACACCTCGCAGAAAACCCCATCCTCCCCTCCCCCCTGCCCCCACGCGCCTTTCCCAGAGGTTCGAGTAAGGAGGGAGTTTTTATTAATTTTTAATTCCAGCTACTTTATTGCTCGAACCTGAAGCTGTGCTGCACACAACAACAACAAGCAGGGTAACTACCCCCAACTGCAGGAAACATAAAAACAAAGATTTACCGTAAAAGTCAATTGTAACAACTACCGCTAAACTCTCACAGGTGGTAAATAGCCCAAAGGGTCCTCGTCTGACTTCTTGTAATGAGGAGAGGAGGAAAAACGGCTGTCCACACAATTTCGTCTGCACACACAGTCACAGAAGTGCAATAAAACTGCACTTGGCCAATGATGCTACGCCTGTATGTGTTGGCGTTTCTGCAAGAATTAATAATGGTTTCCTTTTTATCATCTTCCCCACCCCATTCTCGCTCGCGCTCGTTGTAGAATCGTAAAGTGTCAGCAGCAAACAACAAATGAAGAGAATCAAATTAAACAGGTCGGGATATGAATTTAATTTTATAAGCGCCGAGCCACAGATCGGTGACCAATTTGCTTGCATTTAATTGTCGGTACGCAGTGGAAGTTTTTGCAAAAGAGGAATGATGAAATGGGCACGTTCATCTTGTCGTCGAGGTTGTGTGGGTATACCTAGTGGCGAAATAAAATTCTTGTAAATAACCGTTAATTCTTTAAGGGTAGAGTTAACATAAAAGCTTATAGATTTTTAATTCCTAGTTATTAAAGTTACTTGACTAATATATTTAAAACTTCAATATTTTTTGTTTCTGTCTTAAAATATATTTTTCCTACACATGGTTAAATGGTAACATTCATTACACTTAATGAACGTTTCAGTCAATAATACATGCTATTTGGTTAAACATGACTATCACCTTTTCTTAAAAAAAAAAACAAATGAAAATGTATCTCCCGCGCTGTGTGCGCCTTTCCCAACACGTTGAAATGTGTCATTCACTTTAGACATTTGCGCACAGGCGTATTTGTTTGATTTAAACGAATCATCGGTGGGTCGCTTTGCAACCTGGTTAAACAAATATACAAACATCTCGCCTACAAAATACGTTGACCGTACCTGATGCAGCACGGTGCAGATTGCTTTATTTCCTTCTTGTAGCGCTCGCATCCACACAAACCATCCGCAAGCTGGACTGACGAACAGAAACAGAAACTTCAGGACCGTTTTTTTAACAATCAATAATAAACGACTTGCATGTCCCGGGGTCCCATTTTTTGTGACCTTTTTCTTCCCTCTACCATTGGTTTCATGCCATGTTTTTTTTTTTTGTTTACCACCGGTGTTCATATGTCGACCGGCAACGGTATGTCGACAAGCTGGTGAAAGATTAAAAAGCAAAAACACTCATACAGAAATCCGGAAATAGTATCAACATGCGTTGTCCAGATCCGGACCGAATCTATGTTTGCTGGGCGAATGAAGTTGATCCTTGGGGCGTGTTGTTTTGATAGATTGTATGTACGCGTATTTTCCACGCTGTTCTTATCCACATGGAGAGTGAGAAAGCATCAGGAAGTGGTTCTGATTGCAGTTGCATTTCTAATGGTACACCGTTTCATACAATTTATGAACATACAAACAACACTAAAGCCACCGAACGGTAAATCAATCATGGTCCACCAGCGGAATGTTCAATAACTACTCGGTGACTTAGTTCAAACCCCCTCCCCAGCGTTCAACGTTCAACGCGATACTATTTGATTGCATTCAATTCAAGTGAAAGATGAGTGAACAGTTGCAACAATTTTGCATCTTTTCGAACGAATCGTTTCCAAAGGTGGTTGGCTGCGAAAAAAAGAAACCAACCCCTTTGCCGGTATCGATCGCAAGTGACAAATCGATCTCGGTCTTCTTGGAAAGAGAGCATATTTTTTTGCTCTTACCACATTCTGGGGAAATAAGCGAGTCACACAGTATCGATTCGTTGGAAAATCGCGGTAGCAAAACACCCAACGATGTACGGGCACGGCATTTCCGTACCGCTCCAACCGTTTAAACACTTTATTCACAATGACTGCAATAAATAAAACTCTTAACTACCGCGATGAGATTAATGACCTTCGCCTTCCGTTTAGTGCGGAAGGTTTTTTTTCTCCACACACTCATACACTCATTGCTGCTGCTTCCTTCTTCTCTGGGCTATGGCAGCTGGGGAGGGTTTGAGGCCCCCGTAAAGGAGTCACCTTTTTTTTTCGCCGAGATTCACCACTTCGGCACCCCCTTTACATCTGATTACACGCTCAACATGTTGACCCTTACCCTTGGAGGTTTTTGGACACGTGGACCCACAAAAAGCACAATCACACACTGGCACAAAACCTTCGCCATCGACCCTCGGTGCTTGCAGAATCACCGGAGCGTTGCAATTCAAATTTAGCTGATGTGCCAAATGGTGAAATGTGTGTTGGATGGATGGATAGGAAACAGGGCAAAAGGGAAGATAACTCAATTGGAACTACATTAAAATCATCCTTCCGGCCATTAGCATTCGGCAGAAGAATGGGACCACACTGGCACAGTGGTTCGGACCGAAAATGATTTTATTTCTATTCTGTTTTGTTGCTTTTTTTTAAGGGTTGCGATCTTTTGCCCCACCCAATAAAGGTGTAAAGTTACGCTTGTGTGCCTTTTGGCGAGTGGCTTCGTTAATGTTGTTTTCCGTTCTTTTACTTTTTTTTGGAAAACTCTCCTAAGATTGAGCATTGTCTGGATTTGTTGGTATCGGAAGTTTCAAGCTAGGTCCTGCTTCCCATTCTTCTGTTCTACCACTTCCAGGGATAATGCTAAACTCGATCCGATTTTGGGTTGAGTCATTGGATTTAAGTTTGCTGACCTTGGCTCGTTTTGGCACCATGGTTGGCGTGTGCGCTTTGTTTGCTCCGTGATGAAGTGATGAAGATTCGATACACCTTAACCGAGACACACCCACAATAGTGCACACCTCCCTGACCCGGAAACCAATTAAAACACCTACAAATGTATATGGAAATGGATCCGATTGAATTTGATTCACAAAAGCATTTTTTTCCATCGAAATGATCACGTAGACAAGAGATTTAAATTAAGGGATAAAACGGATAACCTTGGAAAAGATTAATTTTTGATGAGTGCTATCTCCAATTCGAGAATATAAATTGAACGAAGGTGTAAAAAATATCGGTTTTCTTTATTTTAATTGTGATAAAAATTTTCAATTAAAACAAATTTATTATTAAGCAAATCATTAATTTTGTTTTATTTATAAAATAAAAAAAAATTGCCATCAAGACAAAATCCAACCTCAAAATTGTTTTTAATCATCATCATAACATCTGTCATCGTGCGTGTATTAATATTCAAAACACAAAACCATTCCCTCATCCCACACGCTAAGCTTTGGAGCAAATTCTCTGCCCACAAGGTGATAGATAACGACTCATTCATTGTGAAGCAAACAAAGCTCAAATATTACTAACGGGAAAAAGGTGGATCGAGGTTGATGATCATAATCCGTCCATGAATATTAACGTCCAACGTCCAACCAAAAAAAAACGACCAGAAAAACAGTCGCGCTCGGTTGTACCGATTTGTCAGTTCAAGATATCCCATCCAGATTAATGACCTTTGTTCGTTCTGTTATCTACGTTCTCGTTGAGCTTTCCCACGTGGATTAAAATTTCACCTGCAAAAGCAAATCGTTCGGCCAATCGGTTTGGGTCGCTTTGTTGGTGGAAATTAATATTTATCATAATATTTCATCGTTCAAGATACGAAGCGAAGGTGCAGCTAAGCCGGCATCGCACATTGATTAAATAAATTGATTTTTAAGGCAACATTTATCGTAGAAACATTCAAGCTCATCAATTAATATTTTATTCTAATTCTTGTTCTCTTTTTCTCTACCTTCTAGGTAACGTTTCAAATCCAATGTACTGATAGTGAAGAATCAATTGTATTCTCTTTCATCGTTCGTGTAAGGTAGGCCAACTAAAAAAAAACAAGCCACGCATAATGAAATTTTAGCGCATTGTCACTTCCTATGGGAAATACGCAACTCCCCCATTATGCTACTGGGGGGCTAAAGCATGCTAAAAAGTTTAGAAAAGCTGGATCGTGTTTTCCATTCACCCCTTCTTTGGGCCCGGCCAGGGGTAGGTGAGCTTTTGTTTGCATCCACTATCCCAGAACGGGCATTGAACTCGACGGGCTGTTGATCAAACGTACTCAGCCAGGTTTCGTCTATTGTTTTCCATTCCACACATGTGTTGCAGTAGTTTTTTTTTGTGCATTTTCATTTACTGCACACAAACCTGTAACTATCCGGTGGTATTTTGTTCGCACCTTCCCCATACGCGGGGTTTTGTACAAAAATTGCTTTGTAATTGGTTAACGATAATATAATTTTCCATTTATGCACCGAAGCAAACGTGTTTGGCCGCGTGTTACGGAAGATTGCTCCTATTATTTGCAAGTGTTTTGTTATGTTTTCCACGCGCTTGAATCAAAACACGTCAAAAGCCGGTTCGAATGCAATTATAATAGCAGCAGCAAAAGGCGATTGGTACAAATCGAATGCTCGTTTGCTGTAACGGTTTGCAGCAACACCGGCAATGCCGAATTCCGTAGATACCCGCTCCCGGTCGGTTACTGAAACAACCGGTTTAAATTTAATTAAATACCGCATCCACTCACACGGTTAGATTCACTGCGGTGTAGGAGAGGGATAGTAAAAGAGAGAACAGGGAGCATTCCCGTAATAATTCCAATCGTTTGTAATTTCTGGCACGAACTGATCGGTTGCATTGTGGGACGAGGAAGGATGCGGTGAATCAGATACAAATCAAACCCCAAACTGGACCACTAGCAGTACGGGAGGTTGCCCTACTGTATCGACCTAAACATTTTCTTCTCTTTTCGGGAGTCTATTTTTCGGAAGGAAGGGAAAGGGGGAGGAAACCCAAAATAAAAGGAGGCCAACATCCCTTTGGGCACTCGACACTAGACAATGCAATTACACACGAGCCACTCTTCTGCTCGTCACCCTTGCNATTGGTTAACGATAATATAATTTTCCATTTATGCACCGAAGCAAACGTGTTTGGCCGCGTGTTACGGAAGATTGCTCCTATTATTTGCAAGTGTTTTGTTATGTTTTCCACGCGCTTGAATCAAAACACGTCAAAAGCCGGTTCGAATGCAATTATAATAGCAGCAGCAAAAGGCGATTGGTACAAATCGAATGCTCGTTTGCTGTAACGGTTTGCAGCAACACCGGCAATGCCGAATTCCGTAGATACCCGCTCCCGGTCGGTTACTGAAACAACCGGTTTAAATTTAATTAAATACCGCATCCACTCACACGGTTAGATTCACTGCGGTGTAGGAGAGGGATAGTAAAAGAGAGAACAGGGAGCATTCCCGTAATAATTCCAATCGTTTGTAATTTCTGGCACGAACTGATCGGTTGCATTGTGGGACGGGGAAGGATGGGGTGGTTCAGATACAAATCAAACCCCAAACTGGACCACTAGCAGTACGGGAGGTTGCCCTACTGTATCGACCTAAACATTTTCTTCTCTTTTCGGGAGTCTATTTTTCGGAAGGAAGGGAAGGAGGGAGGAAACCCAAAATAAAAGGAGGCCAACATCCCTTTGGGCACTCGACACTATACAATGCAATTACACACGAGCCACTCTCCTGCTCGTCACCCTTGCACGAACACCGGGTTCGTACCACTTCCCACACTCCCCCTACCGTGGGTGGGCCATCCCAAGGCCATCCCATTAACGCAGCAAATGAAGAAGACGAAACACCCCGGGGGGTGGGGGTGGAAAAAAACCCATGCGAAATCAGCCCGAAAAGCGAACGTGATGATAGCCCGTACGATAGCGAGCATCTCGATACGAAAGAAAGCACACGCGGAATGATTAATTTGTTAGCGTAGAAGCGTGAAACTAGAACAATCGCACCACAGAATCGGACCGACTGCTCGTTTTTGGGCGCTAAGGGTGTGAGGGTGAAAAATTAGTGCCATGAAACCGAAAAGAAAATTTCGAATTAGGTCACCGTTTCGGAAACCGGGGGAGGGAGACAATTTGCTGCTTTGCGTTTTATTTCGGCCTTTTTTCCTAGTAACGGGCCCAGTAAGCGTTCAGCTCAAGTTCATGGTATGTTGCGTGTTGTCAACATACAAATGTGCTCGAAATCAAATCTTCACTCACAAAACCATGATTAAAGATCTATTCGAGCCGGATTCCATCCATCACTGTTTTTTCAATCAACGAAATTTGAACGAAAGACTTCAACGACAAGACACGAACCCTTCCGGATTCTGTATACAGTGATCGTGAACGATCAACGTACGTGCCTCGGGGATGATAATGAAACAATCAAGCTGCTCCGTTTTACCTTTTTCGAAGCCTCACACAGGGCAAGGAGAACTGTGGCTGATTGTTTTGGTAGCGACGTTGATTGCCGAAGCAAAGCCTGCCTTGCGGGCATAAAGGTAAGAGGTAAGAGGGAAAAGTGAGGGATTCGTGATAATGATAATAGCTCAAGGGTACTTTCCTTTTTGCACTTTCGCTCGCAGGCTTGTCAGGTTGTGTTTAACCGCTTCCCTTTTTTGCCAGGACCTATCCTTTATCCTTGTCCCGCTCGCTATCTCACCACTAACCTGCTCACTCAATGTCAATGTTGCCTTCAAGTGGTCTTACACGAGTAAGCACACGAGTGCCCTCGAGACCGAACGAGGTCGTTTCGAGAAATGTGCCCTTGCGTCGAAAATACACCGAGAAAGCAGTTCACTTTCGTTACGACGTTCCCCAACCCGGGACCGGTTCCTTCATGTGATGCATGCGAACATGATCACCTGACGGGCAACAAACAACGCAAGCTGCGCGACATACCAAGCGGTCTAGACGCAGTGTTAAGCTTACTGCGGCAGCTTTGCTATATCCGCTGTTGCAACATTTTAACTTGACCGGATCTCTATTACATTGGATTGAATATTTACAGATGAAGGATTGTCCGGAATATGGTCACATTCAACAGCTCAA
This sequence comes from Anopheles longipalpis, assembly GCA_016170015.1. Taxonomy (NCBI): domain Eukaryota; kingdom Metazoa; phylum Arthropoda; class Insecta; order Diptera; family Culicidae; genus Anopheles; species Anopheles longipalpis. Next base: position 28,046,969 of record CM028106.1, on the reverse strand, counting down.
TTAAGACACACATTCCTGAGCGTACAGTCATACGATTATGCTGTGCAGCAACCGTAATGCTGGACATGGACCGCCCACAACGGTTGCCGATTATTATCGAATATATTGTCGGGTTGCTGCAGAGCCTTTTGGGGCGAAACCTGAGCCACACATATGTATGCATATATGTAGCAGCTGCAGCATGCGTCATAATAACTGACGATGTCTAATTCACAGTGCAGAACGAACACTCTTTGACCCCCGTGATGGGAATAGGACTTGAATCGCTTGATTTTGTGTGGCGCTTTTATTTGAACACTTCATGCTCGATTCGCCTTGACATCAATTGGCATCGTCAAAAGCCCATACCCGTTCGAATAAGTGTGCACAGCAAATGCAAATATCCATCCAGCTTTTGTCAATCTTGCATCGATCTACAAATGTGTTGAGACCACAGCCACGTATTAGGACGGGTTTCTGTACGGTCTCGAGGTTTGTAAGACTGTACCGCCCTTTTTTTTGTTTCTACCATGATTCATTTCGAAACAAATCAGTTACATCTGTAGCCCGAAATAACGCTGACCACCCTAAAGGGCAGGAACAGGAACCGATATTCAGCAGAGTACCTTCTAATTTTGCTTCCTATTGCCTGCAAACCTTTAGAAGTGCAGTGGATTGCCACATTTCGAACCCGTGCACGGTGTACAATCCCATTCAGAGTCAGATCCATGTTTCCGGTTATCATGGGTCCAACATCTTTTCCTTTCAGTCCCATTAACCAAACCTTTCACCTGATCGTCACACTCGTGCTGGTCGTTTCACTTCATACCGAACACGATGAATTCTTACCCTTTCCGCGCTCAACAATACAAAACAAAACTCACCCAGTATCGATTATTTTGTCGTGCTAATTTTACAATTTAATTACAAACCTGCCCGGAAAAGCAAAGCACCGGTGTACGGTGCTAGTAGCGGATAATGGGTGGTCAGCGGACACATTCTAAATTCCCTTTCGGCGAGAGGTGCAAACGAGCGAGTAAACTACCAGCACCGAGTGACTGTTTTGCCGAGTGACGGTAAAAAATAAAATGTAACCGATCTACATTTGTCCGAGCCCGGATCCCTGCAGTGCCTCCTACACATGGTTTGAACGTTTTTTTTTTCGGCCCGAATGGGTGGTTGGTGTGTAACCATCCTACGCAGCCCCAAAGGTTTGCCTTGAGCGATGCCGTGCTTGTTTAAGGAAGGAAACAAGAATAATTCACCGCACTAAAAAACGCACCCTTTCTTAGCTGGTGTTAGCTGGCAAGTTGAAATAGATTAGAACAAGCTGAGGCTGACATTGGCATACCTGCGTAAGCCTACGCGCTTTGGCGAATGAGTGCCGCTATTAAGTTACCACTACTACTGGGTACCATTCCTAACAACATTGCGTTGCATGCGTGAACTTTACGTTCATTTTATTGTTTAATTTAAAATTTAATGCTCCTGTGTCTCAGCACTTGGCTCTAGCAGTAATTTGAATATATTATCATTTTAAAGTGAGAGCCAAAGGGTGTAGAGCTACAGATAACGAAAATAGAATGTATTGCCTGAAAGTATGCTACCAAGTGTATAATTATCACTTCTGATGGTGTACAAGGATGTTGGTAGATAATTTTGGTTCTATTTTTCTTGTAACAAATAAAGAAAATTATAAATTGCACTCTAACAGAGGCTATACCTAACTTCAGTTATCTTAACATAAATAAACATAACATTTATTTCCTTCCAATTCCGAACATTATGCATCTATTGAAGGGAATTCATTTGAATTAATCGAACATGGATAGACTTTATTAAACTCTTTTTGAATCCCCTCCTCATAATAATTCGAATCAAATAATTGCTATTAGTTAATCAAAGCTGCGAGATCAATTACCGGCGAGATACAATTTGGCTGTGCACGATTCCGGTTCGCGAACCATTTATGGCCAGCAATACATCGTTTATTCCAGCAATCAAACAGTTGTTTTCGTTCTGCTTAACTACTACGGAGTTTAGGTTGTTGTTTTATTTTTTTCCTGCTTTTTTTACGGCCATTTATTTTATTTCTCATTCACGATGCCGACACACAGAAGTAAATCTCCATTTCTGTCTACCGGTCGTGCTACCGTGTGGAAGTTTTGCACCCCAAAATTGTCCTCACTAGATTGTTCATATCCAATTATTCATATTGATGCTTCGTGTCTGTCGTGTTCGCAAACAAAAGAAACAGCAATTAATGATGGTTATTGTTTGCCTTGCTAAGCGTACCTTAGGAAATAAATTATTCATACAAACGTTTGGTGAAAAGTTTTGACAAATTCTTTTATTTTTCCTAGACAAAAAAGCTCAAATTAATGTATTCAATGCATTTTAAGCTAAATTTATCGTTTCAAGCCCGCACTTGTACATTCATCACCAAATGAATAGACCTTTCGGGCTGTCACATAAATCTTCATTTGGCAAATATTTGCATCCACCAACTCCACTAACTCTCGCGGCCAAGAATGATCTTCGGTAAGATTACTTTTATCAGCAAGATTTCATCAAACGTGAAAGTAGGCTATTAGGAGAATTGGACGCAGACACGTTAAGCCTCCATAGAACAACTTGTATGCACTTTGATCGATTGACTTCCGCCGAAGTGGTCCATCACCATGACCACCCCTCCCCACCGGACCCATATCTAGTTCATCCGCTGTGTCCATCCATTCGGCTGTCTGTCAGTCAGTCAGTCAGTTAGTCAGTCAGTGGATCAGTACGGAGCCGGGTGAGACCTCCATAAATCTTGCAACCATTTGTCTTATCTCGTTCTCGTTTTTCCTTTCCCATTTTTCCCCCCTCCCCCACTTCGAGGTTCGATATCCGCTCGAAGTTCTCGCCCGTATCGTGCCAGCTAGCGGACGTACCTCTCAGCCCAACGGGTTTGATGCACTATAACAGTCCGCGAATCGCTTGAAATTAATCAAACGCTTGATTTCCGTTGACCACCCGCCGTGGCACTCGCGTTTCGGGATGATGAAGGTGGTGCCTTCAATGCTATCTTAAAATAGCGGTTTCCTCTTGCTTCCAGCACTCGCAACACTGCGAAGGAAAGTTATTCAATCGCTTACCGACCGATTCCGAAACCCGCAAAAGCGGATCGTACCGTTTCCTGGGTGGAAATGAAAAGAAAATCTGGTTTTGCCCTTTTTGTTTGATTTTTTTCCCCACTAACGTTAACAAACGGGGAAAGGGTAGCTCAACACAATTAATAACATCATCACACGAGTTTTCTTGTTGCCTTCTTTTTTTTTTGTTACGGTGAATTATATGTAGGGACTTCGCATCCCTCGCTGTACGATGCGCTGCACCACACTATCGGAAACGGTGTCAAAGAAAATGGTTAATCGAGTTTGGAAAGGGTTTTCAAACGATTCTCGTTTGCTCACCCAAAAAAAAAAGGAAGGAATGAAAACCGCAAGTCACCGGCATGAAATGAACGTTCATCGAACCATCATCCATATCCAGATGAAAGTGACGAAGATAACGCTGGTACACGATACGGAGCTACTAAAAGGGATGAAGGAAACCCGAAAAAAACCCCAAATCCAGTAAACCATAATGTTGCGATTAGCTTTTCTCTCCCGCCTTTCTATCGAAACCCAATGTTTATCGATGCACGCATGACTTTTAAACTTTGGCGTCCGATGGAAACACCGGGCAAGGCCAAACCGATGGGAAAGTGAGAAACTTTATCCCGTAATATCTCTCCATAACACTCGTAACCTTATATCCGAGTGCTCAAAGTAACTCGCTGGCACAAGTTTGTCCTTTTTAGCTTTTGCACAGTTTTACCATTTGAAATGCCAAAAATGTTCAAATTTTTAGAAGAGACGCAAAAAAAAACCGCCTTCGATAGCCAAAAGACACCGAAAACTTTTCCAACTTCTGTGCGTCACGTCAAGCGTGAGGAGCCCCATCATGTCGATGGGTAACAACTTCGCCAAACTATCTATCCGGCAAAACGGTTTTACATCCAACCTGTACATCCTTCCTTAACCATGACAGCCGCTTTGAAAATAAACCTCCTGTTTTTTTTTGGAAAGTTAACTCCGGGATAAAATGATACGATGCCATGCCGTCCAAAAGAGCCATTCGAGTAATGTACTCGGTGTTTTTGTGTTTTATTTTCTTCGAGAGTTTCGTCTGGTGTGGGGCAAAACACAAGATTACTTTTGCAAATCATGCCCCGAAATAGTTTCCTAACCTCATATAAAAATCAAGCACAAAATCCTTACTTCTGATGGTTCTCTGGCTCGAAAAACCATCACCACTCTCATGGTGCCATCAAACATGTTTTACGTGCCTCATTCCCTGTATCCGGTGGTTTATTTGAATTCTGCACCGGTTTGACAGGCGGTTCACTGTGGATGGAAAGCTTGCTACAGGAAAGTTATCCGTCCCAGCTGCCGGGCTCTTCAACCGTTTCGGACTCATCAACGAGACGACAAACTGGGCTCAACTGGGCTCAAACCATACGCCCGCGTTAATTACTTAATTGTAGTTTAAGATGAATGTGCAAATTAAACCGGAAATTCAGGGTGAAATGTAACGACGAATCGTTTGTAACAAGCAATCACGCGCGCTCTTCATCATTTGCAGGAAACAACAACTTGTAGAAAGTTAGGGTTTTAACATTTTTTAAAGAGTGTTCAGGTCTATATCATGTAGCTTTATGTAGGTTTTACATTTTTATATAAAGCTACTCAACGTTTAAATTCGATTTTCTTGGCCTTTGTCATGCCTATGTCAGCCTTTATATGTCCGCCTTCAAACTGCTTTCTGATGTAAATTGGGTCTCCTTGTATGTTAATAAATTAAATTAACAAATTAAGGCATTCTGAAACGTCTTTGAACATTTAATTTATATTCATTACCTATTGAATGTATAAGTAACTGAAAATACAAGAGAAATGACAATAAATAATCATTTATTTTTATTTATTTATATTCCATGATCACGGCTTTAGCCTTATTATCAGCCACAGGCTGAAGGCTGAAGTTAAATTAAGACTCATTATTATTAAGATTAAGATTAATAATTATTTGTTAGAGACCAAAGTTTCTAAAATTAAACAAGAATTAGAATCTGGTTTTGTTAACTTAATAAATTTAATTACTCAAATTAGATGCAACGCACGGAACGTTTCACATCGAAAAATAAATCTGAGATATACAAAACAAAAAAATCTTTCTTGTACGTGACACAATTTTACCATGTGCAATCGGCTCGTTTAGCTTAATTAAAGGCACAATTTTTTGTCACCTTTCTCGGATCAATTCCCCCCGAAAAAACCAGCAAAGAAAAAAAAAGTTCACAATACCTTACACGTCGATCGGATACGCAGCAATCGAAGCTGGTGCTAATGTGCGGCCGCGATCTGTTACGGAAAACGCCTCCTTCCTTTCCAAGTGTCGGAAAAAGCTGGTCGTGGAGAAAAAAAACACACACCACACGCACCTCACACAAAACCCTATTGTTCCACCCCATTTCCAATCGGATCAATTTCGGTGCCCGTGTACCGTGTGGTCGCCCGGCAATCGAAAAACTTCAATTCCGAATTCCCAATTTCTCAACCCATCGATCCAGCGCCCTTGAGGTGATTAATTCGGCTCACAGTCTAGTTCATCTTTTTGGCGAACCGGTGTGCCGCGCGTAACTCTTCATTCAATGAAACGGCCTTCGGGTGCCCGCTGCGGTCAGAGCCGTGTACCGTGAGCGAAGCGAAAAACCGCCCTGCTTCTCACTGCAACGAATCGTAATTGTGAGGAAATTGGGTTTGAAGGCTACCTGTGTTGGGTGCGTGTACATGTCCAACTGCTCGAATTTAGGGCCAATTTAGGCGATACTAAAATGACCAAACCACCAAACGAAGAAGAAGAAAAAAACACATCAAAATGGGAACACTGGCCAACCATTGCCCTTCATGCTGTTAGAGCTGTTTGCATTTTTGGGGGTTGGTACGAGTTTCGACCATTGCGACAGCATCATCCAAAGCTCATCCGATCATGGATGGTCGATGTTTGATCGAACTCAAAACCAGCCGAATAGCAAAAAAAAAATTATACATCGCATCCAAGCCAGAGTGACACACACCACGTTGAAAGCCATTCCGACTGTAGTCTCACCCCACAAATCGATGACATTGACGCTGATGACAGTTTGGACATTTGCCGTCAGCATCAGATGGTCGGACGTAGCAAACAGAAGAATCGTGACACCCACGCTGATGATCGCAAAAGGGAAACGATTCGGGCTCAATTATTATTGCCGGCGCACCGACGGTAACCTTCATTATTTTGGAAATGTGCGTTTGCTATAGAGGTTGAAATGTCATCGGTGCGGCTAACTGCTGAACTTCTAATGCGATGTTAGTGAATCGTTATAACCTCGACATCGGCAAACGAAATAAATCGTTTTACTTTCAAGTGAAGGAAATGGTATTGAGTGAGCTTAGCATAAACTTCTCGCCAATAAACGGATGTGTCTGTTGGACAGATTAAAATGAAGTTGCTGTTTTCACTGATGAACAGTAGCACGTTTTCACAAAAAAAATGAAAACTTTATCATTGTTTAAACAATATTAATAATTGGTCTGTCTACCCCTTGCCGTAATAGTACAAGCTGCCAAATTAATTCACAACGCCTAAAAGTATGCAATAAATGGTTTTTAAAGTTTACTAATTTAAACAAAAAATTGATAAGGCTAGAAGAGTATGTAGGTTTTTGAGTTTTGAATTTTACAAAATCTTTTACAAAAATCTATTTAAAAACGTGCACAAAATAATCCAAACAAGATCGATCCTTGCAACACTTTCTCGCTATTACTCGTTTGACAACCTCTGACGCATTCATTCGATGTCCCGCAGTGTAGTAATTAAACACGCGCCCGGTGGTTTATATTTACATGTCTCGCACGTACAGCATCACTTTCCATGAACAATAAAACGGATCAATTTAGCTTTCCTTCCACACTGCATCCTTCAAACACACAGTCCCTTTCTATAACCGATCGCTTAAAGCGCAGGGTGCTTCATTAACTCGCTAAGCCGTATGTATTACGATCTCTTAACATGTGTTCAATTTTATGGGTGTATCCCCAAAAGAAGAAGAAACAGAAGAAGAAAAAAAGAAACGTACGACAAACATACATATGATGAGAAACTGTTCAACGTGTGTGACACGCGAGTATAGGGGGGAAAACGGACAATTTAAAGCTTGCGTTTCTTTGTGCTTCATCTTGAAAAAAAAAACATGATCGCGGGTGCATTCACACGGATGCGTTCCATCCCTTTGTTCGGCAACCGGCTTTTGGGGAGTTTGTTTTGTAAAACGTATTTCAAGCTTCCACTTTTTCTACCAAAGTTTGATACTGCCACGCTTCCCGTAATCCACTTTGAACGGGCTCGTTGACAAAGTTCCGCCGTTGACTGTGTCATACTGCACAAACAATGCCGGCAGGTTACTATCGCTGACGGGTATGGTTGCGCTTCTTTGATGCTGTCTTACATAACAAGCGCACAGTGGTTTGTGCTGTCAGTCCAAAAAAGCTTCCAACATTATCCGGATGGATGGGACGGGAACACATCTCTTGAAGATGATCTCTCGCTGGAGATGATCATTCGCGTGGAATGAAGTGAGGCTCCCAAGCGTTTGTTGTTTCAGGTAGCTTTACGGCCGGTACCTTAAAATGTGGCAGCAACTTGCACAACTTTCCCTTTTATTTATATCCCGTCCCTAATTGATGTCTCAAAACGGTGGCCTTTCGGTTGCTTTACCGTTCCGCTTTTCGTAAGAAAATTTCTCCCAAGTAGTTAAACCTGTTGATTCTCTTTTGCGATATTAAGAAGGGTGAAAAATAAGCTTAAATCATCTTAAAACATCAAAACCTCAACTCCACTATGATGGATGTATCAAATTCTTCGCTCTCGAAGTAAATCACTTTACGAATCTCCGCACACAAAACCATTTGTCTCGTGACCCTTGGCGGTGATTAAAGCAATTCTCCTCATACACCAAAAACATCGTGTACAACTTTAAAGTGGTCTCTAATGCTTCTTCCATGAGCTGTTCACTCGACACTCGGTTGGGGTTGGCCCGCAAAAGCAAAACGAAACACTCATCCACGGGTAATCTCGGGTTGTGCACGAGAGTGATAAATTATGAACTAATCATTTTATCCGAACTAAATGACTATAATTAAAAATTAATTGCCTCTGCGCCAAACGGTGAATGGGTGGCCGGGTATTAGCGTCCGGTTTTGTGCCCCCCCTTTGACCGGATGTCTTCGTATTGCCCGGATCTTGGAAAATAGTGTCCTTAGGGCGTGTGTTTCGAAAGGGATTAGCGTCCGTGCTGATGGCTAAGATTCGTACATGCAACATTCATCAGGCCATGTGCCAAGAAAAGCCTCTTCCCAAAGGATGAGATGTTTGTTTATTTGTGCAAAGCATTAGAACACGTTCTGGGTGGGGAAATCTCGTCTCGCTCGGCGGTAAAAAGGAGACGTTATGAACATAGGAAAGGTCAACAAAACCGGATTAGGGACATCAAACAGTGACCTCTGCATTATCGGCTATCAACGCACAATCGTCCAATCATCATTACTAACGTCATCATTATCCCCATCGGTTGTTTGTTGCCTTACAACCACTCTGCACGATCCGTTGCTTCACGATCGATCTACGCCGAATGCATAGTAAGCAAAAACAAACCGTGTAAAACGTTTGTTTTCTTTTTTTCCGATCCGGAGTAACCCGCTTTTACAGCTTATTATGTTCAGATTTTCATTTAGATTGATTACCATTCAATCGCTTCCATCCTTCACCATATGGATGGTTTGGACCTTTGGTCCAATTTGTCTCCTCGTGGGTTCCCTTCTGGTTCCGTAACGCGATACTCACGACTTTCGCTAAGCCACCGCCCAGTATCCAGTGACTAGGCCATCAATTTCCTCTTTATGCTCGCCCGGGGAACATAAATTGATAAACACATAACACGCGCCCCAATACATTAATGTCTACGGAGTAACGCTCGAGTGCGCGAATGTAGCCATATTTGCATTCATAAATCCGGGAAAGCGCCTACCTTTTATGCGACATGCTTAGACTGTGCGTCAATAACCGGGAGGAGGATGTTTTTTTTTCAAGGCATTATTTTTGCTACCGTTTCAGTGTACAACAGTTCGATACCTAGTGATTACCGTTTGCATCGCATCTTGGGTGTGGGGTGTTTATCAAGGAACTGGTCGGCTTCTTTCGAATGCTTAACCAACTTTTAAAGGGGTTGCCTTATGTTAGTTTAAGATGTTTATTTAAGAAACAATATAAATTTACTAAAAGAAATTTTTTTTGGTATGTTCCGCAAATAGCCAACTTACAAACCTTGGTAAACAAATAAAATTGTGTATCTTCTTCAAAACAAAAAGAGGATTAAATGAGACGGATAATACATTTACCAGAAATTTTGCGAACAGGCAATTTAATTTTTTTTAACTAAATTTTTAAATTATTTGCTTCATAAAATACGTTATCTTATTTACAGCGTAAAACAGTTCTAAATGTTGTAACACTAACCCTGCAATATCCACGATTCAAGATCAAGACACGACAGCCATAATTTGTGATCGTTTAAGCACTCCCTTCAGAAATGCCAACGGCATTCCGTTTGCCAAAAGTGAATCATAAAATTGAACAGCCTAAAGCATCGACAAACATCCACCGGTGTTTATGATTGTACGATCGAACGAGACTATTCTCTGCCTGTACCGAATATTAATATTTTTTCGATTTTCCATCCTGACGGTCATCCGTTGAACATACGGCCCTAGACGGATGCTGCATGCGGCCAAACGGCCAATACGCTCTTGCCAAAGGGTGATAAAAGTTTGCATTGTTTTCATATTAAAAAGCAGCTCCATACATGTGGATTTATTCGTTTATCAACAACAACAAACACAGCTACTTGTCTGGAAAAGGGCCGGGCGTATTAAACGATTTCATATAAAAGTGAACAGATTTTATCGTCCGTTTTCTATCGTAACTCTTTATGGCGCATATTAAATATGCTCGGTACACGGTACGGGGGTTTAGAACTCATCCCAACCGTGTTTTCGTCCCCCAACAGTACCAGGCGACGTGTTTATGTACGACACTGATGCCCTGGAACAAGCTTCATCCTGCTCGTACGCCACAATCTCAAATGTGATTCTAAACGGCTCTTCAACTCGGCTGAGAGTAGCGGCACGCAAAGTTTCTAACAATTTGTGTGCAAATTCCACTGCCGTTAAATCTTTCAACCCGGCTTACCGGGTTAGCGAAAGTTTCGTACGTTTCGTACGGGAAATAGAGAATCGCTAGCAAATAGAGGCATACCGGAGTGCAAAGCCACTCCGTTTAATAGTGTTATCAACCCCCCGCCAAACTACTCGTTTCGCCCGAACGTATTATCATCCCCCCCCCCCTCAAACCCCCACGATCATCACCATCATCATCAAGTTCGTCAACATTATAATCGGTAATGACCTTTCCTGTTTTACTGTATCAGTAAAATGGTAGCGCCCCGTGTCTGCCCAACCAGGACAGGTGGCCGTGGCGTAAGTATTCGAAAACAAACGTACATTTGCATAGGCAGCATAAATTCTCATCATCCATTCCGGTGAGCGTAGTCGCCCGTATTCCCCGGCATGTTCTTATCAAAATTCAGAACCCCTTTGTGCGCTCGAAGTCACCCGCACGTCTACCCGCACCAAAAATTGCACCAAAAACTCAAAAGCCTATAAAATACGAAACCGATTTCCCGAAACATGGTACGCGAAACCATCGTCTGCCGCCGCCGCCGCCACCGTGCAAATCTCCACGCTCGTCCGGAAAGACAAATATTCTTACGTACAAACAATTTGCATAGAGCATAAGCACAATAGCCACCCCGCCGGGTACCTTTTGCCATCCTGCCGACCGTACCGTAACCGCGAACGCACGGGAAAAAAACCAAACCGCTCGGATGCGGGATTAGAACGAAACGGCCACGAGGACCATTCTGGGCTTGAAGCCGTAATTTGCATGCATTAAAAAGCATCTTGCTTCGCTCGGTTTCGATGTACGATCCGACCGAACGTCAGAGTCGTCCGTCGACACATTCTCCGGTAACCGAAATGCATCACAGNGCCGCCGCCGCCGCCACCGTGCAAATCTCCACGCTCGTCCGGAAAGACAAATATTCTTACGTACAAACAATTTGCATAGAGCATAAGCACAATAGCCACCCCGCCGGGTACCTTTTACCATCCTGCCGACCGTACCGTAACCGCGAACGCACGGGAAAAAAACCAAACCGCTCGGATGCGGGATTAGAACGAAACGGCCACGAGGACCATTCTGGGCTTGAAGCCGTAATTTGCATGCATTAAAAAGCATCTTGCTTCGCTCGGTTTCGATGTACGATCCGACCGAACGTCAGAGTCGTCCGTCGACACATTCTCCGGTAACCGAAATGCATCACGGGCGAAAGCCAGTATTCACCGGGGTTGTATCCCGGGTTGCATCATTAGCAATGCCCATCTATAGTATGCACGTTGCAGGCGCATACTATTTTCCTGTTTTTTTATAAGGTTGTCTGTTGTTGTTGGTAGCTTTTTTCTCTCTACTCGTTTTTTTGTTGCTTGTTTTCAATAGCATTTTATTTTTGTGTTTCATTACCATTGGTACATTTCCAGCTGAATATTTTCTATTGGTTCTGTATCCCTTTTTACCGGGGTTTTCCATTCACCCTACTCCTCCCTCTACTACTTACGCATTTCTTCTGTCAAGTTCGATCAAGTGTTCATCAAGCGGAAAATCAACCCTCGGTGAGTAGTGGCCAGGTTGATGGGCACGGTTGCCTTTACATTCCGTACTTAGCCAGTACACAGAGAGAGAGAGAGAGAAAGAGAGAGAGAAAGAACACGAGATAACGATTATGGGATGGAAAGCTATACATCAGGGATGGAGGTGTATAAAAAGAGGGGGTTGGGAATAAGCAGAAGGCAAAGGGCGCGTGGTTGACGATTATTCGGTTCACTTACCTTTCACTGGATGGTTTCGTACCGTGAAAGAACTTAGTGGTTTAAAAATGAAAATGAAGCTCTTTGATGGTGATGGAGACAACATAAAAAAGATGACTGCATCCATGCTCCAGTACGGCTACTACACATTATTGGGTATCGAGAGGCGAATGAGCAAAAGCCTCGTAAAAACAGAAACAACAACAACAACAATTATTGGGTATCGTATGTTTTTAAGGTTAAAATCGAACATCGAACTCACTGTGACAGAAAGTCAAAACATAGGCCATCGATATATGGTGGGTTCTCTCTGTTTTTTTTATTCGCTTCCTTTTTTTCATACATTCTCTCGCTAGGTGCCTTTTCCGTCCAGCCCACAGTACTTGAAACATGCTGCTCACGAGTTTTATTATTTAAGCATACGTGGAGCTCATCTGCATTCGGATGCTTTCAAGTTGTGTACCGGTGTCAACCATCGACGAGATCGACCAAATGAGGTAGTACACCAGCATATCTGTGGCAGTATTGACCAACTATTGGGGAGTTCTGGATTGGCAAAAGAGAGATAGAGCGAAGAAAAAAATTTGCTTATAAAGTATCACCTAACGTCCTCCATAGGGGATGGGATTATTGCCACTTTGAAAGGCAGCACTGCACGGTTTAAAACCTTCTGCTCAACGATCATTCGATATAAGGCACACGATGCAGTGTATAATGGACTTTTTAGGGGAATTATTTTTTGGAAAGAAATGACACAAAATCCCTTTACAAAAAGTCGACCTTTAGAGTGGTTTCATCGAGCGGTGGCCAAACTGGAAATATCACTGCACTGTACACTCTCAAAGCAACGATTAAAATCGACTTTAATGCACTGAATTCTTTTTTTTTAGACTTTTCTCCCCTTTATAACGCTATCTGATGAGAGGGGATCGAGAACCATTAAAAGATGAATGGAAGCAATTTTAATTGATTTAAATGGGGCAGTAAAAATGATCCATAAAATAAACTTCGGTTTCAATGAATGCTACCTTCGGATAATGTTCTGCTGCCAGTGTGTTTGGGCTACTTACGATAAAATTGGATTGTCCCTTGCTCTTTAATCTTCAGCTAAAGGGGATAAACGGACAGCATAACGTTCTTTAAAAGATATTCTTTTTTTATGAATGCGACACGGACCTCCAATATCGGTTTGGGGAGTATTTTCTCTGCCATCAAAGTTTATCTGAATTTGAAAGGTTCAATTTGAAGTAGAGCTTGTGTCATTTATAATAATTTTTGGATGTTCTTGATCAATTTACGTGTGTCTAGATTTATTTTAATTTTTCGATGCATATTATAATAAAGTTCATTTTTAGCGTGACATTTCTGTTCAACAGCGACAAAGTTCACTTTTACAAAAAAAACACACCCTCTCTTTGAGATCTTCTGTTGCTTCTTCATTATAGTCAACGATTCGTGAAGGAGAACATGAAATGCATTCTAGTTTGTAGCAAAATCCTTACAAAATTAACATTTTCCCTTGAACGAGTATCTTTCTGATAGCCTTTAGCCTAATTTTAATGACTACCCATCGCCTCATCAGTTTGAGAAAATAAAATATTTATGCCAAAGGACAAATACTTATTATCAATAAGCCGTTACTTTATTGTTCACTGTTATTTCCCATTAATAAAAATGGATTCTTTCACCAAACCTAACCCATAAATAGCAATATCATTATCCTTTATGACTTTCCTATGAAAATTCCTTCTCGCCTCACCCCAAAATTAGAATATTTCACCCAGCGTTACTTTACGCTTCATTTAACTTGACACGAAGATGGGCTTTGAGGGGCGGATGTTTTTCCTGCCTCCCGTTCAACAGGATATTTCCATGGGACATTTTTGACAGATAAGCTTTACAACAAACCCCTGCTGGCTCGGTTTACCGTACGGATGGATTTTCGCTTTCAAAGACCCAAGGCAAACAAACTTTCGTGGGAGCTAAGGCTTTTTTCCTTTTTGATTGGGAGTTGTGATAAAATTTTATGTGCTTTATGGCATCGTTCCACAATATTCTACTTCCCTTTGTGCAACCGATGCCAAAAGTTAACTTGATTTGATATTTCATTTTCACCTTCACCTGACGTACCCATAGCACACCTGGAAGAATCTTTTCATATTCGGATTCGTAAAGCAGTTCCATTCTATTCGTTACAATGTAAAGCTTCTATAGCCAGTCCAGCTATAGTCCTTCTCCTATTACTAACGACGAACGATCTTATGGGATGAGGTGTTAATTTTACGTTGCTAAATGTATAGAAATAATGACAGCTGCGAACGCGATCGGTGGCGCGACAGTAAGACATAACCGTAAACTTACATACCACTTCCAGTGGGAATGTCCTGCTATCGTTATCCTATTACGCGAATCGTCCGCTCATAAAGAAAGAAGTGAATCAAATTAGTTTCTTAACTCCTTCGCATGAAACGGGTGTTCTGGGGGGAGGATAGTAAGACACGAAACAACAACCCCATCCTCGTTGAACGTTGATTACTTTCAAACCTCTTTCTGTTTGTGTTCTGTTGATTTTTTTTGTTTTGTTCGTTTTGCTACCTGGTAATGAATTTTAACTAGACTGGGTGTCCCTGTTGGACTCGAATTTTTTTGTTCCAATTTTCCAAACCAGCAAGCGAGTTTGGTTCCCTCAACGTTACTCATTAAGCTTAACGAGAACACTGTACATTAAAACCGCTCAAACGACGAATTGGTTAAATGGGCAAACTGTAGCGAAGACAAGTAGAAACAATGACAAACTCTCGGGGAATGAAAGAAAGGATGGGAAGGAAGCCATCCCCAAAACATCCCAAAACCCCTGGCTAAATAAAGTTTGCTGGTGGTTCTCCATTCTAGGGTGAGTTTCGCCATATAAAGCGATCCAATAAATCAAAGCAAAACTTAACCTCGCCCTCGGTAAAGGGCAGCTCAGTGTTTCTTTTTTTGTCACTGTATGTTGAGTTTGTTTTTCTACCGAGTTTTCTAAAGACTTCTTAACAAATTATTTTGTAGATATTTAATTTGATGAGAAGGAAAATCTTGATGTATTGTATTAATATTAAACAACAGATTGTATTTTTTCATTTTTAATTTAATCTACAAAATAAACAAATCAAGTGTAAACACACTTTTCCACGGTTTTTCACAAGCAAATAAAAAATTTCGAAAAAATAAACAAAAGCTGATTAAAAAAGAACATAAGTATTCCACAAGGAAACCCTTTTTATTCAATCTCACAATAATGGTCATCCCTGTATGCTGTCACTTCAGCTCCCTTATCACTGGCTCTCTTGTTCCCTTTCCACACGGAGAACGTTTGATGCAACGATGGAACGGACGAAACCCGGGACTTGAGGTCTTGTTGAAGAACTTTTAATTACAGACCATTTCTGGGCCGTTGCTTTGCCAGCTTCTCACCACCAGCATAACAGTTGTTGTGTGGAACCGTCGTACAGGTGTGAGCGACAAAACCGTGAACCGTACGTACAAAATGGGAACTAGTACGCGCCCTTCTTGCGCAACAAACGGGACACGCACGGCATGCTGTATCTGTTGGTTCTGTCCATCGTTTTCTTTAATTAGAATCCGGTTCGTCCAGGTTCCTGGGGTTTTTTAGTCGCACCCCTGCACAACTCGACCGACAACCCACGATCACGGTTGAGAGTTCGTTTCCTTTTTCTACCACAAATAGGAGGATACTTGTCGGGATTTTATTCGCTCTCTCTTTCTCTTTGACCGAGGGTCCTTCATTTGCGGATGAGATGGTAAACCAACACGCCACGAGCGTCTCGGAAACCACCCAACCACCCAAAAGCTTTCGAGCTGATAAAGGATAACAAAGTTAGTCTCGGTGCGTAGAACACCCGTGGTCCCTTAGTAACGTTGAATGTCTCCGTAAGGTGGTCGGATGTGAAATTCTCGCGATCACCACCGTGTGCCGCTCGGTAGTTGTCCGGGGTACGACGATAATTAATAATTATCATCACCGTCACCAGAAGCGTTACAGTCGTCGCCATTTGCTTTCGCTCTTGAGAAACGCTCTTGAGACACGAATTCTTTCACGCTGGTGTCCGCTTTGATGTACGCTGTGAACCTTTGCCATCCGAAGGAATATACGGGACCGGTTCGACCGGAGAAGGATGAGCGAATCGGTTCGAGTATTCTAGTCATTTTTCTGTTTTATGTTTTTTTTTTCGTTTGTTACCTGAACGAGCAATGGAATGTTTGCCGTGGGTTACCTTCGTTTTTATCACACCTTCTTTTGCATTATTTGCTCGGTGCTGGAACCCCGCATAGCGCTATGTCCGCCACAACCGGCAATGACCGGACACTAGCCCGGCCTCATAAAACCAGATCCATCCACGTCTTGGAACAGCATGGTTGTGGCTCACCGAAGAAGTTTAATGCATTCCCTCGCTCATCGCTTGTTGGTTTCCTCTTTCTCGGCTACCCCAGCGAAAACATTCCCGGCCGGGACACTCCGGTTCCGGTTCCGACTAGCGAAGGACCATCATAAAACACACGGCACCTACAGGCGACCTGCCTGTCCCTTTTTTTATGACACCTTCCAAGCACCTGTGGCAGAGTGAATATCCACAAAAAAAGCAAAAGAGAGAGAGAGAGAGAGAGAAGCGCAAGAAGTTGCGAAGACATTCTTTCTCGCTGCCACAGCTGTCTTCTCCGAAATGGCACTAAAGAAATGGAAGAATCCACCACAGGCGTCCATTTTGGGTTTTTTTTTCTGTTGTACCGGACATCCTGGCGTACCACCGTATCCGACCGACCGCCGACGGGAAGGGCTTTATCAGTGTCGTTAATTTTTATTCATGAAAAACCGCACAAATAATGCCTGTTCCAGTTCACTCCCAACGTCTTCTTCCCACAGGTCTGAAGCTTTACCTGAAATTCTACTCCACCCGGTGTTAGTGCTACTGGGGAACGAAGAAGGATTCAACCGACTGACTTTATGGTTTTAATGAACAGCTTCTTAAGCTGGTTCTTTCCAATTTCCGGCGTTTTGGGGAGCAGGAAAGAAGATAGATGAAAAAAAACATATAGAACGAACATAAAACATGCCTAAAACTTGCACAAAGCAGTTTGTAATTTTTCGACTACTACTTTTTGCTCCGGCCAGCAAATTGAGGTCGATGTTAGTGTGTGCTATGAAAAAGCGAGCAGAAAAGATTGTTCTTAAATAGCGAGTGAAATTATTCATTCGTTACCGTTGTTTGTATAATTGAAATGGAATAAAAATTCTTTTCTTTTTCTCCCCTTCCTAGAGACACTTTAAATGAACTCGCTTGCGAAGTAGTAAACCCACGCCTTTAAACGTCTTAAGTCGTCGCAGTGAAAAATAGTAATCCACAACCTACTTAAAGCTTGGATGGTTTAATTTTCTTCATGCATATCATTACCGACCGATGTGCAGTAAATCTTTTACTGGTAGTAATGTATTCGGTATCATTTGCTGCTTCGCTCATTATATGATGCTTCCTGCATTCTAATAAACGACAAAAACTCGTTCACTTCATCCATTGCGATACCGGCAAACAAATGTACGGGGCATAGAAATTAGCGTATTAAACACAACCGTCCTCCGCGCTTCAAAAGCACCGCACGTGCAGTCGGAACCGGAGGATTAATTTCACCTTTTTTTTATGATCCGGAATGTAGGTCACGTGATCTTCCGCACACGTACCGTGCAAGCGCAGACAAGCGTGTGGGCAAAGGAAGTCATCAGCGACGAGATAGCAAGACGTTTTGGGTCGCTATTTGTTGATAATTAGGTAAAATGTCTTGTGCACATGTTTGTTTATGTGGGGACGAGTTTTCAGGGTATTTTTTTTTGTGGGATTGGGCTCTGGAGCTTTCACACATTCGCCCACGAGCGTGTTGAGTGAGTGAATGTGTGAATTTTATGTCGTTTAACGGAGTAGCTTCACCATTGGTAAATAACCAACAACCAAAGAAACAAAAAAACTACAACTCAACCTTCTTACCAGATTTCTTTCACTCTCTATCGTATTTCCATGCGTAGTGCACTGTATTAATATACCGTTTTGCTTCCGTTTAATTCACAGGTCATGTGTTGAGACGTGATCGCTACAGGAGGAACTAAAGCAAGCACACAGACGCGCAGAGTGACTGTGGCAGTAAAGGCCGCAACGACGACGACCACGACGACAGCAGCCGTAGGTGATAGTAGCGGGGAACGATCGCCCCGAACAACCGGCAACAGCGGTGTACCCGTACCGACGAAAACGGCGCTCAGCGGCAGCAACATCATCCTGCAACGGCGGCATCGACGAGGGCCCTCGCCGTCAACGAAATCGGTCGAAAATGTGATAGACCCATCCGTGGACGGACGGACCTCGATCGGGCAGCAGATAGCGAACTACTTTCTTCGCATCCGGCGCAGCCGATCGTCGCACGCAGTCACCACACACGGACAGCCGAACACGGACACTGCCGGTAGCCGCAACCGGACGAACAGCAGCAGCACCGCACACCGGCCGACATCGTACGGTCCGCTAGCAAGCTCGGCCAGCTGCAGCTTTGGCGCCGAAAGCCACGACGAACGGCTGCACCACCAGTCGGCCAGCTCCGTGACGGTCAGTGTTGCCAACTCGTCCGCTAACATGGCCGCCACCGATGGGCAGATCATTCTGGCCGCGTCCCGGTTCGCACCGGACACACCGCCAGTGTACCTGCGGGACTTTGCCAAGAGCGAACTGCCGGCGGTCGGGAAGATCGTGAAGGGCCAGTACTACAGTTTGGGTGTACCGACGCTATCCAACCCATCGCTACAGAGTACGGCACTGTTTCTGAATGCGGGCCGCAAGTACCAGATACTGGCGCAACCGATCAAGATAAAGGAGGGCCGCAAGAACACGAACGTCGGTCCGAAGGTGCTCATCCCGGAGACGTACCCCGGCTACTTCGAGCTGCTGAGTGAGGATGGCCGCTCGACACGCTGCATCGAGAGTGTGCTGGAGCTGTCCCGGCGGCGTAACTTTCGCGTACTGGTACGCGAAACGGTACGCTGCAACCATAACAGCAAGTCACTGCATGCGGGCGAAATCCTCACCACGATCTCAGACAATGGCAAGTACCTGCAGTGCCGGNGATGGCCGCTCGACACGCTGCATCGAGAGTGTGCTGGAGCTGTCCCGGCGGCGTAACTTTCGCGTACTGGTACGCGAAACGGTACGCTGCAACCATAACAGCAAGTCACTGCATGCGGGCGAAATCCTCACCACGATCTCAGACAATGGCAAGTACCTGCAGTGCCGGACGTCCAAGGACGAGCTCGTCAGTTTGCCATTAGAAGCCAAAGCGAAGTTCTCCCCGATCGCTAAGGAGGACAGCATCAGCGGTGTCCACACGGTGCGCAATTTGCTGCAGAAGCGTATGCCGGTCACGGTACGGTTGGTACACGGGGCCGCACCAAAGGGACTGAAGCAACCGTTTGTGCCGGAGCTACGGTTGCTTGGGTGCGTTGAGGTGGACCGGATATTTGCGCTCCCATTGCAGAAAGACATGGATCTGGTGTCGGTCCCGCTGAATGCAAAGATTAAGATTCAGCGGGCCAAAAACATGGAGCAGCTGGATCACTTCATCGAGTATTCCCGGTTTCTGGATAAGGCGCAACGGTTGCTGGTGGATGCGCGCGATCGTCTGCAGATCATCGATCTGAAGCTGACGGACAAGGAGAAGAAGGACTCGGCGAAGGCGGTGGCAGCCGCACACAAAACGATGGCTTCCACGCTGTCCGGGTTGACGGCAAACGGGTACGTGCTGAAAAAGAGCAACAGCTGTGATTCGAACCGCTACTCACCGGAGATCGCTGCCGGCAGTGGCGGTGGCAGCCAGAACGGTTCGATCGCGGATGAGTACGATGAGATCGATCAGATCTATGATTACGTGCGTGGGTTAGCACCATTGCCGAAAAATCTGTACAAGTTCGAAGCGATCGAGCCACCGCCGGGCGGTTCCTCACCAACGACCGGTGCCACAACGCCGCTCTCGAATGCGTTGCTCGGTCCGGCCACACATCAGCACAGCCTCAAGACGGTGGAAAACATGAAGACGGCCCAATCGAACGTCCTTAACAACAATAACAACAACCACAACAACAACAACAATCACTACGACACTAGCAACAACAACTACTGCAACATCATCAAGTACTCTAATCACACGCAGCAACAGCAGCCAGTCGGCAATGCGCACCATCATCACCATCACGGTCATCATCACCACAGCCATCAGGGTGGACATCACCATCAGCACACCGCTTCGAACAGTCTCGAATCGTCGTCCAAGCATGCCAGTGCGGCCCTCAATGCCATCAACAACAACCACCACAGTGCGGTTGGAACAGTGGATCACAAACCGATCCCACCACCGATCGAGACGATCCCGGGCAAGAAACTGCCCGAAAAGCGTCAGCGGCCTACACTTCCGAAGCTGTACTTCAAGAGCAGTATTGGACTGCATCAGAAGAGTCCTACACCGGGCACTACCGCCGTTAGCCCACTGAGCAATGGAGGCACCAATGGAGCTGGTGGCGTAGTGCACCATCCACCGATCGCCATCACACCGAAAGAGATCGCTGTTGAGCCCCAGAGTCCACTGTTTCACATCCGGTA
>CM028106.1:28010802-28026166 GCA_016170015.1 Anopheles longipalpis | reverse complement strand
AATTTCTCATACGCCTGTTTTCTGTTTTGTTTATTTGTAGATATAAAAGCCTAAGCAGCCTGCAGCTAGCTGCGACGACCCCACAGCAGGACTCCCATCCAGTCACACCGATCTCACCCTCGCCGAAAGGTGCGGGACAGGACAAAAATCATCTGCTTTCGAAGTCAGCGAGTGCTGCCGCAGGTCCGGGTGCCCGTGAAGGTACGCTCGACTCATCGCGCAGCGGTGGCCGCACGTCCGGTGATTCCGGGAAGCTACCGGAGAAGAAATCCCGCCGGCTTAGTAGACCGCGCAGTCTCTCGAACCTGGTGTGGGATCTGCGCCCGCACAAGTCATCGGCTGAGAAGTCCAAGAAGAAGCTTTACCTGCACCAGTTTGACCGGCAACAGGGAACGCTCTATCTGTAAAACGGCCGTTCGTTCAGATTTCGTCAGTATAAATTTAGTCAACCGAACACGATCGTGCGCGATGGGTATGAAGGTGGCCGGGTTGGATTTGTTGTTGAGACGTTTAGGGCAAGACCGGGGAGTCACAAACTGGGGATATACTGAGAAAGAAAGGGCGATAGTAGAAAGGAACAGAGTGGAACATATGTTGTACCAACTGCAAGGTGTCGTTTACTGTACGAAGACGAAGGACGGGGGAATCAAAGTCCCTTCTTTTAAAGACTCCACTTCACACCTTCTCTTTATCTCTTTCTCACTATCCATGTGATCCATGTTGTGTGTGTGTTGTGTAATAGTAGCAGATTATATATATATAGAAAGAGAGTCCCTCACATAGAGATTAGTCGCCGTAGTAGTAGCAGCAGCATCAGTAACTGTGTCCTGGCTTACGAAAAGACTCAGTTCATTTGCTCGATGTTTAGACAACCGTGCAGGGTTGATAGGAAACGGCACTTCGGTATGGCAAATGAATATTGCAATCCCTTCCCATATTTTGAACAGCAGAACCGTAACAAAAATGGCCAGCATCTTTTACCGTAACGGTTCTGCGGGTGCGTGATCATGATCTAGTAGTAGACCCCGACAGTACGTTCGAAATGGCAGGGGTTGTCAAGCAATGCGGCAAAATACATGGAATTAAATCTGAAAAACCGCAACAAAGGTAACCGGACGAAGGCTGGAAATAGTGTTAGATTACGTTTGTTTGCTCGTTTTCTTGCTGTTGTCATTTAGGTTTTCCTTCGCGTCCTTCTACTTTTTTTTATTTGCCATCGTCGTCGCTAAAAGGCTGTGTGGTGTTGAGAAACGTTTCAGTTTACAAGTTTAACTAGATTTAACGTGTTAGTGATAGGGCTGTAGAGTAACCACTATCCCATTACATACTTTCAGTAGTAGTGATTCGCTTCATGGGGACGGTTTAGTAGGTGTCCCTCTGTCCATAAACGGACCAATTTCCAATGCACACAACCGCGAGACACGACTCGCGCGTTCCAGTGTGACAGATAATGGAAAGGATCGAGCATGATCACGTACATCGCGTGTGAACGAATTAACGAACGAACGAACGAACGAACGAACGAGTTGCCAGCCGGGATCACCGGGACAAGCAAGTGTGTATGTAGTATGCGTGTTTGTTTTTTTTTTTAATTCAATTAATTATCCAACTCCTCCTGTTTACGCCGTATGGCGTGTAGTATCGTGCGTAGGAACGGTGCAAGATTTTCTGTTGAAAAATCCAAGTTCGCTTGCTATCGAGCAAAACTGTGCGTCCCATGGGCCGATGGGCAAGGACATTTCCGATCCCGCGCTGCCATATTGCCTGTTTGCGAGCAGATGAAATTTTTATTTTTCAACGCTCCTACACCGACAAGGGAACTAAAATGCACCCTCAATGCACAAACGATGGGACACAATCAGCTGTCCACGCTGGTAGGGTGATTGTTTTACGTTCGGTTTAGTTTTGTGCATAAGATTTAGCATCCGGTTTACTGCCTCACTACTACGTTTGCTTACTACTAAGAATTGGATCCTCGATCGGTCTGAGACGGGCACCAGCACGCTACAGCTGTAAGCCGTGCCGTGTTAGTATTGTGCGCTAAGGAACAGTCATTTTAGTTCTTAATTTAAGTCACTATCAATTAATCCCCTCGTTCTTTTTAATAAACAAAAAATGCTCTATCAACAAATGTGTTACTTGTGCTACATATACAAACAATTTAATTTAAAAATTTAATTATAAAACTGAAAGAAAACAACTGATATTACTAACAATCTCAATCTTAGTTTATTCCTCGATTCCTCTCTTTTACTAGAACAAAACAAACAAACTTCATAGGCAACATATTTAATAATTGAACAGATTAAAAAGAACACGGACGATGTAAGCTTATTGTACTGAGAGAGATAAATAGTACACAAAATGCACACGAACGGTAAAACACGGTGTGGCAAGACGTGTTTTCACTCGGTAGTATACATTATTTCCTTCACCTTCTCACAGAACGCATCATGACTGTCCTCCGGATGTTCGTTTATACTAAAAATGAAGATATTAAAAATGTGATAAAATACTAAACAGGCGGTTTCAAATATTAACAAAACACGCTACTCACAAATTCTCGATTAGCACCAGCTTGTTGTAGTAATATTCACGCGATATTTCGGCATCCTGTATTTTGATGGTAAGATCGTCGATCTGCTCACTTAACGTATTTATGCGATCGATCTGTTTCATATCTGCAAATGGATTGTTCTTCCGAATTAATACTAATTACTCTTTAGGTAACACACACTCAGACACGCTTACCTCCAACACTTCCACCATCTCCTCCTGCTACTCCTGTTACTGTTGTTTTGTCCTCTTCGTGTAGACGCGTTGTGGAGCCGTTTGTGCTACCGGGACGCTTCACCGGACGACCGGACGGAACCGTCGCTCCGGAAGCGGTGTTAATCCGCTGGCTCGGTCTTAGTGTGCTCGGCGTACCGTAACCCATCGGTGCATTGTTTCTCGCTACCTTCGGATCGTACTCTTTCCCATCGTAGTTGGCATCGAAAAATTTCTTAAACCACTGCAAAAACTCAAAGTTATCCTGAAACCGTCCCTTTGCCAAACGTTCGATCGGTACGGCTTTGGACACCTTTAGCTGTACCAGCGCGTTCTGAAACATGCGCAGATTGCTGAGAAAATCGTGCTCAACATTGGTACAGAACTTGACGCGCTTCAACTGCAGACATCCCGGAAACAGAACGTCCATTAGCTGGCAGTAGGCGGCACCAGTACAAAGCTCTTCGACCTTTTTGAACTCGGCCAACAGCGTACGGTTAACCCAGGCGAGCAGTTCAATGCGGGATAGATTTTCGGTCGTTTGACCAGTGAAATGAACGTTGACGGCCATTTGAAGCAGTACACTGACACGGACACGGAACGAGTGCAATAATTCGAGGTTTTTGACGCGTTTCACAAGCTCTCAACATGAATCACAGATGTTGACGTGGCTACTGAGACTGATCTGCTGTAAAAGAAGGATGCTGCTAGCATCCAACATGGGCGCGTGCATTTCTCTCTCCAACTACGCACTAAGACTACTACGGTTTATTTCTTATTCCTTCACACTTCTTTAGGTAGTGCAGAAATAGTATTGGGGTAGCCAGAGATGGTTTGTTGCTATTGAAAGTAAAATAATTTAAGCCAGGAGGACATCCATTGATCACGTAAAGATCGTTGGAAAGGGAACGGAATTCTTCTCCAGTTACGTGTTATTGCGTATAAAAAGTGTAGAAAAAATATTTAACTTTATGTAACGTAAAATAATAACAAATGTTCTAAAAATTCGTATTTTATAACGTTAAAATGCTGTTTTTAGCCATTTTAACGGATAGCCGCTATTCATATTCCCTTCTTCAGGAGAGTCACCTAGCGGACAGTAGCAGAAGCTATCGTGGAAGGGTCACCTACAAGCTGTGTTCAATTCATCGTAGGAGAGTTGCATGCAGGAGAGATGTGGAGAGAGTGAGACAACGCAGAGCGAGATTTCTTTTACCGCACAATGGGCTCGGAGAGAGACAAAATTATTTCGGAAAATTATATTTAAAAAGGTACAAATTAATAAAATTTAATAATTAAACAATCTTTTGTTTAAAAAATCATTTCCGTTCCTTTTAAAACACTTTGCTTAATGGGAAATAATTACAGTTTTACTTAATTTGTTTATCCACCTAACCATTCTTCGCACATTTCTTAAAGTTGAGACACACTCCGGAGAGACACACCGAATGCCCCATGTGTTGAAACGATTCTCATGCCGTCTTCAGTTTTTCTCAGCAGCGTGAATCGTGCGGACGCAAACTATTTCGCTCCTTCCGAAACCGATTCGAGTGATGCATTTTGCCCAGCACTAATAGCTGTACCCGGTACTGCTCAAATTGTGTCTGTGTTGGTGTTTTTTTTTTTTTTTGGTGAACACCATTTTCAACCCCCATCCCTCGATTGGTGGTGAACAGGAAAATCGTTCGATGCGTGAGGCGTGAAAAATCATTCCATCACAGCGTGAAAGTGGGCTCAAGTCCTCTCGCGTGTTTTTGTGCGCTCAGTGACATCATCATTATCGCCATCATCATCATCATCATCATCTGGGCGCGTTTGCATTTTTCGGTGTATAGTAAACTGTGCCGAATACACAGCTAGTGAACGCAAGTGTTGTTAAAATTGTCCTACAACGGTTTTGTGAAGTGTTTTATTACGTAGAATACATTTAATCATCAATTAACTTGTATTCGAAGACCAGCCGTCGAGATTTACGAATCATCTTGTAAGTAACTCCCGTTCAGTCATCCGGAATGCACATTTCGTCATTAGTTATTCCTTACACACTGTGGATATTTTTAACAAACAAAGAGCGTACGAATAAAGTTGTCTATTTGTCGAGGAGAATGGTTTTCGCGTAGAAAATACCGTCTGCACAGAAAGTCCAGACAGTTCGCATTTTTTTTTCTTACTGGCTCCAACATAACCGGGCCGCCATATTAGATTTTCCGCAGCACACTTGGATGCTGCATGGTGGGAAAAAGCTTCAAAGCACGAGAAAAACGAAACACACAGCAAAAGCCTACTACGTGCCGGATCTTCTCCCAGCTTTTTACCGGCCGTACACAGGGCGTCTAGGGCCGTGTCTCCTTATGGTGTGTATCGATTTTTCTACCCAGCGTTAGTCAAACTGCGGAACACCCGTTATTGTGCGTGCTGGAAACTAATTTCACTTTGACAAATGAATAAAAATGTCACTCGATGTAGTGTGTGTAGTCGCTTTTTTTTGCTTCTTATTTTTGCACATTTCACGCCACTTCGCATCTAATTACACGCACAAGCCATATCTATCGACCGTCAGACGGCGGGTTCGTTTCGATGGATTTTTTCTCGAAACAATCACGCCTGGAAATGGCCATGTTGGGCCAGTTCCGCGCCAACGCATACTTGTACGCCATGTACACTGACGGCTTCTTCCGCGAACCTTCGGGCTTGCCAAATATGGTGATGCGGTTGCTCTTGAAACTGTCCGTCCCTTTGGCGTTCCATGCCGGAGGGGGTTTGTTTAGTGATTTTTGTTTGTTCTCTCCAGTAACCCATTTAAAGCCAGTATCAGATAAATCGGAAGGAACGTGAAGGACGGGATGGATGGTCCCTGCTCTACGTCACGAACAAGGCGTTACGTTTGCAATGGTCTGTATCTGAGAGGTTGATGTCGGACATATTTACATACATTGCTTTCCTTCAATATAAAGCTCGTCCGTTGCTTGTTTACCTTGTCTGGAAGATCGCGACACGAGAACGAGATGTGTTGTGTGGGAGATCAACAATCTTTGAATAATCAAGACACGCCGCAGAGGTGATCAAATGATAAAAACGATCTTCAAACACAAGTTTCCTAACTAGCTTTATCAAAACATTATTCAAAGCATTATCAAACTATTTTCTTCATTAATTTTTATCTATAGAAACATACACAACTTTTTTATACCACAGATCCTAAAATTCTAATACTCCGATTAATTCTTATCAATAAAGACTTTTGCGAAGACCTATATGTAAGGCATATAAATTATAATCTAAATTGCAATAATTATTCCGCATGCTTGTCTTATGACCTTTGAATTTCTGTTTTTAATGCTTATTAGCATCGTAGGCGTTTCTAGACAAGATCATCTTTGTGCACCCCCTTAATTGTAGATTAATATCCATCTGGACGATCGATAAGTCTAGACCAAAACCACCCACCACAAACGAACCGCTTCAGATGCGTTGCTATTGATATCCGAATGAACTCCATATTTGGAGAAATTCTCCTTCTGCTGAGCCCTTTAAAAGCCATAGAATTTAATGAACAAATCCACACGTTCCACCACAAGATGATTCACGGCAAATGATGCTTCACCACGTGGATGTGCTGTGGTTGGCCTTGGCCTGTTTAGTGGACATGAAAGATGCGAATTTACCATCTTGGATTCTTCCGGTTTACTCATCAGGACACTAACAAATCGTGACCCGATCGTGAGAGATTCGACTTCGAACCCGTTTACGAATGTACCGGTTTCCAATGTGTCTCCTATTGTGTAAAAGGTAACCAGCCGTACAAACGGAAGAAGTGGGCACTGTGGGTACTAATGGCGGTTTACTGCATCAACCGAACGATACAACAATGACGTAAGCGTAACCTTCGAGCTCAATCAGCGAACGTTTAACAATACCGGTTTATGCTTTCGATGGGGCAGGTTCCGCTAGTGAAGTATCGGCCCACTTATTTTTGGTGGTTGCCTGCCCAAAATTGCCCAAAAATACAATGACTGCATGAATCTGTTGATCATGATCGTATGATCGTATGGGATACTTTCATTTCTGTTTGGATTGTTTATTTGATTAATTATCTGCATTAGTTTTTCTTTAAAGTTAAACTTCTTTTATTTGTTTCAAATGAGTTAAGCATATTTTTTATTTTTGGGTGTTATTTGATTTATTCTATTCATTTCTTTATTTATGCAATTTTACTGTTTTTTTAACTTCTTTAAAAAAAACTAATTGTAAAACCTTTGCTGTTCTTTAAAACATTATGTGCACTCTATTTTCATACAAATTTATGCTCCTTTTAAAAACAATCAAAAATTTACACGCATTTCACTCAATCAAATAGTCGCGTTTGTGTTAGTGACGCAAACTTTGATCAGCTGCTGGGGAGAAGGGGGAAGTCTGAAAAATCAGCTGAAACCATCAGATGACACGAGCGAAGGGATACAGTTACCTGCTCCAAAAGATCAGCCAGCGGAAGCTGTGAACCAGACTAAACCACAGGAAAGAGAGAAAGAGAAAAATAAACAGTTTAAGAAGAGTATGCTCTCTCTTCTTGCAATGCTGGAGCATAGAATGTACGCGGTTATTTTGGAGACCACCACAATGCTCCACGTAGAAATACAACCGATTGCATATACACAAAGAAAGGGCAAAGGGAGAGCGAACACGAGAGTGTGAGAGAGAGAGAGAGCATGGTGCCATTAGAAAATGATTAGAAGAGAAAGGGCGAGCTCCATGAAAAAAGGGAGCTACGAGATTTTCTCTCTTTCAACTCTCCACAACCATTTAAAGATGTAGGGGATACCAGGGCATCAAGCAACTCCTTTTTTATTATTGCATTTATGAACAAACTGCAACATCAACTTGGACATTTGCTTCTAATTTTCAGTTTCAAAATCATAAAGACCATATATTTGAAGTTAAATTACATTGTGGCATTTTCGTACATTTCGCCGTAAAAATTAAAGCAAAATACTTAAGAGAGTCTGTTTTGCTCCACGATCCCCTAGCACGCAATGTTCGATGGAGATGCCGCGCACTATTTTTTCGCTCAAATGTGTTGGAAGCTTCAAACGGAAAGGTTAGTAGTGTTTCGCGCAAGTTGTTCCGTGTATTAGAAAGCGCCATAAGCAATACACAGTGTCTCAGCGTTGTGCTTGTTATTTCCAGTGATTTTAGGATTCAATATTAGAAACGGTCCAATCTAGTTGGCTATCGTTCGTCGTGTGATGCTGTGACAATGGAATAGAAACATAATTAGAG
The DNA here is from genome assembly GCA_016170015.1 of Anopheles longipalpis. Taxonomy (NCBI): domain Eukaryota; kingdom Metazoa; phylum Arthropoda; class Insecta; order Diptera; family Culicidae; genus Anopheles; species Anopheles longipalpis. Next base: position 28,018,120 of record CM028106.1, on the reverse strand, counting down.
GACAAAAACTTGCGACTTGCGCTGCCAAACCACACAATTACCTTTTGGCTTGTGGCTGTGTGTGAACGTGTGCTAATGCTGATTCGGTTGTGTTGGTGATGCGGTTGAGCGGGATCGCTTTCTTGTTGCCACAACAAGCAACAACGACAAGAAACCCCCCAACCCGGGTCGGAAAAGTCGCCAAGACCGGTGCGTGGTGTGGTGGAAAATTGACGCATTTCTTCTTTTCTTGCACGCCCTACATAAGGTTCCCCGTCTTGGGAAAGCAAAACCGAAAAAACGAAGTTGGAATTTTTATGTGTTTGAATTTGTGCTCCCTTGCTGAGGCGGCAGCGACTGTTTGTTGTCTCCAGCGCAATGTTCTTGTTGGGTCATGTGCCCGGTTGCGGGGACTGTTTGGTGGTGTTTAGCGTTGGAATGGGACGGTTGTTGTTATTTTGACCGGGGAGGGTTCTATGAGGTCTCCGGGTATCGGGTTTCGACAAACTCGAACTCTAGCTTCTTCCCCTCTATAGTGGCAAAGGAACCTCCGGTGTATGGGCCATCTCGTGACTCATGCACAAATAAGTCTTGGACTGTTGGTACAAACAAATGGATTTCTACGGGTACACCGTTGCCGTGAGTCATCGCCCTAGACTTACGGTTGGTCGTTTTTGTCCCCCCCATTGGCACAAGAAACGTGTAACGAGCTGCGACACCAGTCATGCAATACGCTCGAATAACTATAAATCATTTAGTTTTGCTAAACTGATTGAGTTGTGGCTGGGAGTGTGTGTGTGTGTGCCGATGCCGACAAAATGTTGCCAATACTTCTTCCAAATGGTGTATATTTCTTCCGTCTTTTAGCAAAGTTCCACGTCATCTACACAGATACACTGCCAGCATTGGGAAGGTGACAGACATAACAATTGTTGGAAAGGAAACCCAAACAAACAAAACCAACCAACATCGTTATCTGGTGAAATTCCATGCCTATCATTCCATCAACCGGTGTGGTGTATTTTTATCATGCTGTCCAATGCCGCTATAAAGGCACCATAGCAGCAAGAGCAAGGCCTAAATTCAAGAAGCAAGAAGTTGATATGCGCTTTCTGGAACAATTCTTCCCCAACTCACCCAGACTCACCCAGACTCACCAAAGGTTTCCCAGATTGGAGGGAAAAATCTCTTCCGCTGCTAGTACCGTTCGCTGTTGCGAGTTCGTGCCAGCAGACAATCAGTTACCGAGCAAGCGAGAAAAGATACCTTCCCTACCGGTATTGAGTACGGTAAAGATTATAACAGACCCCGTTGGTTGTAATTAAGACTGTGAATGGGGTTGGGTGGTAGTATTATACAAAGTGAGAAAACAACTTCAACTTGATGGATGATGGAGCTGCAGCTTCATTTCGATGATAGAAGCATGATAGGTTTACGGTGAATAATGTCTCACCACGGCAAAAAGGTCGTGGAAAATTTGTAGTCGAGAGAAATTGTTTTCAATGATTGCCTTTAAAAAAAAGGAAAATTCATTCAAAACTTTCACTTTTCGTTGGCTTTTATTAGAGTACGATTTAATTGCTAACTGGAGAGATTTTCTTATTAAAATAGTGTATTCACTAGCTTCATCGAAAAAATAATAAAAAAATCATTTGATTTGGCAAACCAATCAGTATTTTATGGAAACATCTGTTATCGTATCTAATCGTATCGACCAATATAAATTTATATATCAGTTGATATCACAAACATCACGCCGCGAAAATCGCGCAGTAAATGTGGCTGCTCGTCATAAGTAAAGACGCATGAACATACTTAAACTCCTTAATTCAATATTTAGTGTTGATTTGTGTCACAGAAGTCCTGAGGAAGACTTCTATTTTGTAATTTCAAATGAAAAGCCATGGCCGTTACGGCCTGGACATTCTTCAGAAGCAGCAACAAATAAATAAAAAACCTTGGAAAAATTCTTTAGTCCGCTATGACAGCTGCTTTATATCATTTCTTCAAGTTATTCCCTCTTTATATTAACACTTCGACGAATAACTGTATGCAGATTAAAAGGAAAACCTTCTTGAACATGTAAATCTGCTCTGAATGTTCGGTCAAGTGGAAGATTAGATAACATTCTCAAGTGTGATGGATGGAACCTACTTTTAATCGCAACCTTTCCATAAAGCAATTTAAAGTATCTGAAGTGAGGTCTCTTCACTTCACTATCTGTTCTATTTCTGCAGTCTATCAAAATCACCACACAACAAGTGCATATTCACCACAATGATCGACGTTACGTTACCCGACACCGGTATGGTTCACGAAGTACGGCAACACATGCTTTAATGCATTCTAATAAGCCGTGATCCGCATCCGCAAGTACACTCACCGGTAGCTCCGTTACATTCATCCAAGATGCTGTGCGACGGTGTGGAACGGTGTGGCCTTATAAGGAAGCCACCTCAAGTGCAGCAGTACAAAACAAGACGACAGGTTTGTGGTTGATGCCGCAACCATGCCGAACGCTCCCAAGACGTTACGGATCGCTGAGCAAAGACAAGTAGTCTGAACTCTCGATTGATCAGCAGTTTGATCGTGAAGAAACGGAACGCGAATGAATGGATGCAATCAATTGGAAAGGCTGATTTTATGGGCCTAAGCGGAACCAGACAACTCCACACGAAGGGCTTTTTTTAGTGGAAAATGGATATCATTTTTCCGGCAATGCACTTCACTCACCCAATGCAGACATCAACCTCAATACTGTGTGCTGGATTAATTCTCCAGTTTTTCCAACATACAACAGTGACCCTTTAGCTTCCGTTAAGTTGAACTTGTTCTCCATCGAAATATGACCTCATTTTGTTCGGTTGTTTTTTCAAACCTTACAACTGAATTGAAGCGATTGAAAAAAACTGAAATGGATGATTTGTGAATGGGGTGCACTAGATTATAACACACAAAAACAGAAACACACTTCAAACGGCAATATTGCATTTAGAAGTTTTTTTTCTGTTCAAAATTGGAATGGAATTGTTGTTCAGTAGGGCATCTAAATAAGGCTCTCAATAGTGGGAACAGTGTCCCTATCTTAGCATTCTTTTTTGTTCGTTGTTTGCCTGTATTTGGAACCCTCGAGCGCACTTATTTCGAACGTGATTTTATTTCCAACTAGCAGCAATACTAATTAACATATCCATCACCATCGATCCGTTCGTTCTGGTGAGTGGTGACGTCGAGTTTGGAGTGCTTTGCTTACGTGCCCAACAATGCCCTGCTGCGTACAGTTTAGCACTGTTTCACCTTATTCGCTCCAATAGGGAGTCTATCGATCGCTAGTGTTTTGGGGGGGGTTTTTAGGGAAATCAACCAAAAACCTGTATCCTGCTTTAGGGTGCTAAAAAGTGTGAGATCGATTAATGAAACAGTAAAATACCTTCACTTAGAATTCGGAAGGAGACTGTCGAGTTTTTCTTTGGGTCAACTACCCGGTGCTTGAAACACTAAATCGTAGTAAAGGAAAATGATTCCTTCAACTTGACTCTGTACTTGCCTTTTACTAGGGAGGAAGACATAATTCCTTCAACTTGATAATTTTTTGCTTGTTAGCAAATGATTTCTCGTCGATTTTCATTCGAAGAGTAAATAGTGTTTATGTGATGTCTTTTCTAATATTTTATCCAAAAATTCCTTTCATATCTGTAATAAAGATCTAAAAAGCTATCTTTCTTTTTCTTTTACTTTTCCATCAACACCTTAAACCTTCCACAACGCTAAAGAAAGTTGAATTAATTTCCTTTCGCTTGCCCGGCTGTCCGTAACATGCCACATCAAACGAGTTCAAGTTCGCTAATGCCGTTCGTTACACGGTTTGCATCGTTACTCGTGTGGAAATCATTGCATCATTTACCGCCTAGGCAGATGACCGGACCCGCTCGGTCATGTGCAGTTCTGCCAGCGCCACACAAACTTTCCCTTTTTTTGTTGTGCTGTTGAATTTCCACCAGCTGTGAGTAGATGCACGATGTCCACTACCTGTGCAATGAAAAATGCATCGAATTTTAAAGCAGAATGCAAGTGTTTTTTTCTCTCTCTTTCGTTTGAGTGTTCTTCAAATGAGTTTATCAATTGCAGAAATGATCAACTGAAGGTATAATCTATCATGTCATTAGCTAAAAGGTAAAAGAAACTTATTGGAGAAAGGGTCAATACAATTATTAGGGAAAATTGTGCTTGTTTAGGATGTTACTTGCCACTGGTCGTTCCATTTCCTTTCGTACATTATTTGGAGATTAAATAACATTTCCACCACGATGATGCAAGGCAACATTCTGAAGAGTATTAAAAGGCTCGCAGCACACCCTTCGCTGGTTTATATCGCGGTATCACTTGAATCGATGCCTTAAATATTCATGAATGTCGCCATTTGGGCATATTGTGTTGGGATGTGTGTATGTGTGTATGTGTATGGTGGTGTAGAAAATTTCGGGTCAATGAACGGTACGATTGAGTTGGACTTCTTGCGTGTGGTGAATTTTCTTTCCTACTGGTCGTATGGCAAAACCATCGAACCGAAAGCAAAATATAGCAATTCGTCTCATATCACTGTCTTTCTCTCTCTCTCTCTCTCTTTTCGTTGGTTTGTTGCGTACCGGTCGTAAAGGTGTCCGGGAAAAATAAAAAAAAACCGACCACCCAGCTCAGTTACTACCACAAAACGGGAGTCGTGAAGCCCTTTACTCGTGGAGAGAGGGCTGAGCGTTTTTATAGGGAAAAGAGGAGAAACTCATTTTTCTAAGCTTTAATAACTTTTACGATTTTTCACCTTTTTTCCATTTTCCTTCCTGTTTCCACCTGTACGGACCACACAGAAAGCTGTTCTCATTTCTCAATTTATTTTTGTTTCCATTTCAGCTTCAATTTGTCGTGAAGACGGGAAAAGGATTCCTTTTTGATACGAAATTTCCACGACCGGCTTGCGGCAAGCGGAAGTTAAAGCGCAGTTACAGCTAAAACCGGAGTGCAATCATTTGTGATATTATTATTTACTTATTTATTACTACTGAAACCTTTCCTGTGCAGTGTTTGGCCGTGCAAGTGTGTGATAAAACAAACTGTGGTAGAATATTACTTTCCAATCCGTAAGGAAAGTGCTTTTTTTTATAAAACGATCCTTCGATTCAGTGTTGAGTGTAAAATTTATTCGCTCCATTTTTTTTCCGAGTGATATTTGCTCTGTACACAAACGTTTTGCCGAAAAAGCGTATTCCGCAAACATGGAGTTTCGCTTCAACATGCATCCCCTGTTCCGGTCGCGGATTGTTCGGATAAATAATTCGCTGTTACCAACCGGCTTCACCGCACAGTCCCGCCGTGTTGCACTGTAAGTATTTCTTTAGCGACCGAATTTAATGCTTTGAGCTTTCTTTGCGCAATATATTTTTTTTGGGAAATTATTTGTTAGGATAGCAATCTTTAGCCAGCCATAGAGCTTTCTTTTTTCCATGTCCAAATTGCAAATCAGTGGGAGTAAATTTGGAGTCCCCCTTTTGGGTGTTTAATTTAAATTTTTCATTTTTCCAGTTTGATCGCATGAATTACCTTCCGGCTGTCAATGGTTAGGGGCTATTGTTTCCCCTTTTTTTCCATTGACATACATAACAAATGGACAAATTATAAGCCATTAGCAAAATGCTTTACTTTCCGGTCCCGGTTTTTCCCAAAATGGGTTTGCGATTTATTGCTCTCGATTGTTACGATCGCCTTTTCTGCATGTGTTTGATGATTGTATTTCCTGTCACAGCAAAAAGCTAGAGTGATTAGCGAGCAAATTTATCTTTTTGTCGGTGTCGTGAAAGGGTTTTTTGTATGTGAATTTATATTTTCTTATTGTTTTGGATTTAGATTTGAACATTCATTCCTATTCCTAAGTTGCCGAAATTAACATCAATAAAGCATTATAAATCATATAATTACAGTGATTTGACATTTCTTGCTATTGTGAACGCAATTTATTAAAGAAATATTACCTTCTGCTGTTCCACTTATTTCCATATTTATTGCCATAATTACTGCACATTCAGCATTATTTTCTCCATAAAAATAAAACAATCGCTTTTTTTTGACAAAAACGTTTCTGAGTGGCTCATGCCGCCACCTTTGGTAAGGGACCAATTTTACGCCACGTACAGTTTAAACACGTGTTTGTGACCATTTTTACTCTTCAACCTCCAAAATTAGCGGCACCATTAATCAAATCGCCCCATTCCCAGTTTGGCGTGTACCATCGACGTCAACACCTTCGGGTTTCTGGTACGCAACAACTCGCCATGTGTTCGGAAGTGACCACCCCAGGTGCTTCTGCCCGTTTTGCTGATGAGCATTAACATGCGACGGCCGTTTCCGACACAAGCACATCCATCGGGTATTAGATCGCGATCAGTTTTTGTGTTGTTTCAATTGAAAATTTGGCCCCTACCAGCAATGTGGTGAATGATTTATGACCACCGGAAGCTACCACCACGGAAAGGTGTTTGTTTTTTTTCAGGCCTCAACCACCAAATCCTACTGGGCGGCGCAAGGCGATCAAAATTCGATTATTACTTTCTTCCTGGGAGGAGTAGTTCTTATGATTATGAAATTGTAGCAAATGTTGAAGCACTTTTTTCGCGATTCATTTATCGGCTAAATGTTTTAATGCTTTCCCTTTCTTGCTTTCGTTTTGCAGTGATGCTACGGCACAGATATCGGAGATCATTAATGCCGTCGGTTCAATGTCGGCCCAGGCACAGGGCCTCTCCGTACCGGTCACAACCGCTCAGAAGCTGCGCAACTCGGACCATCACATCTACCTGATGTTTGAGTCAAACGACAAAACGTAAGCGTAACGTTTCGATTTGAATTCCATTCGCTTTCCTCATTGCCGCTTTACTAAGTCTCTTTATCTTCCCGTTTTTTGCAGTGGTCTCGTCGTAGGCATACTGAAGGTCGGCCGCAAGTCACTGTACGTGTTCGATCCGTCCGGTGAGACGGTCAACGTGACGGCACCGTGTGTGCTGGACTTTTACGTGCACGAATCGCGCCAACGCGGCGGTCTCGGCCGTGAACTGTTCGAGCATATGTTACGCGAGGAAAACATACAGCCGGACGAGCTGGCCATCGATCGGCCGTCGGAGAAGTTGCTCGGTTTCCTGCAGAAGCATTACGGTAAGAGGCCGAACCGCGATAAAGAAAGGCCAACGCTTATCGAGCGTGGTGGCGTGTGACGTTCAATGTTTGTTCGCTTCGCTTCCGATTTATTGTAGCTTGTGATTGAATCGGGTGAAAGAGTGAGGCCGACGAAGTA
>CM028106.1:27963567-28010750 GCA_016170015.1 Anopheles longipalpis | reverse complement strand
TTTTTTTGCAGTGGTCTCGTCGTAGGCATACTGAAGGTCGGCCGCAAGTCACTGTACGTGTTCGATCCGTCCGGTGAGACGGTCAACGTGACGGCACCGTGTGTGCTGGACTTTTACGTGCACGAATCGCGCCAACGCGGCGGTCTCGGCCGTGAACTGTTCGAGCATATGTTACGCGAGGAAAACATACAGCCGGACGAGCTGGCCATCGATCGGCCGTCGGAGAAGTTGCTCGGTTTCCTGCAGAAGCATTACGGTAAGAGGCCGAACCGCGATAAAGAAAGGCCAACGCTTATCGAGCGTGGTGGCGTGTGACGTTCAATGTTTGTTCGCTTCGCTTCCGATTTATTGTAGCTTGTGATTGGATCGGGTGAAAGAGTGAAGCCGACGAAGTAGCATTTAAATCACGCGACTTCGCTGCACTGCGCTACCGATGGCACACTGCGAAAAGAGCACCGCGAAGTGGAATAAATACTAGCTGCGGTAGTAGATTTAGTGGATGAGGTTGATGTTAGATTCAGCTAGGAAAATGATATTTTATTTGAAAAAGATAGAAGAGTATTCGTTCAGAGAGAAATTCTTAAATTAGTGTGATGAGTTTCAAACTTAAAATTTGTAGTTAGATTCACTAAATCTTAATTGATAAATTGCTGTATAAAATCCTTTGGTATCTCAGAAATCTCAGGAAAATAATCTAGCCTTAGTACGTTAGAAACTATTTCAAAAAAATTACCTTTCTTCGATGAGTAACACCTCATTGTCTTTCATTCTCCCGCAGGACTGTCGAAGAAGATTCCACAGATGAACAACTTTGTCGTGTATGAAGGTTTCTTTGCGAGCAAGTCCCACAACTCTTCCGATATCGATGGGCGTCGCATGCACATTACCGCTAGGTAAGTTTCATTGGGATACATTAGAAAGCTCTGAAAGAAATTCAAAAATCGATTAAATTAATCCGGATGTGATTAAAAAGGGGTTTTTGGTAGCGGATGCCTAGCTGTATAACATCTAGCCAAATCAGCGTTATTAATCCTTCACTTCAATATCATCTCTCTTCTCTTCACACGCTACCTGTTTTACAACGCTAACTCTGTAATCAAACCCTTATTGTCCTTCCTACCAACACCTATCACAAAATCATAAATGCACTCATCTATAATCCAATGGGATATACACACGGCTGATGCAGTCCTAACACGAATCTGTTCGGGCCAACATTTACCACGACGGAGGAGAGGCGTCGATCCACCTCGCAGACACGAACCAACGTGGCACCGATGCCCATCATTGCCCAGCCCCCTGTCGGTCGGTATGCGGCCAAACGGCCAACGTGCAGCATGGCACAGGTAAATAATCCCGCGAACATCCGTACATAAATATGGCTGCAAATCCAAATTGCGTCGTGTGGCAAAGATATGCATTTTAATCCTCATTGGCTTAGCTTGTGCTAATTATTTTCTACCACTGTTTTGTGAGTGACATTAATCGCTAACAGAAAAATGCAGGAAGTGAGATTTCATCAAAGAAAAAGCCTTTAAAAAAATTACCTTCGATTGCGTGCTCGAAATGAAGGGGAAGTTTCAGAATAACTTTACTTTAGTTCCCTTTTCGTTTCTAAAAATGGATACATTCTTTTACGCTCAACAAAGGGTAATTCTTCCCCTTCTCTCCGTCGCTTTTACGGCCATTGCTGTCGTTACTGTCATAGTTTTTGGGGTGAAATTGTTGCATGTTCGGGTTAACCGTTTGCAATCACGCTAAGCAGCACGGGAACAAATCCAAGAATGTTTCCAGAACAATTTCTTTATAACGCCGCCGTAAAGCAGTGATAAAGAACAATTTAAATAAATAGTTTATGAATGCTTTTGAAAACATTTAGTATTGCTTAGCAGGGTTAATGTTTAATTTGACCTGTTTTGAATTCTTTTATAAGAAGGTAAATTTTGTCAAAATGCTTTTTGCTTCCCTATGAGAGTTTTAGATTGGAGAACACCCCGCAGATTGGAAAAATGATATTTTGAATAGTGATTGCATACTTTTAGGGGGAAAGGAACAAGAACATATGGCTCAATATTCTAATTAAAACGTTGTCGTTGCAGTAAATAATGGAACTTGTTGATTGTATGTCCTATAGTTCCTTGCTTTTCCAATGATAATTACAATTTCATTATAATTTCCAGCGAAACATGTTTGATATCTTTATTTTTGGATGGAGAATCAACACTCATAAATCATCCTTATAATTGCAACCTTTATCGGAATGTGATCTAACCCCAGTCTGCAATAGCTGTCACACAATCGATTACTTGCTTGGCCATCCGGCGGGATGTCCGCCTCGTTTCGTTTCAATTAGACGCCCACAAAACCTTTGCCGTAAGGTTAGCTTGCATCCAATTACCTTCCCACAGCTTTTACCCAGAGCTTCATGAATAGTTTCCTTTGCAATAAATCGCCACTCCGTCCAGTGTTTCCCGGTGCAATCTAGCAAGAGCTCGCTCAGCGCGAAGGACGTTTGCTTTAAAGTCCATTAGAAGAAAAACGGCCAACAGTGCAAACTTAGGTGTGAACCGTGGAGTAAGGCTGCAACATTGCGATAGGATCAAATCGGATGCATGCAAAGCAAGCAAACACACCTTACATGTTGGGTGGTTAAATTAAGGGAAGTAAAATAGCTGTAATTTGGAAAGTTCCTAATGAACTCGTACACCGTATACGGTACGGTTTCGAGCAACCAGATTGCCTGATTGATTGCTCAGTTCTTCGAAAAGTAAAATCCCGCTAAGGATGATCGGTTGTTGCACGCGAAACGAGACTGAATATGGAACAGTTCTTTGATTTGCGATGTCCTTGGTACGGTGCATTCGCACGTAGTTTTTCCCAGTTTGGAAAGAAATTTTCAATTTTAAAGCTCTGCTTTGCAGCCCTGTAGCGATCGTTCGCTGGGGAAAAAGTATCACTCATCATGCAATCTAACCGTTGGTCACTTTATGATGGACATTTTAAGGCAGTTGACCTCCTTTTTGGGTTGTTTTAAAATTTGAATACGGATACGTGACCACTTTGCACGTGAAGCTATTGCACTTAATGATGCAGAAGAACCTAATTTTCTTTTCTGACAATGCCTTTTGCACGCAATGGCCGCTTGTAACATACGAAAAGCAGCACAACTGCTGCATCGTGCTTTGTTTAGAAGACACAGAAAAACAGAACATGTCACACAAATAGGAAACAACCGTTTCACTTTCACAAGAAGCACACTATATTAGGTCACGCGAATGGAATGATTTATCCTGCTGTGTTAGCTGTTCTCGTTTACAGTGTCAATTTCCATTGTAACTCCGCTAACGCTGAATATCATTATGAATTAATAAAGTAACAAGCTGATGCTTTTAACTACTTTATTAGCATGTTTTATGCTGCCTGCACTAAAGCTAAATGTGATTTGTGTTAGCTTAAAACTAGGTAAATAGCGTTTAATTTAAATAAAACATGTTCCACTTAACGCCGTAACTTATGCAATACGCATCACAGTTCTACCTTTGAAGGACATGGAGTGAGTCATGAAACATCACGCGCTTCCATATTTTTCAATAATATCAAAATTACTTTACAGACAACATCTGTAATCCTTGATGAATTGTAATTAATTTCACTCTTTCAAACTCTTTATCTTTTAGATAATTCACAACAGCCCAACAGCAGTTTCAACGGAACCGAACAGGTAAAACTCGTTCCAAGAACGTTTGAATCTTCCAACAGAGGGCAATCAAGACACAGCCTTCCATGCACCGAATCCGATTCATGTTTAAAGCATTAGAAAGGAGTCCAACCACCGCTTCTGTCATGTACGCTTTTGTCTTTCATCACCCAACCGTTGAGTGACACATTCCGTTTATTGTTTCTTCGTTCGAATTTCGCTTTTTTTTAATACAAATTTGTTTTGTTTTAAATTATTTTTCTTATACATGTTTATTTCTTTCCAGCAATTTTACCTAAAACCGGCACAATATTGATTGGCTTGTTTGTAAATTAGTGTCTCCCCCTGATAAGGGATATGTTCGTGTATTTAAAAATTCGTCTACCGCCTAGAAGACGCACTGCGATACCTGGTACTCTCTACTACTCTCTGTATGTGTTAAGCACCTACATAGCCTATTAATTCGTGCGATAATGCGTCGACCAATCGGTCAGGATATAATAGGCTTTGTTTAAATTAATTCACCCCACAAAAACGAAGATAAGGAAACAAAAAAGAAAAGCGTCCGGATTAATCTTAAGATATGAGTTTCCTTGTTTGTATTATTAAGCCAAGTTCCTTGTTCTGAATCTGTTTGCGTTCTTCTTGCGATCTTCTGTGGAAAAAATGTTAAATAACTTATTTAAAATCACTACGTTCTGTGCAATTATTCCGCATTCTCTGTTGATTCAGTTCCATTTTATAACCGACCGGTCGGTAAAGTTGATTGTTTTCCGTGTACACCAATGTTACACTGCTTATAGTAAATTAATTCTGTTAATCTGGCAAATTCGCAAACAGTAAAAAAAATCAAATTCGATAAATAAAATCGCACGTTCGTTCGCTTGTTAATAAGCTCCAGTGTGTATTGTTTTGTGTTATTTTTATGTGTATCGTTTTTCACCATTTATCGGGTTTAATTTCCTTCTTCGTTTAAGGTTATGTTCAGTAAATTCAGCATTAAACGTATGTTTCGCATCGACTGCAGACCGCGACAGATCACCATCATTATTGTAATTTGTTGCCTAAAATTGGTTGATACATCCCACACACACACACATCCATGACATCTTGCCTTCCTCGTAGCAGTAGAGCAACACGCGTAGTGGTGTAGTAGTAGCAACCGGTTTGGTGTAGCACGGTGAAAATGGTTCGCTTTTTCCTTTCTTTTTCCTGCTCCCGTTTGCTTTGGCCACCCGTTGGGATTTGGTACTGTTTGCAGCACCGCTACTAACACGAATGCAGCCGCTAATGGGCACGCTAATGGCAGCAACGGTCACGAGGATGACGATCATCAGCACCGGTACGAGACGGATTCGATTGATGGTGAGATAGACCAACGTTTGGCCGACGAGATGCAACGCATCGAACTGCATCACCCGGTCGGAACCGGCCACGGTACCGGTGGTGGTGAGGATGGTGATGATCCAACCGCACGCGCTACGCACGCACTGGAAGTAAAGTTTGCCGACGAGCAGCCGGAAATGCTACCGTACGAGGACATTCCCGAGCCCGGCCCTGACCCGGATCCGTACGATTTCCATCCGCACCATCTCGAGCTGCACGATGACACGGACGGCGGTGGTTCCCACCGTGAACATTCCTTATCGCCTCAATCTGTCAGCCAGCAGGCCACACCGGAACATCCGTCGGGCGGTGGTGATTACGGGATGATGGCCGGGATAGGCAGCGGTCGGAAACCGGCCCGCTACACCAAGCAGCATACGGGCCTGAAGAACATCTCGTTCGGTGTCGGTGCGGCTGTTATGCCGAGCGGCAAGATGGAGTTCGATCAGGAGGAAAATGAAGGCTTTGGCTCGGTAAAGATAAACCGACCGATCGGGAAATCGGGAACGCGTGGCAGCCTGCATGATGATAATGAGTCCGTTTACTCGAATGGTAGCCAGCAGGGTGGTGGTGGTGGTCACTTTGATTTAAAGTTTTACCACAACAAGCTGTGGTAAGGAGGGAACAGTGACAGGGGAAGCCGATCTTCCTGTGTGGTGCAGTTACCAAAGAAAAATTTCGTACGGTCGAACAGGTCGAGCAGAACAGGTTTGAATTTGCAGTAGAATTTAGGAGATCCTAAAAAAAAAGTGGAAAAGAAGTAGTTAGAGTAGCTACTAACACGATGGAAAGCTTGTTACAACAAACCATACGTACGTTAATGGTGAATCTTTTCCCCGCTTCATAATAATGTTTTCATTGTAGGGCTTCCCATCTTTACAGCGCGTTTTACCATTGTTGAGTTTGTTGTTTGTTGAGTTTTGTTTTTAGGTCGGTTTGCGACTCCTATTGACAATGTTTTGATTTTGCATACACTTCTCGTTAGCCCCAGTATCGTTAGTTCGCGTGCGTATTTTGTGTGTGTGTGTTTTCGATTTTGTCTTCTCCATCTTTGGTGCTACTTCAAACCAACTGGTTGCCTCTTTCGCTTTCGTTGCAGCAATGTGCAGCAGGATTTTCTGAAGGATTACATTATTCATTGACTCGAGCGTAACTCGACCCAGGGATGCTAAAAAGAAACGTGAAAAGCCGGAAAAGTGTGGGAATTAAAATGAAAACAGAAGAGAATACAAATGTCTCGTACTTGCGAGTAAAACGTTACCTGCCGAGTGTCCAATTTAGAGCGCACTAATCGGTACTAAAACATCATGATAATTTGCGGGATAGTTCGTTCGTACAACAAATCTAAAACATACAAACAAAAATAAATCAGCTTAGTGTAATATGCGTCTACAAACTTACACACACAAAAAATAAGGATGAGATGCATTAGCATAAGTGTGAGTGGTAGATCTCATCCATATTCCCTCTTCGCGTGGTTCGAATCATTCCGAATAAGACAAAGCGCGATAGTTGTTAGACTGCTCAGATTCATGTAGAAAATATAAACAAGCCAGCATAGATGAACCACTGTCGCATTCCACAGTCCCTGCCGCTTGATTCCCTCCCCCTTATACATTTCTCTCTATTCTATAACTATGAATGGACGTTTTGAAAAAATAAACAAAAACAAAAGGAAAGAAATGGTTAGAACAAGTGTGTGTGTTTGAAAGCGTTTTTAGTTCAATTATTATTAAGTTTCGGCAGTCTGGTTCCAGACTATAAGGCTTTAAGTACGGGCGGATCTTCTTTTAGTATCCGAAAGGATGATTTTATTTAGATCTGTTTAAATCTCAACGAAGTAGACTCGTCATTCATCGGTAGGCTGATCACGTCACTTGAATGAAACCAAATAGCCATGCCCATGAAGTCTTTTTAGGCCGTCTACCAGAAGGATAATAAATTGGTCGTCGATATCTCATCGCCTAACAAGTAAGTGATTATTCATATAAACTCTTTCTTTCACAAAATCTTGAAACCTCGTAAATCATTTTTCTTTTGCTGCTTTGCTGTGATTCATAGCATTGTTTTATTTCCGCGAAACGTTAAAACGTAAACATTTTAAAAGTTCTACCTAAACCAGTAACGCGCGTACAAAGATCGTTTATAATAGTAGAGAAAACGTAATACATGTGCGTATGTAAAAGTTGTAAACATTTTGCAAACAGTATGTTTTGTAAGGAAATAAAAGAATGCACGTAGACAATTGTAAAAACACATTTTAAAAGAGTATCGCCAAAAAGCGATAACAGCAACAAGTTAAAATGTAAAGAAAGATATACAAGAAATGCAAAAGAAATGCGTCTGGTGCGCTAAACGTTTTAGAAATACCTTAATGGAAAATGTGTTTTTCGTTCTATTTTGATAGGAAACAACGTACCTAAGCAATATGCTGCTACTATAATGTTTGTTGTTGTGCTACTTCTACTAGTCATGTAATGCTTTTTGTTTCTTTTGTGCGAACTGATTTGCATTTTCCATTGTAATTATACTAGCATTTTATCCTAATCTTACAGCTCAACCATATTATCTAATTGCTTTCATTTTCATATCAACCTTCCTAAACACAATAAAAGCATTAATGCATTCCGTATAATCTTTCTCTTTGCGATGGTTTAAATGCCGTTCTGCTCGCATCCTCGCATCATGCTGGTAAATACTTTCGTTTTCAAACATCTAACTATCAACCACTGCTTTACCTTCGTCCGGTAATTAAAATCCAGTTCCGTGTTTCTTAACATTCACGTTTTTGTTTCGTAATCACAGGCGCCGTGTATGTGGTTTGTGAACAATATGTTTCACAATCATTCTTTTCAGTTCCTAAAAGCATTTAAAGGGTTTTTCCCCTATGTTTTTTTTTTTGTTCGCTAGATAAATGCTGGTTTAGTTGTAAAAACGCTACAAGCTTACGAAGTAGGAAGAAGTTAAGGCAGAGCTTGCATTAATTGCACTTGGCTATGATTGGGAATTCATTCGTATTCGTTATTTCTTTTTCCTCCACAGTCAGCTGAATGTTCTTCCTTTCCTCTCTATCTTTCTCTCCGCAGAAAGTTAGTTGCAAAAGCAGTTCACAATACTGAAGGTGTGAACTTAAACGATAGACACTTAACAAAATTCGGAAGACGATTGGATGTGGATATGAATAAAGCGTACTCTTAGTGCTGTCATTATAACACAACATTATGGGGGAAAGCTTTTTTTTGCTATAAAGCATCTTCCTAGTTGACACACCCCCCTACATTTAGGACGTTTGATCCTTGAGTCGTGACTGAGCGCGCGTCAGTTCCGAATCCGCGCGTACCCGATTAAATGCATCGGTTTTAACGAAATCAACCGTCGTGTACGGTGTGCGGCTCGTTTGAAGGGCCGGTTTTGTGGTGCCCGTATCACCGTCACGATGATGGTGATGATGATGCCGTGACGTTCCGGCACCGATATCCTGCGATAAGGAACTGCTAGCCACCACCGGATGATTATGATGGTGGTTGGTACTGTTGCCACCAGCACCTGCATACCCACCGATACTGCTCGGACCGGAGTAGATGGCGTTTTGGTTCGTTTTTTGCGGACTGTTTGAATGGTCGAGATCGAGATACTGGAGACGATCTTCATTTTTACCGGCAGCGCGCGGTGATATGACCGATAGCTATGCGGGAAATAAAAGAAAACATGAATGAATGTCCAATACAATAAACCACAATAGAATACCCTTACCGTAGAAATGTTTGCATCCTGGGTGTTACCGTATGTGCTTTCGGTTGTTTGATTCGATGCGAGATTCAACGAAACGGGTCCACCCTTTCGACGCATTGAATTAGTACCGATCTGACGAAAAGAAAAAAAAAACATAGGAATTAATAAATCGCATTTCTCCCCAAATAAGATTACTCCCTTTCTGCTCACCTTTGGAGTAGCCGGTTTCCGTGTACGATCAACCGTTGGAGGACTTTTAGCCGATTGCTGACCACCGCCGGATGGAATGCTGGGAACGGGTGCCGGTGTAGCCGGTGAACCATTCCCACCGAGTGAAATCTGTTGCTTAACACCCTGCGTCACAGACTCGACCGATTTTGTAATATCGAACGAAGAGCGTGGCTTTAGGCGACGATTGATGGCCGGTGCTGATGAATCAGGCTACCAAAAAAAAATCCATTTTGTTATATTAGGATGCTAAAGGTAACGTAAATCTCCCATCCCACGTACCTGTTCACTGAAATCAAACCTAAACACATTGCCTTCCACCTTTGTCGGGGCTGCATTCGTATAGCAATGTGGCCGTGGACGTCCGAGCGTACCGCACTGGCTGCCGGTACCAAACTCGCTGATCAGGTTCGGTGTACTGGAAGCGACCAGATCGCACTGACTGAGCGGAGAGAGCAAATCCCCATCCGGCAGATGCATACTGCTACCGGTGTACGGATGCTGATGAGAGCGTGGAATATCGTAAAACTGTTCGATATGCTGAAAAGAGCAATAGTTTAATAAGATATTCCCTAGTGTTGTGTGTATTTGCATTAAAACTATAATTACCGCACTAGCTTCTCTCGGTCCGATGGCGGGGGAAACATTTTCCGTATCGGAAGATATAAGATCCTTAGTTCTGGAATGGAGAGAGGAAAAATCATTTTCATTATCATTTTCACTACACAACACGATAATCACAACTCACTTTTCGATGCCCTCCAAGTTCATGCTCGTACGCTTCGGTGGTCTCGGTGGTGCACTGGCCGCATTACCGATCAGCGCACTTCCATTGCCAGAAGTGGCTGCCGCTTGCGACTGCTGTTGCTTTTCCTCCGTGTTGGGCACTTTGGAAAAGCGCTGGACATACGTCCACCCGACGGCATCATTCTCGATGGAGCTATCCGACGGTCGGGTGTTACGATCGATCGTTCCACCTTTACCACTCGATCCCTCTCCTCCTCCACCACCACTACGGCTTCCTCCTCCCTCTCTAATGCTGCGCGAACCATCACCCGGTGAACCCGTCCATTCGTCATCGGTAAATACGCTCTCCGAGTCGGATGGACTAGATTTACCACTACCACTGATCGGCAGTCCAACACCTTTCATCGTTACGGCTAGGGACGATGGTCCACCGGCACCATTGCCGGACGCTGCTGCTGCTAGTGGTCCACCACCGACGTTGTTTCTCTTTGGCGAGTACGGCTGCTCATTGTTGACGAGATTGAAGCCAATGTTGGTGTGGCTGCGCGGTGTCTCGTAAAACCGCGGATCCAGCGAGTTGAGCGGTGTAACCGGACTGCCCGAATAACACTCACTGATCGGTATGTACGGACCGGACGAGGTGCTCAGTGCTGGGGACGGTTGTTCCGGTCCACTATCGAACGCACTCGTCGACGGGGAGCGATCGGTTAGTTTAAGATTTTCGGGTATCTTCTTTCCACCGCGCTGCTGTTGCTGCTGCTCGATGTTAAGCGATTGTGTTCGCATGTGGTGTATCATTGAGCTGCCCGCACCAATACCATTCGTAGCGGAAGATGACGATGGTTCACCACTTTTCGGCGTCGGTTTACCACGCAGCGACTGGGAGCGTTCGATAATAACGTCCAGATTGGAGTATGCTTCCGCAGCGCTTGATGCGGGTTGACCCAACTTCGCCTCACAGATGATCGTCTCCCGGTTGGTGTAATCCATCGAACGAAAGCCCATCATTTCCTCGTTCTGGTACGTGCCGTATGGGTTGTACGCCGCCGGAGTACGCTTCTGCTGTGATTGTGCTTGCTGCTGTTGCGTTTGCTGTTCTGCCGTTACTTCACCCGCAACCGAATGATTCAGCATGGTCGTCTCAGTTTCGTTCGATACGTCCGTTTCCGTTGTGATTGCTGCTGCACCATTACTGATCGATCTTCCCGGTGGTCTCGTCTCAACAACCGTGTTCGCCATGTTAACCGCATCCGTCATATTGATTGCGCCGATATTGTAATCTAAAAAAGAAGCACAAAACGATCGATTAGCCGCGTGTTAAAAAGCTTTCAAACGTCTCATTTCTGGCCGTACACTTACATGGCCGATCGTCAACGGTTTGCGTTTCCTGCAGGCTGCACACCTGGCAGATACAGTTCACCCATCCGCGCATGTCTTCCTCGGTGTCCGCGGCCAGATAGTAGGTACGGGTCGGTGTTTTCACGTCGAACATGTGTGCGTACTTTTCCTTCTGCCGATCGAGCCGCAGCCCAGCGTCCACTTGTTCGCACTGGTCGAGATCGATGATGCCCTTCAGCTTACGGCATTTGCGGTCGGTGTAGTACTCGAGAAAGAACTGACCGGGCAGCTCACCCTGCTTGAGCGTGAACCAACGCCTTCGCCATCGCTGTCACAATGAAACAGAACCGTACGTGTCAGCGATCAGAAAGAGACGACTCTAGAATCGGCATACCGAAATCGGTCTCTAGCATACGCATTCGATTCGGCGGTATGTAGGACGAGGAGATTGGCATTTATTAGGGTACGGGACTGGACATAAAAAGAAACACATACATAACAAAAAGGGAGAAGGGACAGAGGGAGTAGCAATGCGTAGGGCAGCATCGAGCATGAGTTAACGCACGATCATATATCCGGACCTGAGGCGGACACCACCCCAGGGTGGGAATTGTTTTCTTCGGAACGGGACAACGAAACGATGACATAATTTCTGCGACTTTGTTCGGTTCGCCGGAATCGGTTGTGTGCATTTGTTTTTGGATAAGTCAGAACCCAACAACATCGAACCCGTGTATCGATAAACAAACTCACTTTGTTGCCGGAGCCAGATGTGAGCAGAATGCGAAATGAATCATACGATCCGTTGTCTGATTAAAGCCGCATTGTTTAGTTTCGTTTCCGGTGATGATGACTGACTAGCTATTGGTACCATATGCGACCGTTAATATTTTCACACGTTTCGGTACTAAGAAACTAATATATTTACACACATCAAGCGATAGCAATCGTGGTTTAAAAAAGTAAAAAAAAAACTTTTTCACATTGCTCCTTCGAACCGGATTTGAACCAGTGACCTATGGATTACTATACTTTCATACTTTCTACAGTCCACCGCTCTACCAACTGAGCTATCGAAGGCACATAACCACCACCGCACAAAACGCGAACTGATTCACCATACTACTACAACGGGCCACACGTTATCTCTCTTCGTTCCCCTTCTCTCCGCGTTCAAGCAAACATCAGCATAAACCTGCCCCATAGACAACATTAAAATAATACATGCGTGAGCGCACATATGTGGCTGTGTGTCCGTGTGTGTGATGTAGTTCCCTCACCTCTCTGTCACTGACCAACACACGTGTACAATGAACGGCGCACCGACGACGACGAACCAAACCGAAGCGAACCGTTTACTTGAATGAACCGCGAAAACTGTCTTTCATTAGCGACAAGCAAAAATTCGAAAAGTGAATGGACACACAAACGCCCCAAAACCGAGAGGGTTGGGTCCCCACCAATCGTATCTGTCATCCCTTCCCGTAGTGGATTCGCTCGATCCAGCGCCCAAGGGTGGGTGAACAGTAAGAACGGTCTAGTTTAGACGAAGAGCGGAGCTATTTTTAGTACGCAAGATCGGACAAAACGATATTCCAGTGAACAGTTTTGTTCGCGGGAGGTCAGTTCTCCATTGCAAGCGGAAATCGATCGACGGAGAAAACCATTTGCTCTGTACCGAAGGGAAGCTGTGCTGGTTTGCTGCTGCTGGGTAAACATATTGGTCAGAAACACCAGACCATGCCAGAGTTCATTCCAGACTGTTGATGGATGGAGAGGATGAAACAAGTCGAGATCTTCCGCCAGAACAGCGATCATCATCACAGCACATTCCAATTGCAATTGAGTGAATCAAACTGTGTAGACGATTGGAAATGTGAGATAACGGGGGCCCTCTTATATACCCAGCGGATGGTACAGACAAAAGTCCCCCTTTTTTCGGTTTTTTGGTTAAATTAAGTCCACTGAAGCATCTTGCGCTGAAAGGAACTAATTAAGCTGATCCGCTACAAAATAGGGACGGTTTCCAAATTGGGTGTCTTGACCACGCATACAACCACACACACACTCGGGTTTCTTAGGTTTCGTGGATTCTTTGTTGGGTGTTCCAAAGGGTTGATGTGTCCCCCAATTGGAAATTACAGATCCCACCAAGCTTCATTATTAAACAAGCTGAGAAAATGGTCGAATGATGACTTGAGTTTTGGATTTTAAATAATACATGTCAACGATGATTTAGTGATGAGCAACAAAAAGAGATAAATGTACAGTTTCTGTTTCGATGTTCGTTTATAGAAAGCTATAAATGAAAGGTTTGTTTTAGGGATGTTCAGTGAATGTGAAATATTTCACATTTTGATCAACAACTACGGAATGATCACTTCCGAAGCTTATTCTACGTATACTAAATTATCCGAACGGCAACCCAAATGGACTCTTGAGATATTGGAATGTTGTTTTCTAATAAATAGGAATATTTATTTAAAAAAAAAAACAAACAAAAAAAAATCCAAGTTGAGTTGAATCCGTTTAAATCTGTTTATGATGAACACTAGAATTAGCGGATCAGCCATTTTGACTGGAACGCATCATTTTCGTCACATTATTTTTTGGGGTTAAACAATTCTTGATACGGCCAGGCCGTTCTAACCGAGCAAAAAATAAATAAATAAACAATTCCAAAGTAGTTGAAATATAGTCCGATCTCCTATACACAACAAAATATACTCCAACTCGAAATTGTTTAAAAATCAACCACGAACGAAAAACGCCTATAACGCTTGGTAGTTCTAGTGTTAAGGAATGCGAAAAACTTGATCGACTTATGAACAATATTGCTAAGACATGCCTCTTCCATCCATGTTGATGTTGCCTAATTCACCAAACAAAGTATTTCATTCCACTCCGAAAAAAAAACGCATTTTGAAGCATTGGACGTCACTTAAGTTCAATTCCGTTTAATTACAAACTGGTACTATTAATCATATAATTATATAATATCGACCTTTGTTGCTCCAGTAACATTATTAAATCTGCTCAAACTTTCGCATGCCAGCAGGGGTAGCTCTACTTTAATATTTCGAAGAAAAAAAAGTAAATAAATTCCCAACCTGCCCAAACGAAAAGTGCGCAAAAGTGAAGTGATGCAAGATCAAAGGTCACCGAAACTTGTGTACGATTTACTACTTACCACCCTGTTTTGCGCTCAATAGAATGTTTAAAGCGTACCAGTGCTCGCAACCAAGCGCTGCGGACGTTTGTTTATAAGCGATCGTGTTTTTTTTTGGTTCGGGTTCCCACCTCCCATCCTATTGCCCTCCTCCCACCAAGGGGAACATCTTCCATCGGAGGTCACAAATTGCGTTGAACGTCTGACCTGCATCTCGTCGCATCGGAAACCTTTGGCCGGAGTCTGGTATTATGCGTTTCATTTATCATTGAACGTGGGTATGATATCAGATGAAGGGTGAGAGGAAACCTTCAGACCCGTGGCCGTGGTTTCGAGGGCGGTGGGAAGAGCCATACAATTGTTGGCAATCGTCGCGATAGCATCATCCTCCATCATGAACCAAGTTTGAGGGAGCTAACGCCGAAAGGGAAGACTCATCCCATCAATAGACAGACAACGATGACGATGATACGGATTATGGCGTATAAAAGGCAAACGGTTCATTACAGTGTTTGTCGCTCGTTGCCGGGTTCTGGGTAAGGCTGCAACTTGAGTCGTCACTTGTCCGGCCTAAATCGTGCTCCAGCGGCTGAAGCGACTAGGAAAAAAAGCAAACAAATTTGCTCCACTGGTGTAAGGGAGGAGTTGCGTGTGGTTCGATAGTAAGCCGATAAACTGGATATGATTCAGCTTCAATCGTCCTGCTATTGAAATGGCTAATCCAACAGATAACGAAACCCTGCGTATACTTTGTATCGGAATCTAATCTTCGTATCGTATATCATTACATCTGATCCGACGTCCAGAGAGTTCTGTTTCATTGAAGTTTCTTGTTCCGGGTGGCTGATTCGTTCAACCTGCAAGATATTGTACCATCTTTTGCAAAAAGAAAACGTTTTAATGTGTAAATTTATCACAATTGATGATAATTATTTGAATGCAGAATGTGTGTGTTCGTACAACAGGGCATAAATTGGGAAACTTAATTCAAAACCCAAGTCTTTCAATATTGAATTGTGTCCCGTTTCATCACATCGTACGCACGGAAAACGGGCACAGCTTCTACTTGGGTGGGCTCCATCTACCACCGAGTGCGCGGAAGAGTATCGAACCGGATCATCGTCGAGAGGGAGAGGATCATCTCCGTGCGGGTCCAAGCCCAAGATCATAGGGCGACGATGCCGCACAAGAAGAAAAGGGAGAAAAACATCCCACAAAAAACGCAGCACGATCGTTTCTCGTATTTCGACACAGCAGCCTACAATGGTCGGTGGGTTTCCGATCGGATTTTTTTTTTCGCTCTTAAATACACGGACATTATGATGGGTATCTAATTAGACGGGATCGAATGAAGGGTTGAAGATGGTGGGAAAATGAAGTTGATCGCCCACAACAGAAAGTGAAGAGGGACAGAATTATTCCGACGAAAATATGGGTATGTTTTCCTATCGTTTGTCGTGCTAAATTCCAGTAGTAACACATTATTATAATTTAAGCGAAACGATTAGTTACAACCCCAAGACGTTTTTCGGTGTGTTGCATGTTATTTTATCTCACAATTCTGTATTTATAGAATACAGATTTGTCTTCTAGAACATAAAATAGTATTGTTAGTAATCGTACATCTCAACAATGTGATCCGGATTAAATTATGATTGAGGACAACACCAGATATTTTTTTACAATTCAGCTTTGAAGATAATTTAAGTCTCTGGCCTCAGCCATTAGCCAAAGGCTGTTGTGGTGTGGAGTGGATTTCAAAAGAGGAACCATAATATATTTTTGATATAGATGGCTGTTTTTGATATATATACTGTTCCACTTTTTTCTTCATCAAATTGACCACGTTCTGAATTGATTAACGTTCTTGATCCAACAACCAGAAGTGATCATTTTCCATACACAACCGCGATCGCGATCATTTGTTCTTCATCATGTTTGCCACGCTTTTACACGGTGTTCAAATTAGCAGCGCCTACTCTAGAAGGCGAAAAGAAATACAGAGTTGCGTATAGTAACCACCTTTTTTCCCCCGATCATGATGAGTTTTACCATGCCAACAGACACAGACACACACACCTTACCGTACACAACCGAGCACCGTGCTGCGGTCAAGGTCGGCAGCAGCCGGTTGCCATATTCCGGAGGCGTGCGAATCCTCGCGAATCGACCAAATCGAAAAACGCGTGTACAACTAAAGATACCCCCGGGTGGGGGAAGGAGGCCAGGGGGATGGGATTGGGCAGGCGAATCGTGGAAAGGGGAATAATAAATATATGCTGGTGACTCACCGCACGCCAGATACGTTTCGTCGGTGGCGATTTGATGAGCCAGCCTTCGTGGTAGACCTCTTTATTCGTCGTCGCCATCTGGTTTTGCCGCTGCGACTGTAGGATAATAATACACAATAGGGTTTTTTTTGGCTGTTTGTGCTGCAAATGTTGTGACCGGCCGTTTGTGGATTCTCTACTTTAACACGTCTCTTCTCGTGCGGGTATCCTTCTTATATGTGGCTCAAGTGGAAATTGTCCGGGATGTCAATTCTATTGCTTGCCGGTTGCATTTGGTCAACGAAAAATTGATTCGTTTCTTTTCCAACGTGTTGGAAATTGGATTGCTTACTGTTTTTACGAGCGTTTTTCGATCGCGGCTTAACGGTGACAGTGATTGTCCCAAATGTGCACCTTTCGATAGAAAGTCGTCTCCCTTTTTGGTGCCGGTTAATAGGCTGCGAAGTTTCGTACTTATCGACCACCAGCAACGATCGATCGATTTGCTGGAACCATTATTATAATTATATTTCTGCCTTCCAACGATGTTGTCGATGTTGATTTTCTAGACTCTCCAGGCAGGCACTTGTGTGAGTGTTTATGGTTGGATTCAGCAGGGTGTTGTCCTTCTAGTGACGGGTGCTACCGTCCACGCCCATCATCATCACGAGACAATGGGGCAGGTCGATTTGTTTGCGATTATCTTGTTGTTCAGCCGATTAATCTCCCCTTTCCGACTGGCTTCCGACGGGCAACTCCTCTCTTCTAGACCTCGCACAAAGTAGACCGATTTGCAAGACCTACTGTGGTTGTCGTTTTGCAACCACGGCTACCGCCTGGCAGATGATGTTGTTGATTCATACGCTAAATATGCATACACAAACAAAACTTCCCCACAGTAAACGCGAACCCCGGTGCGGGTGCACCGCTGCTTACAATGAATTCTTTTATCAATCGCTCTTTACACTCCTAACACAATGTTCGTCATAAAGGCACAAACGGAATGCTGCGTGGTTTTATTTTATTTTTTTGTTGCCCTTCCGTTCCTACACTGTCTATGCTTGCGATCGATGCAATAAATCCCTCCGGGGGTTAGGCGATGGCAACGGATGGCGACACTTGCTTGTTTCGCGGGGCAGCTTGATAAGCCACGGCCGGCTACGGTCGGACGTACCGGACGGAAGTGTAGAAGGCACCGCTGGCCTCCGGGGTGTGTCGAACCGAAATGTGAAACACACTCGATAACGTGATAAATGCGGAATTATCTTACACGCAGAACAGCACAACAAACTTGATAGCGTACACTTTTTCGGAATGGGGTTTAGGAATGAATATCGACCAAAAAAAAAACACGCAAAAGGCAAACGGGTACGATCACATTAGATGTAGCGCTTGTTACACCGATCGATCGATCGAGGGTTGAATGTGGCCGAGATTTTGCAGCACCAACTAAACCCGTCCTCGTTTACATTTTCACCATACCTATGCACTGTTCACTGCACAAAACATTCTAGAATCTAGAAACGGGCTTTATTTCTACAATACTGCTTTACTGGTCGGTCGACCACAATAACCCCACAAAGCCACGGAGAATGGGTTTGAGCAAACAATTTCGATCAACAATCAACGACACAGAGACGAGAACGATCGATTCCCCCCGGATGCAGCGGAATTAGCTTCCAGCGAGCGTGTACGGTGGAAGAACCAACAATGACGATGATGATGGCCGATGTAATGCCACCCAGTGGTAGTGCTGCAGCCAAGATGTCCGTGTTTTCGCTTGTGCGTGATGCTGTTGTGCGAGGCACGATTAAAACAACTTCCCTCGCGGGTTACTGATTAACGAAAAAGGGTAGGGAACGTATGTTTCCTAATTAAAATACGCCGAACAATTTACACCAAACATTTTATGAACTTTTCAGAATATTTATGCACTTTGCTGCCTGCTGTTTGACAACAACCAGTTCGGCTGAAGGGTCGTGGGTTTATAGTGTGCGGCTTAGTACTCATACATCTTCCGATCCGGAAGCTGTCGTTACAAAACTGTTTACTCGTTTAAATTGGTCCAAATAATTATTAGAGTTTATCATTTCTTTAATTTTATAAATTAATTTTTTTGTAGATAGAATTACAAAGGAAAAACAATAAACTTCAATTACAAAAAGGATAAGATTGATTGTCGATTCGTTTCTGAAGGGATCGAAAGATTTTGTTTACATCTGCATTACACAACAAAACGTCAATTTTCTCGCACCGCCTTTGAACGTGCTACATTTTAAATAGCTACGATGGTGCATCACTTTGTTAAATAACATGTTTTACCGGTAAAAATAAAGTATTTGCTTACGGTGGTTCCAAAAGAAATACTTCTCAAAATGGCCTTTGTGATACGGTTTGCCAAAGCCGTGAGAAACAACTGGAAGAAATCGACGGTCTTCGCTAGCGCCCTAGCATACGGTGTGTCGTACTCGAACGAGAAATATGAGTAAGTTTGCACAGTTTTGTTGCATCAAGCTAGTATTTACTTAGTGTGTTTTAATTGTAGAATTAAACAGTTAATGCGATACTATTGCACGGAAGCGTCAAGGTATGGTGACGTGAAGATAGGCCTAAACCAACGACCACCGAAGGTGTTGGTGCTTCTCAATCCGGCCGCGAATCGTAAATCCTCGGAAGAAGATGTGAGTATTGCCTTCGAACCGGATAGTCAATGTGGCAGTTGTAATGAATAATTGCTTTCTTTTAGTTCCATGAGTATTGCGAACCGATCCTTCATCTCGCTGGCTTTGAGGTGGACGTTGTTAAAACCGATTCCGAAGGACACGCCCGTCGTTATGTGGAAGAGCTGGCTAACCTTCCCGATGCCCTGATTGTCGGGGGTGGTGATGGAACCCTTTCCGAAACAATTTCCGGAATGAAGCGTCGTCCGGATGGAGCTCAATGTCCGATAGGTATACTACCGCTCGGTCGTACCAATACACTCGCTATGAAACTGTTCTCGGCGGAGGGTGCTAAAAACACCGATCTCGAAAATGTTCGTACCATGGCTAATGCGGCATATGCGGTCATTGCTGGAAAGAAGGAAAAGACAGACGTTATGCGCATCGAGGTATTGCCTAGTGCGGCCGATGAAAGCCCTCCGGAGAAACCAGTTTACGCTGTCGGTGCACTGCAATGGGGTGCTTTCCGGGACATTCTTACGCTGAGGGATAAATATTGGTACACGGCATCGTTACGTGATTACACCGCGTTCCTTTTCAATGCATTCGACGGAGCACACACGTGGAATTGCAAGGCCAAGATTGCTTACACGGAACCGTGCAGCGGGTGCAGCAATTGCTACAAAGACATGGACGATCAATGGGCTGCGGCAAAAAAGCAGGAACAACAGCCACGTAGATGGTGGTCCGTATTTGTGCCACGCACTAAAACGGCTCCCAAAACGGATTACAGTAAAATCATCAACGAAAGGTGCTCCGTTCGGCACGAGGTGGAAGTGGATCCTTCGGAACTTATCATTAAAACGGGCAACGTAGCGGTGGAAGAGAAGGAAAGTGAGAAGCAAGATGAATCGACCAAACTGGACGTAGTTGTCGGAGAGCAGGTGGATTCGAGCTTTAGCTTCATTGGCGGAAGTTGGGGACGTGTGAACAACCGCAAGTTCTTCGAGTGTCCTTCCAAGGAAAGCATCAGTGTGCGTACGGTAGAACTTTTACCGGACCGCTTAACGGTAGAAGAGAGCGATCCGGAGCTTTACTACTCTATCGACAACGAGGCGTATGAAGTACGTCCCGTCCGGATAACCCTTGTACCGAAGGCAGTAGAAATATTTACGTTCTAGAAACAATAAACAACCATCTACAAACGAAGAAGCCACTGTTGAATGTTTAGTGACAAAATGCTTGTCGTTTATTCGTAAAGATATTCTACATAAAGAGGGCCATTTTACACAGCATATTCTGCACCTGCCACTCGTTCGTCTGTGATCCAGTTAATCACCCAAACGCTGCTTTCCTGATCGAACCAAAGTATAGAAATCAGCAACGCATTAAACAGCCCAAGGAGAATGCCACCGATCACGTCCAGAATGTGATGGCGGTAGAGAATCAGACGAGAAATGCACAGTGCCACAGTCCATGCAAGTAGCGGAGGCCACAGCACAATCATGACCGGATCGAGTACGATCAGAAACGTCGTAATGAACACACCGCGCGAAACATGTCCCGATGGAAAGCTAAACTTATCCGGCCCGAAGCAAAGGGGATCATCGTTTATAGCTGGCCGACGGCGACGTGTTGCCGCCTTTATAACGGCCACCATTACAATATCCGTCAGCAACCCAATGAACAGGTTCACCTGCATCTGATACCATTCCGATTTGTCGATCATCCAGCAGAAGGCCAACCATCCAGCCAACCAAGCGATACCATGGCACGAATACTCTAGCACCTTGCAGTGCGTACGAAGTGAGCGCAGTGGCACAAAGTTCAGCATAAAGCTGACAAACTGTTTCGTTACAACGACGTCCCATTCGAGAAGCTTTTTCAACGCTGGTGGCACATTTCTACCCTCCTCGAGGCGCGTTTTAGAGTCGACCTGTGAATGACGAGAAAGTATTAAAAGAGTCGTTAAAAAATATACCAAAAATCAATTTCCTTCACTTACACTTTCACCCATTTTGGGAACGCTTTCGTGTGTGGTTGAAATCTTTTAAAAATAAATATCGTTCTGGCCTGACAATGATGACGATGTGATGCGATGACGTAGTTTTGGACCAACTGAGACGAATGTGAGACAGACGCACAGATAAGCTGTGCCTGATTGTCGTGCAAAGATTTCAGATGACTGAGTAGAGTAGCTGATTAGCTGCGTTTATCTGCCGTTCCTATCGACATTTATCAGCTGCACAAATTTTCCCGTTTTTGTATTCTCTTTTCTTTGGTTCTAAGTGAAGGAAAAATAAACACAGCTGACAGTGCGCGGGTTTGTTATGACTTTTACGCAGCTCCCTTCAGGAACGACACTAGTTTGCAATATGAAAATTTTAAAATTATTTTTCAGTTTTTGTAAAACCAGATTTTTGTTTAATTTTAATGTTTATTTCGGTTTATAAATTATTAATTCATTTTCGTATTACATTTACTGAATACCTAGACTAAAAATTGAATAGCAAAACAAGATGCAAATGAAGCTGAACGTGTTGATGTTTACAACTTTGACCGGGTTTTAAACGTCATCGTATTTACGTGTTTTCCACGCGGTGGTGTACCAGAAAATTATACGTACACGTTTATTTTCAGCACATTTCTCATCGTTTCGGGCTTTTTTTTTTGTTCAGCGTAAGTGTCTGTTGCGGCAAATTAATCATTCATTGAGTAAAAAACTTACTGATACTTTTCCCACTTACTCATACAGCGCTCTGACCGATCACGCAAGATCGGTTCGTGAAGAGCCGTATCAGCGTACCGCGCAAGATCGACAAAATATCGCGAACAGTTCCCGATTACGAACACACGCTTAAGTCGGTGTGGACATAACACTCCCGCAGACGAAGATCAACCCCAACTGTATAAGCAACAGCTGCTCGTGGGGAAAACAGTCAGTTTTTCATACGCATCCGGAACGATAGTATCTGCGTTTTGCGGTGGTGCTTAATCGTTTGCCGGCCCAGTATCAAACGGTTCCCCGCACAGGATCGTAACAGAAAGCAGTGCAGTGTGAAGGTTTTTGCAGTTTGCAGAAAACAAACAAACATTTGCTGGAAGCACGATAAGTGCGATTGGTTTCATCTTTTGGCTAGCTGAAACGGTTCATCATTGGTGCCAGCAACAGAATGGACGATTCCATTGATGAGGAGGTGATTTCGGGTGGCTCTACCATTACCGTCGAGTTCAGGTGAGCGTGCGTCACAGATGAAATGTTTCTTTTGCTGCTGTTACCTCTGCTGCCGTAATCCAGCACCGGTTTTGTAGTAATATTTCGAAAGCAAAGCTACGAACGTTCTTTTCACTGCGCTCATTTTCTGTTCGCTTCGTTTCCGCACCATGACCGAGTTTGTTTCATTTTCGTATTTTTTTTTGTTCCCTCTCGCTAAACAGTGGTGGAGCGGAAACACTTTTCGGTGGTGTGAAAGAACACATCGTACCGTTGGATGGATCAAAAATAGGTAAGTGTGTCCCGGAAAGTGGTGTGTTGCCTTTCGTAAGAGGTTGTTTGAAGGTGTTTGATGTTAACGCATAATGTTTCGTTTTTTTTTTAATTTTTTTTGTGGCAGTGCTGCTCGAGGAGATGCTCCGTTGGTTGAAGGACAACCGGCTGACGGGTGATGTGAATCTATTCCTCCAGGATAACACCGTCCGGCCAGGCATCCTGGTCATGATTAACGATACGGACTGGGATCTGATGGTAAGCAAATGTCTCTTCGGTTAAACAAAAGCCTTTTCAATGGTTAAAAAATGCGTGCGTGTCTTATGCCTGTGTTGGTTTCCTTCCTTTTTCCTCTCACAGGGTGAAACCGACTACATCCTTCAGCCTGGCGATCATATTCTCTTCATTTCCACCCTCCATGGCGGATAAGCACCATGGTCGGAAAAGATACCTGTGATAAACTACTTCTACTTCTACTACTACTAATACTGCAGATATCGCTGCTGCTAATACTACTACTATTGCTCGCTATAGGCACAGATAAGGGCGAGTTTGTTAAGATTGGTTCTAGTGTTAAGAGTGAACACACTCCTTTGACTCTTTTCCCCCCTCGCTTTTACTCACTCACGATTCATGCGCAAACGTACCCCGTACACAAAAACAAAGGAAAAACAAGTAATCCACCCCAAAAAAAAAAACGGTGAAGCGTAAAATCAGCGACGATGCTGATAATAGAAAGACGCCCGTTTTTCTAGTCAAGCAGCCGAGAAGGTTCGCGAGTTGTGCCATGGTATCGTATCTGATTTGCGAATCGAAAGAGTGGTTTGAATTTATTTGTTCAACCAACAGCGAAACTGCATGTGCGCTTGTGTACGCGGGTATGCTAGAGCTAATTGATGAAATGATGTAAGCATAAGGAATACAAAAAAAGCGGCGGGCAAGTAACAGAACACAAAATTAACCCGTTTGATTTTTTTTTTGTTTCGTCGGTTAAAGCTAAGCAGATCACTGTACTTTCGTCTGCACGGTGCGTAGTGTGTCGGTAGCGCGAATTCCCACAACCTTTTGGGGGTGGAGTTTTTATATATCGTTTTTAATTTTGTTTATGATTATCGTACTGAAGAAGAACGGAAAGCATTAGGTGGATACGAGACGAATTAATGGAGAAATATATACCAATATAAGTTGATTACTTCATCCTTGTTTGTGTGATTTCCTTTACGCGGTCAAATCATTCGTCTGTTAAGAGCAAAGGTTTTGCGTAGGTTTGCAGCTATTTGGACGTTTCGTTTGTAAGCATCGGTTCGGTTGCATCTGTTTTCCATAGATTATTTTTCGTGTAGCTCGTTTATTACGCGGAGATACGTATGTTAGCGTTACATTGTCGAAATGTGATACCATTTCCGTTGATGGCAAAGCGGGAGGGATAACAAGAAAGTCTTTGAACAATTTACTGTACTTAAACAAAAAAAAAAGAAGAACACACGTTCTTACAAAAGGTGTCCGGCAATTATAGGAGGTCGACGTACGTCACAGCTATAATGACCGTCCGTTTAGTGTCTCTCGTGGAAGTGAAACATTATTATTACGCGCTCTACTCTTAACATGCGCTTAATGCGCGTGGTTGTGGTTGGGTGAAGAACGATTGGAAAAATTAGGTGCCGGATCGACAAAATCATCCGGAGCACGGAAGGAACAAATTTTAAAAATAACCACCCCAGACAGCAGTCAAAGACGCTCGATTTTTGGAGCTGGGTTGTATTGTGGAGCGTGAACGTACGTTTCGGGACCTGCTGTCAACACGCGTCTTCCTTTCGTGAAAGGGTGGGAGAGAGGGATGGTTCGTTTTGGGGCCACGATTTATTTGCCAAACAAAAGATACACGAATGTTGATGTTTTTGTTTTGGATAGTGAACCCCCACCGGTACAGGAGAACGATCGTGTGATGATCGTTGGCAGGTAGTGTGGGTAGTAGAAAATAGTTTATAGTGGGCAAATGCTCAAAACGATCGTACCGAGTTGATGCTTTGACGGGCGTTAAATTTATTATTCGCGAAAATTAAAAAAAATAACATAATGGATAAAAGGAAGGATGTAAGAGGGCGGAACGTAAACGAATCTTCCCTGCCAGCTGTCCTGGTCTAATTGGATGTGAAGCAAAGACGTTTATGGTGTGTACGGATGATCTATTTTGGCTCGGATGATTACCCATCTACTAGGGAGTAGTAGCGTTAGGTGCGAAGAAAAATGTGCAACGTGCAACTGAGCGAATAAGGATGGGTTAAACCATAGGATATCTTAATTTTCGGTCTATTTACAATTGAAACCTTTGTTTGCTTTCAGGAAGAAAATGTACATGCCACACTATCAGGAAATTTTAAATGTCAGAAAAGGAGAGAACGAGAAAGGGATTTCCTTTATCGGTGTGACTTCTTCCGCCATTGATCATCGACAACTGATACGATCGTGAACTTTTCACCGCTAGACATGTTCGCAAGATCAGCTTTGATCTGGTGCCAAAACACGGGATCAAACATTACGCGTCGAACGGATTGAACCTTTCGTCACCCGGTGATAGATTCCGCACCAACAGGAGCCCTGTCTCGGGCAGCGCGTACGAACCATCAGCCGGATGCCCTTTCACCGTGTTACCTTTTTTCAAGTTCAATGAAATGTACAATCCGCTTGGAACGGTTTTTACAACGCGCGATGCGTTAAGATGCGGCTTTAGATAAACATTTACGTTCGAACCAAGGTGTAAAGCCAAGTTGGAAGTGTTGCGGCAGTTTGCGGGTTGGTTTCGGTTCCACACGGCATCACACTGTACACACTGTTGTATATTTTTAGAAACTTCAAATCACCTTTCCGCCACTGCGGCCAACGTTGTCTCACGTCGCCCCACAAATCTTTGGGGCGGACTTACGCTCAATTTGTGCTAGCTAGGAAGCTGCACAAACCGGCCAACAAAACGCATTGGTGACCACCGCCGGACTAACTGGGTGGGGGTGCACTGAACACTGGTGCACAGTGATGGTGGTACGATTTATTGCAGTACGATAAATTCGTAAAGACTCGGCACTAAAAATAGTACATAGTGCGCCGATTTGGCATTGACTTGTGGGGTACGGGGTGTGGGTAGGAAAGAGGGTTGACGAGGAACTGCTCCTTCTGGGCAGGGTAGTAGGGGGAGTTTTCCCGTGCATCCATCCATCCGAGTGCCGATTGAGTGGTGGTTTTTGCAGTGCACGAACGTGTGAGATGTTGTTTTTCGTCAACTGCAGATAAAGGAAGCTTTCATTCTGTTTATTTTCCAGCCCTTCCTTTACGATCGTTATGGCACGATCAAGCGAACATGTTGATAAATATATCATCAGGTGACATAATTCGTACAGTAAACAACATTTATCTTCGTCTCCGATGGTTAAATATCGTACTATTTGGGAATGTAACAAAATGTAACCGTTGCGCTTTCCCAACCGTTGATTACAGCCATGTCGTACCGGGTTTTGCTATTTAGTGAGCATTCTTGAGATGTTTGAAATGTTTGTGTCGTAAGGTACAGTTTGTCATAAATTCTTTTACCGCGATGTGCAATCGGTGGCACACGCCAACGATTACTTCCTTTTTGTATTTGTTTTTACAAACATTGTACGCGTGTCCTCACCCTCCCGGAAGTCTGTAATACTCGACCCTATTGACAGGTCATCAGGTTGGACTCGGGACCGAGGAGTGAATGTCGTACACTGACCATGATCGGAGCTGACGGATGAGTGTTGCTAACGTGTTCACGTTACACCCGTAAGTAGGACAACCGTTTGCGGGAAGCGTACCATTGCCTCCCCGAACTTGTTCAAGGTTCGCATGTATGCAAATTGACCGCTGTGGAATAATTCCACCGCCGCGCGGAGACTCGTGATTTTTGTTTTCTAGTTTTTCCTACCTTCATTGCACCATGGGGTGTGCGAGGGGAGTTTGTGAGGGTAGGGTGGAAAATCAACAAACGTCCGGCGTGCGGGCGTGTGAAAATTACCATCTATTAGTGCCGGCGCTAGTGCCCTTGAGCTGCCAAACCGTGCGAAGCGATTGTTTGTTTCCTTTTCGGTGAAAATGACGAACGGGGCGAAGGACGGCGATTGCGATTCATCCTCCATCGCAAATGGGACGATGCAGATGAGTTGCAATTAGTTCGTGTGTTCGTATTGTGATTGTGTTGTTTTTTTATGGGAGAACTGGAGTGAGAAAAAAATGTTGAAAAACATGGAAAATGTTATTGAAAAGTGTGTTATATCAAAAATTCATTAAAAAAAGGTTCTTTATTTTGACACTTAAAGCCTCATGTGCTCTTGTAATTAAGGCTTTCCTTCATTTCAATAATTTGGAGCTAGTTTCGATAAGATTTGGTATTTTTTTCTACGGAAATCATAAGATCGCTAACAGACATTTATTTTAAAAAAAGTTAATATCGGTACCGGTCTTATTGTGGTGGAAACCGACACTGAAAAATCGTTAAATGACCAGGCGCCTCCATTACTATTGTTGCGTCTTCGCAACAGGACCTTTCTTTCAATCTACTTTCCGACACGAACACGGCACAATTTCTCTTAACACTCTTTATTTGGTCACGGGTGTAGCGGAGAGTTAAAAAAATCACTGTGTCTTCTCTGCGCGTTATGATCGAAAAGTATTAATGAAATAAAATATTAATTTAAATCATTAACTAAGGTGAAAACAACTTTTACTACGAGGATCCAGAAAAAAGATCTCTAACAGAAACGAACTATTCAAAAATATTTAATACCGGTACCGATCTAATCTTGGTGGAAATTGACGCTGAAAAATGGTTAAACAACCAGGCGCCTCCATTATTATTTTCAGCATTAGTAAATCATGATATTAATTTAAATCATTAACTAAGGCGAAAATAATAAATCATTGCATTTTCTCTACGAGGATCATAAAATCGCTAACAGAAAAGAAGTATTATAAAACAAGTTCATTTTACTATGTATTAGGCTTAAATGATTGTATGCATAACATAACATATGCGTCGCATAATGTACAATACTTCCCTGTACGTCACTAAGCAAAGGGCAAACAAGATTTCCTCAATTTCCTTTGGGTGATTTACGACCCTTACGATGACAAGCTTGTGGGTGGCTAACAGTTCTCTTAACAAGCGTCTGTGTCTTCCTTTTCCTTAGTGTTTCACCCATCAACCCTCTACCTACAGCAGTGAAAACGGAACGATTTCCATGTTGTTTTCAATTTTTATGGGTTTCTTTTCCCAAAAATACAGACCATATCCGTGTGTGTATAAGAAACATGTTCTCCGAACTCATCATCTTCAGTGTAACCGAATCGAATTCCCCAAAACAACATCCCGGTACTCCGATGTCTACTCCGGATAAAAATTTGCTGCGATCATCAATCGTTTCATCTCTTGTCCGAAAACGTTTTATGTGTGTAATTTTGCATTTCCCGTATTGCTTTCATGCGTTGTACGGTTCCATTAAGATCGCGAACGCAGCGTGTAAAACTGGGTCCGTCGGGCGAACTTGATACTGTTTTTCACGCATGGTGTGTTTTGACAGCGAAACTGACCGCAACCGTTTTACATCAACGATCAGTTGAAGATTGATAAACCCGCTGGGTGGAGATGAGGGTAAGATACTTTCCCAGAAGAAAAAAAAAATACAACCAACGCGAAAGACAACCAGATGGTGATATTTTTAAATGGTGACGTTTGGTGAGTAGCGTGAAAAACAAAGTACAAAGTCACAATTACGGAAGACCCAACAACCCAATCCGGCCAAGATCGTACGGGAGCGTTGACGTGCGTCTTGGCCAGCGATTGTCCTGGGAGAGAAAGCAAGTCACAACTGTCACGCGGCATGATGTACGGCCGTTTTTGTCGACGAACGGACCAGTCCAGAGGAAGTATTTGAATGGGTAGCGTAGGATACGATCAGGTGAGGAAACAATATTCGCTTCGGTCAAAGTGTCCCGAAGGGAAATTTTCTGTGCAAGCGCCGGCCCAGGCTTGCTTTGGACGTCATCACCGACCAGTTGGTCAATGATCTCGTTTCCATCGTACGTTCCGTCGTGATCGTGTTTGACGATCGTAAAAGGACAGCACACATGTGTTTGTTCGATGTCACGCGAACAGTTGCTCGCAGTGCATGATGGCGGAGAGAGATGAGAGGGCATGAGAGGATGGTTGGTTGGTTGGTGACGGTGAATCCGTCGGATCAGATCAGCCAGACTAACAGACGACAGTCCGTGCTGCCGGGGTTTGTTTTCCGAAGCATACTTGGAAGAGTTGTTTTTATTGACAAATAGGTTATTTTTGTTTGTTGTTTTTCTTTGTGAGTGTGTGAAATTGAAGGGGCAATGTTAAGAATGTTAAATAGGATTAAACGGATATTCTTTTATCGATCGACGCCTATCCGTGGTTAATACTGTACAAAAGATTTGAATATAAATAATCTGGGGCGGACCGGTGGTGCATGTGATAAACGGCGCCGGTTGCACGCGACAGGAGCGGCTATCAAATCATATCCGGATCGTCGTCCCTTAGCAAGGACTGACGGTTATATGGTAAAAAAAAGTCTAGTAATCCAAAAATGACTGGCATGCTCTCTAAGATCGCTAAGCCAAGAATTGAAAGAATTCTTTATTAAATATGCATCAACATTGGAACTATTAGTGATTTGATTTATTTTTAAATTGTTCAGTTTTATTTGTAATATTACCACATGTGCGCTAAAATCACAGGTGCACAGTTACGAAAAATAGTATTTTATAATAAATTTTATAGAATTTCACTTGTTTAAATTATGAGGAATATGAATGAATTACAATCAGATAATCGGTTAAAAATAATGTAAAAAAGCTTAATCTTAAGTTCATCCAACACGATGGAGACGCCTAGTCTTTTGTATATTTATTGTCTCATTTTTTACTTTGTTCTAAAGTTCGTTTAGAAAGTCATTTAATAATTCAAAAAAAAAATAAATAAACATAATCAATCAAAAATTGTAAAAATACTTAAAACAATATATAATTTGTTAAAGACACGTAGAAATATGTCCTTAGCTTTCATTACCGTGCACCATGTTTGCTTTTTCTTCAATGCAATATTGTACGCAACAAAATAAAGCTTTAATGCGAGATCCACACAATGGGCGAATGTGATAAAGAATTTGATGAATGATTGCAATTTCAATCACTTTACTTATTTTGAATTATATAATCTAAATCTGGATACGGTTTTTAGTTATTTTTGATAGTTCCTTCAATTTTTTTTAAACAACCACATGGCGATATTTGTGATGGTAAATGGGTGTTAACTCGTATTTGTACATTACCATCTTGTAAGGTGAGATAAAAATATTAACTAAGCTAGTCATAAATTACTTTAATTTCAAAACAGCTGGCCATATAATGTACTAAAACATACCATTTATAATAGACACGAATAAGTCCAGCGAACTATTTCGTATGGACCACAACAAAATTGTTCTTCTCACTCATTTGAGTTGTCTCGCAACAGTAATTGAATGTCAAAGTTTCTGCATCATGGTGTCGATTTGTGGATTCACAGTGTTCTATCCCGAAACAACCGCATGGTGCAAAAGGAAAAGTATCCTTCTGTAACTGGTGAGTTAAGCTGTAGGTAACCTGTTCATTATTTCATTAGCCCTGCAAAGGGTTAGTAGAATTTAGTAAACTATACGACAATACAATGGTATCGTCGTGTTAAATTAAAAAAATAAATGCGAATATTTGGCAACCTTCATCTACCAAAAGCAGATAGTTTTAAGCTGTACAGAAAGGTTAACATTTTAATTTAATTTCCTATTAGCTTTAGTTACCGTGCAGGCCTACCCAGTGAGTGTAAAATTGTACATTCGATTTATCCGCCCAGGGCGAAGTTTTATTTTTAGCAATGATGCAAACATCACCTATAGGAACTTTCTATTGACCGAACAGGCCACAGAAAATTGAAGAAAGTCGACACCCCCAGAAGCACAATGATTGATGCGCGACCGAGTCGGAGAAATTCGTTTGTCCGCTAGTGCGGCATCGTTCCGTCAGCCAGTGCGATCTCATCCTGACCGGAGCCGTCAACCCGGTCGGCACCGTGAAACTGTAAACGACAAACTTCGTGTCTCTATTAAACCGTCGTCGTTGTCGCTGTCGCTGTCATTGTCCCTTAGTGGTAGTAGTTGCCCGTCCGGACCGATTGTTGCTGGTGGTAATTAAAAGTTTTTAGTTTAAATTTTACAACACCATCCGAAAATTGTTCCACTTTTCGCTAAATGGTTTGGACCACACAGAGAGACGCACAAACACACCGACACCTACACAGAGCGGAGCAAAGAACCAGGGCTCAGACAGAAAAAGGACTGGTTCCTTTGCATCACACCATAAACGCGGCATTGGCTTCACTGAGCTGATGAACGCAGGAAAGCAGAAGCAAGAGCCTCGAAACATCGCGCCGTTTTTTGGGCACCGAAAAAGACGGACTTCATTTTCGGATTGTAAATGCAATTGCCTGGTGATGGTTGGTTTGTGTGTGTGTGTGTCTGTTGCTGTAACCGGCATCGTGGACAAGTATCGGAACTGGTCATGCGACAATGTTGGGAAATTAATTAATTTCCCCACCAACACTCCCCTCTCCCCACATTTCGGTATCCTTTCTTGTACTTCCCAAGCTTCCGGTAGGTGCATTTGCTAAAATTTCAAATTCCAAAACCCGTAATGGTTGTCATGGTAATACAACATTTAAGGCAAGTTGAATTGTGGTCCAATTTTCTTCTTTTTTTTGTTGGAAAAGGACGTTGTGTCCAACAACAATTTAACATCGAGCTTTGCCTGTACGGTTAAGTGGCTTAGCAAAGAAGAAAAAGAAGGAATGTTAAAGTTGAAAGGAGTTTGAGTTCAATCGGAAAACCGATTATTAGAAATGGGGTGCAATTTTTTGTTTCTTCTATCGCAGGGGTGAAATAAAGTTTAACGGTAATTAATGAAGTGTACGCATGGATTGAAGCTGTTGCAAATTGTTTTGTAGAGTATTTCCCTTCTCTGGCGTATGCATCAGTGCGTGACGATAAATAAAGAGAACTAATAGCATATACTGGAAAGCATTAGTTAATTTTTTTTAAATGAAAATGAATTATGTATTATGTGGGAGTTAAAGGTTGCTTAGGTTCATTTTGATCATACAATAATTATTCATGCATTTTAAGGATTCATAAAATAATTTTCTCTTTTGTCTCTGTATTCTGTTGCAATAATCAGAAATGTTTTGCGCCGAATTGCACCTACAAAATTGTGATAGTTTTGATGTTTTAATTAACCTGAACAGATGTTAGAGAAGTCCATAAGAAATCAGATAATTTGACCAATATTTGTAATACGGAGCACAGAAAATTGTTTACTCAAGGATCTGCTTTAGGGAGAAATATCATTTCTTTGGAGCATGGAACAAATTGAGAGGAAAATGAATTGCAACGGAATCTCCTGCAGGCTAATCATGTCATAAAAATGGCATCGAACAACCATGCGACACAATCATCGTATTTAATCGGAATGGATTGGAGCCATTGTGTGTAAATCAAAATGGTCATGATAAAGCATTGACACATGACGCCGTATGACCGACCATAATAACTGTCAAACAGCAGAACGAAAAAATTTCTTTTTTGTGTAATGGTTAGCGTAGAAATAGTAACGTCTCGAGAGACTAATCGTACGATCTACGTCATGCAGGAGACTTCAACGACTTTTGTTCCCCGATTGCAACAGACTAAGACATGAACTTAAAGTAATACAATAATTAGCTCACTTTAAAGGTAGCTTCAACCTTCAAGTATTTGAATAACAAATTTAAAGCATTCGTTCCTTTACCCTTCAAAGAGCTTCTCTAGCCAGTTGCTGTGGTCCTTCTTGGTAAAATAAAACCAGAGTTCCTTTGCCACACCTTCCACAAACCACCTGGCGTTGAGTAAAAAAGGCAACAAATTAAATACATTTCATAGCACGAAAATTCATTCCACACAATCGGAATAGTCTAAATACGGTTCAAGTACGATATGGAGTGACCCTTGTCAGTATGTTTTATTTTTAGACAAGACCGGTCCCGAAATGGTTTCGTTTAAAAAGATCATCTCCTTCTCAAAACGGAAAAGTTCAATTTTGAAAATATTTTCGAGTAGAGAGTGAAAAGAGGACAGGGTGGCATAGTTATTGTAACGCTTGACCGGTCAAATGCTGTAATCTGCTTCGTTAAGAAGGCGTTACGGCTATGGCAATAGCGAGCAACAACGGAATTAATACCATTATTTTATGTAAATTAGGTTAGAGGAGTCTGCGGGTGCAAGGTGTTTTTATTTTACTTTTGTTTTTTTCGTCCTCGCCGGGCAACCATAAAGCTGAAGGAATAGTTGCGAACATTCAGTGCAACATTGTAAAAATCACATACACAATCGTTGTCCAGGCTTTTATGATTCCATCATGCTGGGTCGAATCGTGCTCTTTATCATAGGCCTGTCTGTCACTTGATTCAATTCAAACCTATTTAATAAACAATTTAATTGAACTCATTTCAAAAAGGTTTATACGATTCTGTCCGTTTTTGTTGCTGTTTGCCATTTTTCCAGCCCATTTAGAATGGGCTCCGGACTGGGTAGTTGGAAAATTGAACCCGATGCACAGATGGGTGGACGAGATGGTGTTTGGGATGGAAATTAAACATCCATTCTCTGTCTGCCCGGATACGATGGTGTCCATGGGTTTTTGGTACGAAGCACTGAGACAGCCTCGTACGATATGTATGTGGGGATTGCTGTGGGTAGAAAGGGCACTGGGGAAGGGAGTGGCCCAGACACGAGCGAGGCAAAAATCATCCTTGTGCCTAGGGCACTGTGTATATACACGTGCTTGCAATACGTACACGCAGACGGGCATGGAAGCATGGGAGTGAAAACGGACGAGCAGTGTACGATCGGGACA
The DNA here is from genome assembly GCA_016170015.1 of Anopheles longipalpis. Taxonomy (NCBI): domain Eukaryota; kingdom Metazoa; phylum Arthropoda; class Insecta; order Diptera; family Culicidae; genus Anopheles; species Anopheles longipalpis. The sequence continues at coordinate 27,977,020 of CM028106.1, read as the reverse complement.
AGGCGCAAAACTAATAATGATAATACGGCCCAGAAACGCGCCACTTGACGCGGCTAGCCCGATACAAACGTACGATGGAAAAGTGGCCGCTCGAGCAGAAGGGCATGAGAAGGGCATGAACTGGGGAAAAAGCAAAAACAAAAAAATTCTTTATGCTGCAGATCGAATGTTTGATTTGGCGCACGGTTTGGTTTGTGAAATGCGTCAGAATTTCGTGTCAATGGACGAATGATGCAGGATGATTGTTATTTCTTTTTTGGAAAGTGTGTTTTTTGGTTTATAAAATACTTTATATCGTTTTTTTTCTTGTTTATGATGAATACGAGACAGAAAAGGTTATGGAGAGAGAGAGAGAAAAAAAAACCACCATTTATTGGGTCGTTTCGTTTCCTGACCATAACACAACGGAGATACGGTACGGGTATGAGTAGTTTTACGACATAATGAGGCCAAAATCTGATCCAAGTAAAAAAAGGATAAAATTTCGTTTTTGAGCTGTAACTTACCTTGATTAAATATTTTGCATTCAGGAGAAGTTGCTTTTTGTAATCTGGTTGAATTTAATTCGTTCTTTTTATTTCAAAGTTTTAGTTTCTTTATAGCCGAAACGTCTTCTAATGATGTTTACGACTTTAAACTACCGTAAAATGTTTGCAAGAAATGATAATTATTTCTAAAAGAGATATAAAAAAAGATTATTTACGATGTTTTCCGTCTAAGAATTGTGGTATTTTGAGACATAAATTTAAAATTTCTTTAAAAAAAATCGTCCATTTTTAGCCAAGTTTGCCCAACTGCCTCATTCACTCTAATCTGGCTAAATATAAACCGGTAATCAAATAATAATTTAGGTGATTAATTTATACACCTCAAACATCCCTTAGGAAGATACACAGCTGGTAGAAACTTGATAAAAACGCTTCAAATTTTAAGTGATCTTTTTTTACTCTTCTCCGTATGCAATTTTCAATGCAAGCAAATTCATTGAACTAGAAGTCCTTTTCGTAGGTGAGCTGGTGCTGTGTACTACCAAGTCGGCTAGACACAATCGGCGACATCACAACATCAACGCGGCTCCACGATCATTAGTCGTTCGCTTGGTATGCGTCTCGTGCGTCTGTATGTATTTTTGGGACGATTTTTTGAACCGCTTCCAACACCTTGGGCACCTCTATTGCAGGTGAAAATTTTCCCAGCTATCGATGGGATTGGGCAACTTGATGGTTTGTCAATGGTTTGTGGATTTAGCACCGTCAGATTTTTAAAAAATCGACTACACTCAATGGACGTTGGTGGGAAAAGGCGAGGCGAATAGTGATGAGCATTTCATGATGATTGAAGTGTTATGGGGAAGGATCAAATGCACATGTATTGGAAGAAGGAAGTGGGACATTCAGCAAAAAAATTGTTTTAGTTTAATAAAAAATTCCTCACAAAAAAGTCTAATGCAATGCAATGTACTTTATTATCATATATTTAAATTCAAATTTAACATTGAAGCATAAAATACTAAATAACTAAATACTAAATAAAATAATTGGAAAACTATTAATACGCATTTGCATAAGTTCTAACTTAATTTCGTTTCATCATTACAAGGGTTTTGAGTTCATCTGTCAACTTCGAATTCAGTTCTGGATTCTTTTTAAGTTGAACTAGAATGTGTCAAAGTAGATTTAGAATTATTGTCAAATTTATTATCTTATTCGGTACAGAGCCTTCTCAATTGACAAGATGAAAGCTTTGGAAGTTAGGAAAGTCAGCTTAAACTGAATTGAAATGCAACTCTCAAATCGTACCACTCCTATCTGAAATTCAAACAACCCCTACGGCGATGCATCGGGCACTCGATTTATTACAACTCACATCGTCACCTTTACACCCAATCCCAACCATTGCTGATTAGCCCTTTCGTATTAATTTTAATCAGCTGTCAATAACTTTTCCACCCATCGATCCTCCCCAGAGGGCACAATGCTCTGCCTTACCGTTACGGAACCAATTATTGGCCATCCAATCGAAAGATTAATAATTTTTCCGATGAAAAATTGCACCACGACCCACGGAAAATGCTTGAAATGTACGCCGTTGCATGTACTGCGTTTTACCTGGTACAGGGATAAGTACTGGAAAAACAGATTTTACAGATAAGCACACTTCCTCATCGGTTACCGGTGGCCGCTCAGCCGGCATCTCCGTTTGGTTTCGTTTCATTTCGTTTCCAATTTCCAACACTCGGCACTGGGAAATCAGAACCCTTTGCGCCCTTTTCGCAACGCCACGTGGTTTCGCCACATCGGTTAGCGAGACACGCCACAGCAGCAAGCAAGATTGCTCAAAATTAAATGGAATGAAGTCAGATTTCCCCGAGGATTGCGATTTAGATAATTAGTACCTTGGCAGTTCGACTCGTACCCGGCTTGAAGTGTGCTAAGCTTTATCAGGATTAAAACGATTCACCTCACCCCGGTTTGCCACCCCGTCCGCTGTCTACCGACAAGTGGGGGCACAATCTCACCCGGTATGCAGATTTAATCGAATTTTATTCACCATCTCTGTACGGAAACAGTCAAACTTTCTGCTGCAGCGTTGCACAAAATGGAGAGAAATATGAGTTTCGTTTGGCTGATCGGTTGTGCATCCATTTCTGCCAAATGGATGAATTGGAAAAAGCGGAGCAGCGGTTGCATATATAGTAGAAGGCCTGCTGGAAAATGTCATTTATCAACAAGTTCGTCTGTTCTGGTCTGTCACGGTACCTTTTTGGCAAAAGCGACTGTTTGTTTGTCTCCTGTACTTCCTACGAGTCACGAGTTTCACATTCGGTACAAAGCATAAGCTGTCTGTAGGGCAGCAGCCATTTGCAGCTGTGGCCATGTTTTGGAGAGTTGGGCACAACGCGTAACCGATGATTCCTTTCAAATAAAAAAAAATCTACTATTTTCACCTGTCGGAATGAGTTTTGGTCGCCTCGGGGTTGTGTTTTGTTGTTGTTGTTGGTAGGTTGTACGAGATGGCGTTAAGAAAAATCTCCTGAAACGTGTTGAGAAATGCTTCACAGGAATCACACGAAACAGTGTCACCGGGTGTATCGCTATTTTGGTCATGTTTTTTTTTTTGCTAAAACATATTAGGTCAGTTATAAATAATTATTGACTGTATCTAGTTCATATTTCTTTATAATTTACCTTTAATCTTTCTTAAGTATTGATTGCTATTGGAAACATTACAACACAATAAACAACTATTTTTTACTAAGCGACGAACCTGAAGTTAGTTAACATTTTGTATTCTTCTAAATCTTTTGTAAGAAGTCATTTTGACTTTTTTCAGTTATTGTTATAATGATTGTCACTGTCATTATGTCTATGAAATGTGCTTTGATGTGCTTTTATAGCTATAGGATACGTTAATTTTTTTTCTGAAGTCGATTTACCTACAAAAATCCTTATTAAATTCCATTGAAGCTTCATAGTATGCTTCGAAGTACCTCAAAGTATGGTAAGCCTACAAAATAGCATTTAAATATTTGCTTAATATGGGTATATAGTAAAGAATGGCTGTAAGACACAGTTTAAATGAGCTATCAGTTCACTAACTTATCTTGAATTTCGCGGAGATAAAAATTTGACATTTATTTTTAAGTTTTAATATTTTGTTTAATATTATTACTTAATTAATTATTTATACTATTACTGTTTTTTTACTTATTTTAAACAATTCATAATAATTTGTTTAAATTTTAAACCAACAATTTTTAAACCATTTTAATGTGCACATTCCAGCCATCATCCGTATGATTTTGTTCTGTGACTTTACTTCCGCGTGAGAATCCGATGCTTAGCAGCCGTCACCTGACGTTGGTGTGACTTAAGAAACGAAGAACGTGCCTACGGCCCGATATCCGCTAGAAACAGATGAAGAAAGTACAACTTTTCACTCGTCATTCGGTTATGCTGCTGTGTGTGTGTGTTCTCTCTTTGTGTGTTTATGTGTGCATTCTTCACTGTTTTGTGAGACTATTTTTTCCGTGTTTCGTTTTTTTTTGTTTCACGAGACACCGGTGCTTTATTTTAAACTTGTCCCTACTTGTCGTGGTACCACCGATATGCCATAAACAAGTTGCGAGTTAAACTTTGACATCCATACGCTAAGAAGCTTGCTTGCGACGATGGCGGCGACTAGTCTGGTTAGTGGATGGGGACATCATCCTGCGCCCAAACGCAAAAGGGAAACGCTTGTATGTGTATGTGTTCCGTGTCTACTTTAGGTGCCAAGGAAGGAAAGAAAAGCTCGTTTCACTTTGCCACCTTTTTTTTTTGGTAAGCGAGGCCAAATCCGTTTTCTTGAGGTGATGCGCGGTTTGGGGTTATGAAAGCAAACATAACCAATTAATGAAGCCGTGAAACGTGATACGATTGCAATCTCACCACTTGCCTTGGTTACCGGTTAGCCGAAAAATGGACCGGGAGGAAGCAGGGGTAGGAGCAACACTAGCAACCAAGCTCACACGTGGGCGTACCGGTGTTTCTGTGGTGGTCCGTGGAATCATGAGGAGAAAGCAGGCAAAAAGAGTGAGGAAAGGTGTAGGTGCCTCACGTTATTTTCAACGTACACGTCACGTGACTGTTAGCTTATTTCATCCGCAAGGTTGCCGTCTGCCGTTCGTTGTTTACCCTTTCCAGGCCCCTTTTGTGTTGGAAGTGGCAACATTTCCGGCAACAATAAAAACCTCACTTGGGAAGACGGTGAGATACGCTCAGGTGCTGCAAGATCCAATGCTGAGAGGGCGCCGTACGAATGGATGTGTGAAGAGTCTGAGTGAAAATTTCTCACCAATCCACGAGAAGCGGTGAGTGTGGCGGCATGCTGATGGTGAGGAATTTTTGAACTTGTTTGTTGTTAAGTAATGTTCGATCAACATCCACTGCTTGTTTGGGGCTGTTTGTTGCTGCAGTGTTTTTAGCAAAACTTTCACAAACCACAAGCCCGGGTAGGTGAAACGGGTATTGAAATGTTGGGCTTGATGTGCTTGAGATGCAGCACGGGATCGGGATGGGTTTTGTAATTGTGCTGTGTAAGTGGTGATTGTCGATGATTGAAACAGAAGCGCGAACGGTTATTGGTGTTTTCGATGAGTTTTATGAAGGACTGGTGAAGAAGGTTTATTTTTAAACACTGTTTAAAACATTATTCTATTGCCATACGGGTTGAAAAGAATACAATTTGATTATGTTGTTCATTTTTTTTAAATATTTTTGTTTTGATTTTAATTTACTGTAGTCACGAAGAAAAAGCATCGTTTTAAAAATCTGCAGAACTATTTATTTATAAGTCGATTAAGCGACGGACTTAGTTAATATTAAACTTGTTTGAATTAAATAATTTTTGTCTTGTGGATTGCATACTTAAGGGCGAATTTAAAATTTACCTTCCAATCGTTCATTTTTTTGACTTATTTATTGAACTTTATTCAGTTTTTAACCATCGTTCCTTTCAGAAGATATTTTAAAAATGTTATTCTACCCTCTTGAGGTCGTTTTTCTTACTACTATGAGTGCACTAAGTGTCTTCTGCCTTGAGTTGATCTCTTAACGATTGCAACGAACGTGAGCGGTTCCTTTCAAGCCAAGGCAGGTCGCCGGTCACACGTCTCTTAAATACTGCTGACTTGTCGCGCGAACCCACTCCTTCCCTCATGCTTCCCACCTTTCCACCTATTTATTAATCCACGCTCGGAGTACTGCGGGTTGCATACCGCACGGTAAAACGTCGGGCCGTTTACTGTTCGTTCGAAATGACGACGTTGGCGAGATTTTTCGATTGTTATGCCGCTACGTGCCCGGAATGTTCACCGTTTTGCAAACACACACACACACCAGCAGAGTTTTGGGGTCAACTTCCGCAAAGTTCCGGNCCTGCCACTCGTTCGTCTGTGATCCAGTTAATCACCCAAACGCTGCTTTCCTGATCGAACCAAAGTATAGAAATCAGCAACGCATTAAACAGCCCAAGGAGAATGCCACCGATCACGTCCAGAATGTGATGGCGGTAGAGAATCAGACGAGAAATGCACAGTGCCACAGTCCATGCAAGCAGCGGAGGCCACAGCACAATCATGACCGGATCGAGTACGATCAGAAACGTCGTGATGAACACACCGCGCGAAACATGTCCCGATGGAAAGCTAAACTTATCCGGCCCGAAGCAAAGGGGATCATCATTTATAGCTGGCCGACGGCGACGTGTTGCCGCCTTTATAACGGCCACCATTACAATATCCGTCAGCAATCCAATGAACAGGTTCACCTGCATCTGATACCATTCCGATTTGTCGATCATCCAGCAGAAGGCCAACCATCCAGCCAACCAAGCGATCCCATGGCACGAATACTCTAGCACCTTGCAGTGCGTTCGAAGTGAGCGCAGTGGCACAAAGTTCAGCATAAAGCTGACAAACTGTTTCGTTACAACGACGTCCCATTCGAGAAGCTTTTTCAACGCTGGTGGTACATTTCTACCCTCCTCGAGGCGCGTTTTAGAGTCGACCTGTGAATGACGAGAAAGTATTAAAAGAGTCGTTAAAAAATATACCGAAAATCAATTTCCTTCACTTACACTTTCACCCATTTTGGGAACGCTTTCGTGTGTGGTTGAAATCTTTTAAAAATAAATATCGTTCTGGCCTGACAATGATGACGATGTGATGCGATGACGTAGTTTTGGACCAACTGAGACGAATGTGAGACAGACGCACAGATAAGCTGTGCCTGATTGTCGTGCAAAGATTTCAGATGATTGACTAGAGTAGCTGATTAGCTGCGTTTATCTGCCGCTCCTATCGACATTTATCAGCTGCACAAATTTTCCCGTTTTCGTATTCTCTTTTCTTTGGTTCTGCGAGTTAGCGAAGGAAAAATAAACACAGCTGACAGTGCACGGGTTTGTTATGACTTTTACGTTGCTCCCTTCAGGAACGACACTAGTTTGCAATATGAAAATTTTGAAATTATTTTTCAGCTTTTGTAAAACCAGATCTTTGTTTAATTTTATTGTTTATTTCGCTTCATAAATTAACAATTCATTTTCGTATTACATTTACAGAATACCTAGACTAAAAAATGAACAGCAAAACAGGATGCAAATGAAGCTGAACGTGTTGATGTTTACAAATTTGACCGGGTTTTAAACGTCATCGTATTTACGTGTTTTCCACGCGGTGGTGTACCAGAAAATTATACGTACACGTTTATTTTCAGCACATTTCTCATCGTTTCGGGCTTTTTTTTTGTTCAGCGTAAGTGTCTGTTGCGGAAAATTAATCATTCATTGAGTAAAAAACTTACTGATACTTTTCCCACTTACTCATACAGCGCTCTGACCGATCACGCAAGATCGGTTCGTGAGCAGTAGTATCAGCGTACCGCGCAAGATCGACAAAATATCGCGAACTGTTCCCGATTACGAACACACGCTTAAGTCCGTGTGGACATTACACTCCCGCAGACGCAGATCAACCCCAACTGTATAAGCAACAGCTGCTCGTGGGGAAAACAGTCAGTTTTTCATACGCATCCGGAACGATAGTATCTGCGTTTTGCGGTGGTGCTTAATCGTTTGCCGGCCCAGTATCAAACGGTTCCCCGCACAGGATCGTAACAGAAAGCAGTGCAGTGTGAAGGTTTTTGCAGTTTGCAGAAAACAAACAAACATTTGCTGGAAGCACGATAAGTGCGATTGGTTTCATCTTTTGGCTAGCTGAAACGGTTCATCATTGGTGCCAGCAACAGAATGGACGATTCCATTGATGAGGAGGTGATTTCGGGTGGCTCTACCATTACCGTCGAGTTCAGGTGAGCGTGCGTCACAGATGAAATGTTTCTTTGGTTGCTGTTACCTCTGCTGCCGTCATCCAGCACCGGTTTTGTAGTAATATTTCGAAAGCAAAGCTATTCCTACGGACGTTCTTTTTACTGCGCTCATTTTCTGTTCGCTTCGTTTCCGCACCATGACCGAGTTTGTTTCATTTTCGTATTTTTTTTGTTCCCTCTCGCTAAACAGTGGTGGAGCGGAAACACTTTTCGGTGGTGTGAAAGAACACATCGTACCGTTGGATGGATCAAAAATAGGTAAGTGTGTCCCGGAAAGTGGTGTGTTGCCTTTCGTAAGAGGTTGTTTGAAGGTGTTTGATGTTAACGCATAATGTGTCGTTTTTTTTTATTTTCGTGGCAGTGCTGCTCGAGGAGATGCTCCGTTGGTTGAGGGACAACCGGCTGACGGGTGATGTGAATCTATTCCTCCAGGATAACACCGTCCGGCCAGGCATCCTGGTCATGATTAACGATACGGACTGGGATCTGATGGTAAGCAAATGTCTCTTCGGTTAAACAAAAGCCTTTTCAATGGTTAAAAAATGCGTGCGTGTCTTATGCTTGTGTTGGTTTCCTTCCTTTTTCCTCTCACAGGGTGAAACCGACTACATCCTTCAGCCTGGCGATCATATTCTCTTCATTTCCACCCTCCATGGCGGATAAGCACCATGGTCGGAAAAGATACCTGTGATAAACTACTTCTACTTCTACTACTACTAATACTGCAGATATCGCTGCTGCTAATACTACTACTATTGCTCGCTATAGGCACAGATAAGGGCGAGTTTGTTAAGATTGGTTCTAGTGTTAAGAGTGAACACACTCCTTTGACTCTTTTCCCCCCTCGCTTTTACTCACTCACGATTCATGCGCAAATGTACCCCGTACACAAAAACAAAGGACAAACAAGTAATCCACCCAAAAAAAAAAACAACGGTGAAGCGTAAAATCAGCGACGATGCTGATAATAGAAAGACGCCCGTTTTTCTAGTGAAGCAGCCGAGAAGGTTCGGAAGTTGTGCCATGGTATCGTGTCTGATTTGCGAATCGAAAGAGTGGTTTGAATTTATTTGTTCAACCACCAGCGAAACTGCATGTGCGCTTGTGTACGAGGGTATGCTAGAGCTAATTGATGAAATGATGTAAGCATAAGGAATACAAAAAAAAAGCGGCGGGCAAGTAACAGAACACAAAATTAACCGGTTTGATTTTTTTTTTGTTTCGTCGGTTAAAGCTAAGCAGATCACTGTACTTTCGTCTGCACGGTGCGTAGTGTGTCGGTAGCGCGAATTCCCACAACCTTTTTGGGGGTGGAGTTTTTATATATCGTTTTTAATTTTGTTTATGATTATCGTACTGAAGAAGAACGGAAAGCATTAGGTGGATGCGAGACGAATTAATGGAGAAATATATACCAATATAAGTTGATTACTTCATCCTTGTTTGTGTGATTTCCTTTACGCGGTCAAATCATTCGTCTGTTAAGAGCAAAGGTTTTGCGTAGGTTTGCAGCTATTTGGACGTTTCGTTTCTAAGCATCGGTTCGGTTGCATCTGTTTTCCATAGATTATTTTTCGTGTAGCTCGTTTATTACGCGGAGATACGAATGTTAGCGTTACATTGTCGAAATGAGATACCATTTCCGTTGATGGCAAAGCGGGAGGGATAACAAGAAAATCTTTGAACAATTTACTGTACTTAAACAAAAAAAGGGCACACGTTCTTACAAAAGGTGTCCGGCAATTATAGGAGGTCGACGTACGTCACAGCTATAATGACCGTCCGTTTAGTGTCTCTCGTGGAAGTGAAACATTATTATTACGCGCTCTACTCTTAACATGCGCTTAATGCGCGTGGTTGTGTGAAAAACGATTGGAAAAATTAGGTGCCGGATCGACAAAATCATCCGGAGCACGGAAGGAACAAATTTTAAAAATAACCACCCCAGACAGCAGTCAAAGACGCTCGATTTTTGGAGCTGGGTTGTATTGTGGAGCGTGAACGTACGTTTCGGGACCTGCTGTCAACACGCGTCTTCCTTTCGTGAAAGGGGGGGAAGAGAGGGATGGTTCGTTTTGGGGCCACGATTTATTTGCCAAACAAAAGATACACGAATGTTGATGTTTTTGTTTTGGATAGTGAACCCCCACCGGTACAGGAGAACGATCGTGTGATGATCGTTGGCAGGTAGTGTGGGTAGTAGAAAATAGTTTATAGTGGGCAAATGCTCAAAACGATCGTACCGAGTTGATGCTTTGACGGGCGTTAAATTTATTATTCGCGAAAATTTGAAAAAATAACATAATGGATAAAAGGAAGGATGTAAGAGGGCGGAACGTAAACGAATCTTCCCTGCCAGCTGTCCTGGTCTAATTGGATGTGAAGCAAAGACGTTTATGGTGTGTACGGATGATCTATTTTGGCTCGGATGATTACCCATCTACTAGGGAGTAGTAGCGTTAGGTGCGAAAAAAAATGTGCAACGTGCAACTGGGCGAATAAGGATGGGTTAAACCATAGGATATCTTAATTTTCGGTCTATTTACAATTGAAACCTTTGTTTGCTTTCAGGAAGAAAATGTACATGCCACACTATCAGGAAATTTTAAATGTCAGAAAAGGAGAGAACGAGAAAGGGATTTCCTTTATCGGTGTGACTTCTTCCGCCATTGATCATCGACAACTGATACGATCGTGAACTTTTCACCGCTAGACATGTTCGCAAGATCAGCTTTGATCTGGTGCCAAAACACGGGATCAAACATTACGCGTCGAACGGATTGAACCTTTCGTCACCCGGTGATAGATTCCGCACCAACAGCAGCACTGTCTCGGGCAGCGCGTACGAACCATCAGCCGGATGCCCTTTCACCGTGTTACCTTTTTTCAAGTTCAATGAAATGTACAATCCGCTTGGAACGGTTTTACAACGCGCGATGCGTTAAGATGCGGCTTAAGATAAACATTTACGTTCGAACCAAGGTGTAAAGCCAAGTTGGAAGTGTTGCGGCAGTTTGCGGGTTGGTTTCGGTTCCACACGGCATCACACTGTACACACTGTTGTATATTTTTAGAAACTTCAAATCACCTTTCTACCACCACTGCGGCCAACGTAGTCTCACGCCGCCCCACAAATCTTTGGGGCGGACTTACGCTCAATTTGTGCTAGCTAGGAAGCTGCACAAACCGGCCAACAAAACGCATTGGTGACCACCGCCGGACTAACTGGGTGGGGGTGCACCGAACGATGGTGCACAGTGACGGTGGTACGATTTATTGCAGTACGATAAATTCGTAAAGACTCGGCACTAAAAATAGTACATAGTGCGCCGATTTGGCATTGACTTGTGGGGTACGGGGTGTGGGTAGGAAAGAGGGTTGACGAAGAACTGCTCCTTCTGGGCACGGTAGTAGGGAGGGTTTTCCCGTGCATCCATCCATCCGAGTGCCGATTGAGTGGTGGTTTTTGCAGTGCACGAACGTGTGAGATGTTGTTTTTCGTCAACTGCAGATAAAGGAAGCTTTCTTTCTGTTTATTTTCCAGCCCTTCCTTTACGATCGTTATGGCACGATCAAGCGAACATGTTGATAAATATATCATCAGGTGACATAATTCGTACAGTAAACAACATTTATCTTCGTCTCCGATGGTTAAATATCGTACTATTTGCGAATGTAACAAAATGTAACCATTGCGCTTTCCCAACCGTTGATTACAGCCATGTCGTACCGGGTTTTGCTATTTAGTGAGCATTCTTGAGATGTTTGAAATGTTTGTGTCGTAAGGTACAGTTTGTCATAAATTCTTTTACCGCGATGTGCAATCGGTGGCACACGCCAACGATTACTTACTTTTTGTATTTGTTTTTACAAACATTGTACGCGTGTCCTCCCCCACCCGGAAGTCTGTAATACTCGACCCTATTGACAGGTCATCAGGTTGGACTCGGGACCGAGGAGTGAATGTCGTACACTGACCATGATCGGAGCTGACGGATGAGTGTTGCTAACGTGTTCACGTTACACCCGTAAGTTGGACAACCATTTGCGGGAAGCGTACCATTGCCCCCACGAACTTGTTCAAGGTTCGCATGTATGCAAATTGACCGCTGTGGAATAATTCCACCGCCGCGCGGAGACTCGTGATTTTTGTTTTCTTGTTTTTCCTACCTTCATTGCACCATGGAGTGTGCGAAGGGAGTGCGTCAGGGGAGGGTGGAAAAACAACAAACGTCCGGCGTGCGGGCGTGTGAAAATTACCATCTATTAGTGCCGGCGCTAGTGCCCTTGAGCTGCCAAACCGTGCGAAGCGATTGTTTGTTTCCTTTTCGGTGAAAATGATGAACGGGGCGAAGGACGGCGATTGCGATTCATCCTCCATCGCAAATGGGACGATGCAGATGAGTTGCAATTAGTTCGTGTGTTCGTATTGTGATTGTTTTGTTTTTTTTATGGGAGAACTGGAGTGAGAAAAAATTGTTGAAAAACATGGAGAATGATGTTGAAAAGTGTGTTATATCAAAAATTCATTAAAAAAAGGTTCTTTATTTTGACACTTATAGCCTCATGTGCTCTTGTAATTAAGGCTTTCCTTCATTTCAATAATTTGGAGCTAGTTTCGATAAGATTTGGTATCTTCCCTTATCGATGTGAAAACCGACGCTGAAAAATGGTTAAACAACCAGGCGCCTCCATGACTATTTTCAGCATTAGTAAATCAAGACATTAATTTAAATCATTAACTAAGCTGAAAATATTTTTTTCTAAGGAAATCATAAGAGCGCTAACAGACATTTATTTAAAAAAAAAGTTAATATCGGTACCGGTCTTATTGTGGTGGAAACCGACACTGAAAAATCGTTAAATAACTAGGCGCCTCCATTACTATTGTTGCGTCTTCGCAACAGGACCTTTCTTTCAATCTACTTTCCGACACGAACACGGTGTAGTGTATGTGAGATTTAGATAATATGTATGTATAAGTGTAGTAATAAGGATAGTTTGTAAGTAGTGCGTAAGGTCAGGTCAGTCGATTATTGTACGTCAAACAATAAAGATACGTCGGTCAAAACGCAACATAAATTTGGCGACGAGGAAAAAGCGAGTAAAATGTCCCAATTGATAGGAACAGTAGAGCCCTTCGTTTTGGGTGAATCGTTTAACGAATATTTGAGTAGAATCAATGTGTTGTTCGAAGTCAACGAGATAGAAGCGAAAAAGCAAACCGGATTGCTTCTTACGCTAGGCGGAGCGTCATTATACAAAGTCGCCAGCAAAGTGTGTTATCCGGAGGAACCTAAGTTGAAACCGTATGAAAAGTTATGCGAACTGTTGAAGGCGCATTTAAGTCCGGTTATAAGCGTGGTAGCGGAACGGTTTAAGTTCAGAAATTGTCTCCAGAAAAGCGAACAAGTGAACGAGTACGTTATCATGCTAAAGTCAGCGGCACAGAAGTGCAAGTTTGGTGCATTTTTAAGTGAAGCGCTACGTGACCAATTCGTAGCGGGCATCAAAGACAACGAGTTAAGGAAGCAGTTATTGAGAGAAGAAGATATATCCTTCGAAAAAGCAACAGCAATCGC
>CM028106.1:27917733-27963553 GCA_016170015.1 Anopheles longipalpis | reverse complement strand
TTAGATAATATGTATGTATAAGTGTAGTAATAAGGATAGTTTGTAAGTAGTGCGTAAGGTCAGGTCAGTCGATTATTGTACGTCAAACAATAAAGATACGTCGGTCAAAACGCAACACACGGCACAATTTATCTTAACACTCTTTATTTGGTCACGGGTGTAGCGGAGGGTTAAAAAAATCACTGTGTCTTCTCTGCGCGTTATGATCGAAAAGTATTAATGAAATAAAATATTAATTTAAATCATTAACTAAGGTGAAAACAACTTTTACTACGAGGATCAAGAAAAAGATCTCTAACAGAAACGAACTATTCAAAAATATTTAATACCGGTACCGATCTAATCTTGGTGGAAATTGACGCTGAAAAATGGTTAAACAACCAGGCGCCTCCATTACTATTATCAGCATTAGTAAATTATGATATTAAAATAAATCATTAATTAAGGCGAAAATAATAAATCAATGCATTTCCCTTTCAAAGAGGATCATTAAATCCTTAACAGAAAAGAAGTATTGTAAAAAAGTTAATTTTACTACTTATTTGACTTAAATGATTGTATGGAAAACATAACATATGCGTCGCATAATGTACAATACTTCCCTGTACGTCACTAAGCAAAGGGCAAACAAGATTTCCTCAATTTCCTTTGGGTGATTTACGACCCTTACGATGACAAGCTTGTGGGTGGCTAACAGTTCTCTTAACAAGCGTCTGTGTCTTCCTTTTCCTTAGTGTTTCACCCATCAACCCTCTACCTACAGCAGTGAAAACGGAACGATTTCCATGTTGTTTTCAATTTTTATGGGTTTCTTTTCCCAAAAATACAGACCATATCCGTGTGTGTATAAGAAACATGTTCTCCGAACTCATCATCTTCGGTGTAACCGAATCGATTTCCCCAAAACAACATCCCGGTACTCCGATGTCTACTCCGGATAAAAATTTGCTGCGATCATCAATCGTTTCATATCTTGTCTGAAAACGTTTTATGTGTGTAATTTTGCATTTCCCGTATTGCTTTCATGCGTTGTATGGTTCCATTAAGATCGCGAACGCACCGTGTAAAACTGGGTCCGTCGGGCGAACTTGATACTGTTTTTCACGCATGGTGTGTTTTGACAGCGAAACTGACCGCAACCGTTTTACATCAACGATCAGTTGAAGATTGATAAACCCGCTGGGTGGAGATGAGGGTAAGATACTTTCCCAGAAGAAAAAAAAAATACAACCAACGCGAAAGACAACCAGATGGTAATATTTTTAAATGGTGACGTTTGGTGAGTAGCGTGAAAAACAAAGTACAAAGTCACAATTACGGAAGACCCAACAACCCAATCCGGCCAAGATCGTACGGGACCGTTGACGTGCGTCTTGGCCAGCGATTGTCCTGAGAGAGAAAGCAAGTCACAACTGTCACGCGGCATGATGTACGGCCGTTTTTGTCTACGAACGGACCAGTCCAGAGGAAGTGTTTGAATGGGTAGCGTAGGATACGATCAGGTGAGGAAACAATATTCGCTTCGGTCAAAGTGTCCCGAAGGGAAATTTTCTGTGCAAGCGCCGGCCCAGGCTTGCTTTGGACGTCATCACCGACCAGTTGGTCAATGATCTCGTTTCCATCGTACGTTCCGTCGTGATCGTGTTTGACGATCGTAAAAGGACAGCACACATGTGTGTGTTCGATGTCACGCGAACAGTTGCTCGCAGTGCATAATGGCGGAGAGAGACGAGAGGGCATGAGAGGACGGTTGGTTGGTTGGTGACGGTGAATCCGTCGGATCAGATCAGCCAGACTAACAGACGACAGTCGGTGCTGCCGGGGTTTGTTTTCCGAAGCATACTTGGAAGAGTTGTTTTTATTGACAAATAGGTTATTTTTGTTTGTTGATTTTCTTTGTGAGTGTGTGAATTTGAAGGGGCAATGTTAAGAATGTTAAATAGGATTAAACGGATATTCTTTTATCGATCGACGCCTATTCGTGGTTAATACTGTACAAAAGATTTGAATATAAATAATCTGGGGTGGACCGGTGGTGCATGTGATAAACGGCGCCGGTTGCACGCGACAGGAGGGGCTATCAAATCCCATCCGGATCGTCGTCCCTTAGCAAGGACTGACGGTTATATGGTAAAATAAGTCTAGTAATCCAAAAATGACTGGCATGCTCTCTAAGATCGCTAAGCCAAGAATTGAAAGAATTTTTTATTAAACATGCATCAACATTGGAACTATTAGTGATTTGATTTATTTTTAAATTGTTCAGGTGCACAATCACAGGTGCACAGTTACGAAAAATAGTATTTTATAATACATTTTATTGACTTTCACTTGTTTAAATTATGAGCAATATGAATGAATTACAATCAGATAATCGGTTCTATGTAAAAAAAGCTTAATCTTAAGTTCATCCAACACTATGGAGACGCCTAGTCTTTTGTATATTTATTGTCTCATTTTTTACTTTGTTCTAAAGTTGGTTGAGAAAGTCATTTAATAATTAAAAAAAAAAAATAAACATAATCAATCAAAAATTGTAAAAATACTTAAAACATTCTATAATTTTTTAAAGACACGTAGAAATATGTCCTTAACTTTCATTACCGTGCACCATGTTTGCCTTTTCTTCAATGCAATATTGTACGCAACAAAATAAAGCTTTCTTGCGAGATCCACACAATGGGCGAATGTGATCAAGAATTTGATGAATGATTGTAATTTCAATCACTTTACTTATTTTGAATTATATAATCTAAATCTGGATACGGTTTTTAGTTATTTTTGATAGTTCCTTCAATTTTTTTCATGTCCAACCACATGGCGATATTTGTGATGGTAAATGGGTGTTAACTCGTATTTGTACATTACCATCTTGTAAGGTGAGATAAAAATATTCACAAAGCTAAACATAAATTACTTTAATTTCAAAACAACTGAGCATATAATGTACTAAAACATACGACTCATAATAGACACGAATAAGTCCAGCGAACTATTTCGTATGGACCACAACAAAATTGTTCTTCTCACTCATTTGAGTTGTCTCGCAACAGTAATTGAATGTCAAAGTTTCTGCATCATGGTGTCGATTTGTGGATTCACAGTGTTCTATCCCGAAACAACCGCATGGTGCAAAAGGAAAAGTATCCTTCTGTAACTGGTGAGTTAAGCTGTAGGTAACCTGTTCGTTATTTCATTAGCCCTGCAAAGGGTTAGTAGAATTTAGTAAACTATACGACAATACAATGGTATCGTCGTGTTAAATTAAAAAAATAAATGCGAATATTTGGCATCCTTCATCTACCAAAAGCAGATGGTTTTAAGCTGTACAGAAAGGTTAACATTTTAATTTAATTTCTAATAGGAAATTAGTTACCGTGCAGGCCTACCCAGTGAGTGTAAAATTGTACATTCGATTTATCCGCCCAGGGCGAAGTTTTATTTTTAGCAATGATGCAAACATCACCTATAGGAACTTTCTATTAACCGAACAGGCCACAGAAAATTGAAGAAAATCGACACTCCCAGAAGCACAATGATTGATGCGCGACCGAGTCGGAGAAATTCGTTTGTCCGCTAGTGCGGCATCGTTCCGTCAGCCAGTGCGATCTCATCCTGACCGGAGCCGTCAACCCGGTCGGCACCGTGAAACTGTAAACGACAAACTTCGTGTCTCTATTAAACCGTCGTCGTTGTCGCTGTCGCTGTCATTGTCCCTTAGTGGTAGTAGTTGCCCGTCCGGACCGATTGTTGCTGGTGGTAATTAAAAGTTTTTAGTTTAAATTTTACAACACCATCCGAAAATTGTTCCACTTTTCGCTAAATGGTTTGGACCACACAGAGAGACGCACAAACACACCGACACCTACACAGAGCGGAGCAAAGAACCAGGGCTCAGACAGAAAAAGGACTGGTTCCTTTGCATCACACCATAAACGCGGCATTGGCTTCACTGAGCTGATGAACGCAGGAAAGCAGAAGCAAGAGCCTCGAAACATCGCGCCGTTTTTTGGGCACCGAAAAAGACGGACTTCATTTTCGGATTGTAAATGCAATTGCTTGGTGATGGTTGGTTTGTGTGTGTGTCTGTTGCTGTAACCGGCATCGTGGACAAGTATCGGAACTGGTCATGCGACAATGTTGGGAAATTAATTAATTTCCCCACCAACACTCCCCTCTCCCCACATTCGGTATCCTTTCTTGTACTTCCCAAGCTTCCGGTAGGTGCATTTGCTAAAATTTCAAATTCCAAAACCCGTAATGGTTGTCATGGTAATACAACATTTAAGGCAAGTTGAATTGTGGTCCAATTTTCTTTTTTTTTTTGGCAAAAGTTGTTGTGTCCAACAACAATTTAACATCGAGCTTTGCCTGTACGGTTAAGTGGCTTAGCAAAGAAGAAAAAGAAGGAATGTTAAAGTTGAAAGGAGTTTGAGTTCAATCGGAAAACCGATGATTAGAAATGGGGTGCAATTTTTGTTTCTTCTATCGCAGGGGTGAAATAAAGTTTAACGGTAATTAATGAAGTGTACGCATGGATTGAAGCTGTTGCAAATTGTTTTGTAGAGTATTTCCCTTCTCTGGCGTATGCATCAGTGCGTGACGATAAATAAAGAGAACTAATAGCATATACTGGAGAGCATTAGTATTTTTTTAAATTAAATTGCACACTGTATTATGTGGGAGTTAAAGTTGCTTAGGTTCACTTTGATCATACAAAACTTGTTGATGCATTTTAAGCATTTATAAAATAATTTTCTTTTTTGTCTCTGTACTCTGTTGCAATAATCAAAAATGTTTTGCGCCGAATTGCACCTACAAAATTGTGATAATTTTGATGTTTTAATTAACCTGAACAGATGTTAGAGAAGTCCATAAGAAATCAGATAATTTGACCAATATTTGTAATACGGAGCACAGAAAATTGTTTACTGAAGGATCTGCTTTAGGGAGAAATATCATTTCTTTGGAGCATGGAACAAATTGAGAGGAAAATGAATTGCAACGGAATCTCCTGCAGGCTAATCATGTCATAAGAATGGCACCGAACAACCATGCGACACAATCATCGTATTTAATCGGAATGGATTGGAGCCATTGTTGTGTAAATCAAAATGGTCATGATAAACCATTGACACATGACGCCGTATGACCGACCATAATAACTGTCAAACAGCAGAACGAAAAAAATCTCTTTTTTGTGTAATGGCAAACGTAGAAATAGTAACGTCTCGAGAGAGTAACCGTACGACCTACGTCATGCAGGAGACTTCAACGACTTTTGTTCCCCGATTGCAACAGACTAAGACATGAACTTAAAGTAATACAATAATTAGCTCACTTTAAAGGTAGCTTCAACCTTCAAGTATTTGAATAACAAATTTAAAGCAATCGTTCGTTTACCCTTCAAAGAGCTTCTCTAGCCAGTTGCTGTGGTCCTTCTTGGTAAAATAAAACCATAGTTCCTTTGCCACACCTTCCACAAACCATCTGGCGTTGAAAAAAAGGCAACAAATTAAATACATTTCATAGCACGAAAATTCATTCCCCACAATCGGAATAGTCTAAATACGGTTCAAGTACGATATGGAGTGACCCTTGTCAGTATGTTTTATTTTTAGACAAGACCGGTCCCGAAATGGTTTCGTTTAAAAAGATCATCTCCTTCTCAAAACGGAAAAGTTCAATTTTGAAAATATTTTCGAGTACAGAGTGAAAAGAGGAGAGGGTGGCATAGTTATTGTAACGGTTGACCGGTCAAATGCTGTAATCTGCTTCGTTAAGAAGGCGTTACGGCTATGGCAATAGCGAGCAACAACGGAATTAATACCATTATTTTATGTAAATTAGGTTAGAGGAGTCTGCGGGTGCAAGGTGTTTTTATTTTATTTTTGTTTTTTTTCCTCCCGGGGCAACCATAAAGCTGAAGGAATAGTTGCGAACGTTCAGTGCAACATTGTAAAAATCACATACACATTCGTTGTCCAGGCTTTTATGATTCCATCATGCTGGGTCGAATCGTGCTCTTTATCATAGGCCTGTCTGTCACTTGATTCAATTCAAACCTATTTAATAAACAATTTAATTGAACTCATTTCAAAAAGGTTTATACGATTCTGTCCGTTTTTGTTGCTGTTTGCCATTTTTCCAGCCCATTTAGAATAGGCTCCGGACTGGGTAGTTGGAAAATTGAACCCGATGCACAGATGGGTAGACGAGATGGTGTTTGGGATGGAAATTAAACATCCATTCTCTGTCTGCCCGGATACGATGGTGTCCATGGGTTTTTGGTACGAAGCACTGAGACAGCCTCGTACGATATGTATGTGGGGATTGCTGTGGGTAGAAAGGGCACTGGGGAAGGGAGTGGCCCAGACACGAGCGAGGCAAAAATCATCCTTGTGCCTAGGGCACTGTGTATATACACGTGCTTGCAATACGTACGCGTAGATGGGCATAGAAGTATGGAAGTGAAAACGGACGAGCAGTGTGCGATCGGGACAAGGCGCAAAACTAATAATGATAATACGGCCCAGAAACGCGCCACTTGACGCGGCTAGCCCGATACAAACGTACGATGGAAAAGTGACCGCTCGGCCGTTCTGCATGAGAAGGGCATGAACTGGGGAAAAAGCAAAAACAAAAAAATCCTTATGCTGCAGATCGAATGTTTGATTTGGCGCACGGTTTGGTTTGTGAAATGCGTCAGAATTTCGTGTCAATGGACGGATGATGCAGGATGATTGTTATTTCTTTTTTGGAAAGTGTGTTTTTTGGTTTATAAAATACTTTATATCGTTTTTTTTCTTGTTTATGATGAATACGAGACAGAAAAGGTTATGGAGAGAGAGAGAGAAAAAAAACCACCATTTATTGGGTCGTTTCGTTTCCTGACCATAACACAACGGAGATACGGTACGGGTATGAGTAGTTTTACGACATAATGAGGCCAAAATCTGATCCAAGTAAAAAAAGGATAAAATTTCGTTTTTAAGCTGTAACTTACCTTGATTAAATATTTTGCATTCGGGAGAAGTTGCTTTTTCTAATCTGGTTGAATTTAATTCGTTCTTTTTATTTCGAAATTTTAGTTTCTTTATAACCAAAACGACTTTTAATGATGTTTACGACTTTAAACTACCGTAAAATGTTTGCAAGAAATGATAATTATTCCTAAAAGAGATATAAAAAAAGATTATTTACGATATTTTCCTTCTAAGAATTGTGGTATTTTGAGACATAAATTTAAAATTTCTTTTAAAAAAAATCGTCCATTTTTAGCCAAGTTTGCCCAACTGCCTCATTCACTCTAATCTGGCTAAATACAAACTGGTAATCAAATAACAATTTAGATGATTAATTTATACAACTGAATCGTCCCTTACGAAGATACACAGCTGGTAGAAACTTCATAAAAACGCTTCAAATTTTGAGTGATTTTTTTCTCTTCTCTACATGCAATTTTCAAATTCATTGAACTAGAAGTCCTTTTCGTAGGTGAGCTGGTGCTGTGTACTACCAAGTCGGCTAGACACAATCCGCGACATCACAACAACAACACGGCTCCACGATCATTAGTCGTTCGCTTTGTATGCGTCTCGTGCGTCTGTATGTATTTTTGGGACGATTTTTTGAACCGCTTCCAACAGTTGGGTACCTCTATTGCAGGTGAAAATTTTCCCAGCTAACGATGGGATTGGGCAACTTGATGGTTTGTCAATGGTTTGTGGATTTAGCACCGTCAGATTTTTTTAAAATCGATGGACGTTGGTGGGAATAGGCGAGGCGAATAGTGATGAGCATTTCATGATGATTGAAGTGTTATGGGGAAGGATCAAATGCACATGTATTGGAAGAAGGAAGTGGGACATTCAGCAAAAAAATTGTTTTAGTTTAATAAAAAATTCCTCACAAAAAAGTCTAATGCAATGCAATGTACTTTATTATCATATATTTAAATTCAAATTTAACACTGAAGCATAAAATACTAAATAACTAAATACTAAATAAAATAATTGGAAAACTATTAATACGCATTTGCATAAGTTCTAACTTAATTTCGTTTCATCATTACAAGGGTTTTGAGTTTATCTGCCAACTTCGAAGTCATTTCTGGATTCTTTTCAAATTGAACTAGAATTTGTCTAAGTAGATTTAGAATTATTCTCAAATTTATTATCTTATTAGGTACAGAGCCTTCTCAATTGACAAGATTAAAGCTTTGGAAGTTAGGAAAGTCAGCTTAAACTGAATTGAAATGCAACTCTCAAATCGTACCACTCCTATCTGAAATTCAAACAACCCCTACGGCGATGCATCGGGCACTCGATTTATTACAACTCACATCGTCACCTTTACACCCAATCCCAACCATTGCTGATTAGCCCTTTCGTATTAATTTTAATCAGCTGTCAATAACTTTTCCACCCATCGATCCTCCCCAGAGGGCATAATGCTCTGCCTTACCGTTACGGAACCAATTATTGGCCATCCAATCGAAAGATTAATAATTTTTCCGATGAAAAATTGCACCACGACCCACGGAAAATGCTTGAAATGTACGCCGTTGCATGTACTGCGTTTTACCTGGTACAGGGATAAGTACTGGAAAAACAGATTTTACAGATAAGCTCACTTCCTCATCGGTTACCGGTGGCCGCTCAGCCGGCATCTCCGTTTGGTTTCGTTTCATTTCGTTTCCAATTTCCAACACTCGGCACTGGGAAATCAGAACCCTTTGCGCCCTTTTCGCAACGCCACGTGGTTTCGCCACATCGGTTAGCGAGACACGCCACAGCAGCAAGCAAGATTGCTCAAAATTAAATGGAATGAAGTCAGATTTCCCCGAGGATTGCGATTTAGATAATTAGTACCTTGGCAGTTCGACTCGTACCCGGCTTGAAGTGTGCTAAGCTTTATCAGGATTAAAACGATTCGCCTCGCCCCGGTTTGCCACCCCGTCCGCTGTCTGCCGACAAGTGGGAGCACAATCTCACCCGGTATGCAGATTTAATCGAATTTTATTCACCATCTCTGTACGGAATCAGTCAAACTTTCTGCTGCAGCGTTGCACAAAATGGAGAGAAATATGAGTTTCGTTTGGCTGATCGGTTGTGCATCCATTTCTGCCAAATGGATGAATTGGAAAAAGCGGAGCAGCGGGCGCATGTATAGTAGAAGGCCTGTTGGAAAATGTCATTTATCAACAAGTTCGTCTGTTCTGGTCTGTCATGGTACCTTTTTGGCAAAAGCGACTGTTTGTTTATCTCCTGTACTTCCTACGAGTCACGAGTTTCACATTCGGTACAAAGCATAAGCTGTCTGTAGGGCAGCAGCCATTTGCAGCTGTGGCCATGTTTTGGAGAGTTGGGCACAACGCGTAACCGATGATTCCTATTAAGTAAAAAAAGAATCTCTACTATTTTCACCTGTCGGAATGAGTTTTGGTCGCCTCGGGGTTGTGTTTTGTTGTTGTTGTTGGTAGGTTGTACGAGATGGCGTTAAGAAAAATCTCCTGAATCGTGTTGAGAAATGCTTCACAGGAATCACACGAAACAGTGTCACCGGGTGTATCGCTATTTTGGTCATGTTTTTTTTTTGCTAAAACATATTAGGTCAGTTATAAATAATTATTGACTGTATCTAGTTCATATTTCTTTATAATTTACCTTTAATCTTTCTTAAGTATTGATTGCTATTGGAAACATTACAACACAATAACCAACTCTGAAGTTAGTTAACAGTTTGTACTCTTTTAAATCTTTTGCATAAAATCGTTTTTACTTTTTTCAATTATTTTTAAAATGATTTTTACTTTCATTATGTCTATGAAATGTGCTTTGATGTGAACACTAGAAAAATATTTTTGAGCTTGATTTTCTTACCTAAATCCCTAGTAAGTTCCGTTGAAGTTTTTTAATAAGCCTCAAAGTTCCTCTAAGTATCGTCAGCCTACGAAATACCTTCCAAATATTAACTTCATATGAATCATTTGCTTTATGAAATAAGCCGTATAGTAAGAAATTACTGAAAAACACATTTTAAATGAGCTATCAGTTCACTAACTTATCTTGAATTTCATGGAGATAAAAATTGACTTTTATTTTTTAAATTTTTAACATTTTGTTTAACATTTTTGCTTAATTAACTATTTTTATTATTACAATTTTTTCTCTCTTTTTAAACAAAAATTTTTAAACCAACAATTTTCAAACCATTTTAATGTGCACATTCCAGCCATCATCCGTATGATTTTGTTCTCTGACTTTACTTGCGCGTGAGAATCCGATGCTTAGCAGCCGTCACCTGACGTTGGTGTGACTTAAGAAACGAAGAACGTGCCTACGGCCCGATATCCGCTAGAAACAGATGAAGAAAGTACAACTTTTCACTCGTCATTCGGTTATGCTGCTGTGTGTGTGTTCTCTCTTTGTGTGTTTATGTGTGCATTCTTCACTGTTTTGTGTGACTATTTTTTCCGTGTTCCGTTTTTTTTTGTTTCACAAGACACCGGTGCTTTATTTTAAACTTGTCCCTACTTGTCGTAGTACCACCGATATGCCATAAACAAGTTGCGAGCTAAACTTTGACTTCCATACGCTAAGAAGCTTGCTTGCGACGATGGCGGCGACTAGTCTGGTTAGTGGATGGGGACATCACCCTGCGCCCAAAACGCAAAATGGAAACGCTTGTATGTGTATGTGTTCCGTGTCTACTTTAGGTGCAAAGGAAGGAAAGAAAAGCTCGTTTCACTTTGCCACCTTTTTTTCTGGGTAAGCGAGGCCAAATCCGTTTTCTTGAGGTGATGCGCGGTTTGGGGTTATGAAAGCAAACATAACCAATTAATGAAGCCGTGAAACGTGATACGATTGCAATCTCACCACTTGCCTTGGTTACCGGTTAGCCGAAAAATGGACCGGGAGGAAGCAGGGGTAGGAGCAACACTAGCAACCAAGCTCACACGTGGGCGTACCGGTGTTTCTGTGGTGTTCCGTGGAACCATGATGAGAAGGACGGCAAAAAGAGTGAGGAAAGGTATAGGTGCCTCACGTTATTTTCAACGTACACGTCACGTGACTGTTAGCTTATTTCATCCGCAAGGTTGCCGTCTGCCGTTCGTTGTTTACCCTTTCCAGGCCCCTTTTGTGTTGGAAGTGGCAACATTTCCGGCAACAATAAAAACCTCACTTCGGAAGACGGTGAGATACGCCCAGGTGCAGCAAGATCCGATGCTGTGCGGGAGCCGTACGAATGGATGTGTGAAGAGTCTGAGTGAAAATTTCTCACCAATCCACGAGAAGCGGTGAGTGTGGCGGCATGCTGATGGTGAGGAATTTTTGAACTTGTTTGTTGTTAAGTAATGTTCGATCAACATCCACTGCTTGTTTGGGGCTGTTGGTGCAGTGTTTTTAGCAAAACTTTCACAAACCACAAGCCCGGGTAGGTGAAACGGGTATTGAATTGTTGGGCTTGATGTGCTTGAGATGCAGCACGGGATCGGGATGGGTTTTGTAATTGGGCTGTGTAAGTGGTGATTGTCGATGATTGAAACAGAAGCGCGAACGGTTATTGGTGTTTTCGATGAGTTTTATGAAGGACTGGCGAAGAAGGTTTATTTTTAAACACTGTTTAAAACATTATTCTATTGCCATACGGGTTGAAAAGAATACAATTTGATTATGTTGTTCATTTTTTTTAAATATTTTTGTTTTGATTTTAATTTACTGTAGTCACGAAGAAAAAGCATCGTTTTAAAAATCTGCAGAACTATTTATTTATAAGTCGCTTAATCATACGGAATAAGTTAATATTAAACTTGTTTGAATTAAATCATTTTTGTCTTGTGGATTGCATACTTAAGGGCGAATTTAAAATTTACCTTCCAATCGTTCATTTTTTTGACTTATTTATTGAACTTTATTCAGTTTTTAACCATCGTTCCTTTCAGAAGATATTTTAAAAATGTTATTCTACCCTCTTGGGGTCGTTTTTCTTACTACTATGAGTGCACTAAGTGTCTTCTGCCTTGAGTTGATCTCTTAACGATTGCAACGAACGTGAGCGGTTCCTTTCAAGCCAAGGCAGGTCGCCGCTCACACGTCTCTTAAATACTGCTGACTTGTCGCGCGAACCCACTCCTTCCCTCATGCTTCCCACCTTTCCCCCTATTTATTAATCCACGCTCGGAGTACTGCGGGTTGCATACCGCACGGTAAAACGTCGGGCCGTTTACTGTTCGTTCGAAATGACGACGTTGGCGAGATTTTTCGATTGTTATGCCGCTACGTGCCCGGAATGTTCACCGTTTTGCAAACACACACACACACACACCAGCAGAGTTTTGGGGTCAACTTCCGCAAAGTTCCGGCCGTGAAGAAGCGGGACGGTATGTATGCACAACACAATAACCGAGGGAAGGCAAAATGGCCGCATTCGTCCCCATGGAGTACAGATGATCGTGCAACACAAAAAAACGCCGCAGCGGGTAAAGTTTTTGGCCGGGGCGTTTTATTTATATTCGTCTTCGGTTGCAGCGCAAAAGTCAAAAGTTTCGATTTATTGTTTTGATTGTTTTTGGGGCTATCCCGGTGAAAAGTCGGTACTGGTTTTTTGGGGCGGCTGATCAGCCCAGCACTGTCCTCAGGTGTACCGTTCGGGGGGTGATTTTTTATGTTTTCCAAACACCCTGTTAAATACTCCTGCGTGGCTAGGGTACATAAGGGTTGGACCGATTCCCTTCACCAGTGGCAAATGTGGCACATTGCAGTGCTTCAGAGGCCTCCAAATACGTTTGATCGACAGTCGACTACCGTTTCAAAAAGGTGCTAGGAATAGTTTAAAGCCATCGTTTACCATATGAACATATCACGTGCTGTTATCGCCTTTTCTTTTATTGTACTTGTTCATTTGGAAAGTGATTCATCAATTTTACCTTTATCCGTTACTGTTGTAGATGTTCTTATTAAAACTTTAAATTCTAATCATATTTGTTTAAATTTCTATCTAAAAAATTAAATCGAGAATCTAAGAATCTTCTAAGATCTTTTCTATTAGTGATGGCTTAAATTTTGTTATTCAACTCATATTTTTTTACGGTTTTGGTTTTGTATAATTGATTTTGCTCCATTTGTTTTGTTTAAAAATTTTGATTATGATTTTGTTTTTGTTAGATTTTGTTGCTTTTGTTAAAAAAAACTTATGAGAAACATAAAATGAAAATTAAAAAAAAATGAACATCGCTACGCAAACAACCTTCAGTGGAAATCTATCGCAATGCAGTAAAAAATATGTAGCAAACAAATCAACAAATCAGTGTTCCAAAACAAAAAAAAACTACTCATCATTGATTGTACTTTATTTTACGAGGGCATAGTTTAATATTAGACAAATATTTTAACAACATGCGGAAAAACAAGGAACCTATCCAATTCATTGCTTCACTGTACTGTTGTCAGTGTTGAAAAAATTGACACACAATGAATAATATGACAGCGTTTTGCTTCGGTGAAGCGAAGGTTCGCAAAAGACACGGGAACGTCAAAAAACAGTAGTGAAATTGAAACGTATGATGTGTTGAAAAAAAAACAACAACCAATTCCTACCTCATACATTCAGCTTGAATGGAAAATATTTGGAATCATTTCTTGATGTGCATTCGTGGTGTCTCTATCACGCCTTTTCACATCGAGGGAAGGTTATCAAACGATGGAAGGTTAATTTTGGGCCCATTGCTATATATGCTGACACCGACGTGGCTACCCGTCCGGCAGTATGAGTGGAAAGGAGCGGAAGGCTATCATCGAATTGGAAAATAAATTGCTGAAATCTAACAATAACAAACCAGTTGTCTGTCCTGTCCTGTTGTTTGCATGTCGTACGATTCCCCTTATCAGTATGCATCGGCAGACGGGTCGGATGGTTCGATGCAGCAGAAAAGGGATGATTGGATGATTTTATTTCATTTTATTCCAAACCACACTCCACTACACACCACCAGCTCGTGTGCTCGTTTGCTGGTGCAAAAAGCTTCTCTACAAGCAGATTCTCCTGGATGATGGAAATGTTGCACGCGTAGAAGAAGCATGTTATTGGTACGGGCAGGCTATATTGTACCGAGCTGCACTCTATACTATCCACGAGAGGACAAAAAAACAACAAGTCTCCAAACATTTGCGATTGCGTTTTTAGGCGGGTGGTTTGGAACGGGCGAAAAGAAAGAAACACATCACCTAAGAAAGAAATACTACGAAGCCTTTTTTTTGTTGGCTGCCAAATGGACAGACAGAGAAACTCGATACCCTCGGAAAAGGCATCTCACCCTTTTTTCCCCAATTGAAAGCGGTGCTACAAAAACAATTCATAGCTCCCTTTTCCCCCGCTCGTGAGGTCATTCACCCGTTGGCCTGGATGCACTTTTGCTCTGGTTGCGGGTGGAAGCCCAACCTTCCCCCAAAAACCCGACTCGCCGGGTTAAATCGAGTGGAATAAAATATAAAATTTATTAAGTGATTTGATTGAAGAACAATAGGAATAATGCCATTAGCAGCAGCACCGTCCACCGAACAATAGCACGCGCAAAGCGCAATGGTAAAATAATATGGAAAATGGAAAAATGATAATAGCAAAGTCACTGGCTGTGACTACAATGGACATGTCAAACACGTGTGTCTTTATGTGTGTTTTCACTGTAGCGATTATTTATCACGTCAATAGAGTGGCTCTCGTGGTTATCTAGAATGGGACTCTGTGTGTGTGTGGGATTATTTGCTGTACGGTTTGTGTTATTTATTTTTCGTTATTTATATTTTTATGTTCATATGTTTTGAACTTTACTCGATTTTTGATTTATTCTTATTTTCTAATTGTTTATCTTTTTTATGACTTTATTTTTTAAACTTTTCATTCCTTTACTTTTACTTATTGCTATTTATTTTTACTTTATTTTCTAACGGGGCTTGTTCATTTTTGGTAGGTTTTTAATACTATTTTCCTTGTTTTCTATTTATTGTGTTTAATGTTTCTTTTTTTTGCTTTGTTTGTCTTTTTATTTTCTGCAGTCTATTTCTTTTGTTTTTTCGTATTTACTTTTTTATATTTACATTTATAACAATTTTAGCTTGCTTTATTTTATGACCTTTTTACTTTCCCTTTTTTTATTAAACAAAAATATATCTATTTCTGTATCAACTGCTACGAAAAAAAGGGCTTCCACTGTCATTAAGAGACCAGCCAGTATCCAGCATTGTTTTACCGAATTTCGACGTGACCTGAACCCATCACTTGCACCAGTTTCACGACCGGAGACACCGGGCTGCAAGGGGCTGCGTGATATTTTTGTTTGGTTGGTTGGGTTTCTTCTTACAGCCCTTGCTTTGCTGTGGCTGTAGCACTGGTTGTCTAGGAAAAATTCGATCCGATACCAGTACACCGCCCAGCCACTACGCCGTATTCCCATCGGGTTTGCTGAATCGACGCCAATCGGTAAACGAACGTGCATAACACATTCGTTTTACCATTTGCCGAAACCCGTCATTGATGTCCAAAGCAGTCGAAATGAGGCAAATGGAAATCGAGGGCACCACTTTTCCAGGGCTTTGGTTGTGAGGCTGAGGGTTTTGTTCTTGTATACACCTTTAAAAAAAGAACATAAAAATCCCGTTTGATATGTTTTTTTCCAATGTGAGCCCGTGAGCGGGTTTGCCTGTGTGTGTCTATGCGTGGGAATGGAGAATGAGCTTGTGTCGGTTAGACATTTTGTGTGAACGAACTACCCCATTCGCTTCCCTTCTCATAACCCGTGCAATTAATGTACGGGGTGGGTCCGTTGTCAGCTTCCAATAAACAAACAAGCTTCTTGCCCCCCCTTTTGCACACAATTGGCGATGAATTATGGAGCTGATGTGCAGCTTTTCATAAACCTACCTCGTGGTACACGGATTGAAGGGTGGCGTCAGGGTGTATATCTAGGATAATATTTTCCACCAATCGAGAGTTCGGGTCGGGAAACGGGCGCAATCAAGCCACAAGCACACGAGTTGGGAGTGGTGGCCAATATTTTTTTCCTGGGTTTGTGTAGCAGTGCTTCTGCTTGTGTACAATGTTTTGAGCACTTAATTTAATATGCAATGTGCAGTTTAAAGTGGCCCGTTTTTTGTGCATATGATGATGCATATGGCGTATGGTGCTTAATGCTGCAATATCAATATAGTTGAAGGATTTTATTCGAGGAAATTAAATCTATGATTTATTGGATCGTTGAAGTTTGTTAATCATTCACCAGAAGTAATAATTGACTTGAGGAAGAAAAAAAGTTCTACTAATTTCGACGCTATGGTGGTCTGCGCTAAAATTAGAACACATTGCGGATGGTTTGGCAGCTTCATTAAAGCAACACATCACAGCACAGCCCGCAATCAAGCGATCGTGCCCACGGTACTGGGTCCACTTTGCTGGCAACTGGGGTTAAACTCATCCGCTTGATTAACACTATTGTTGCTGCACCGGGGTGGGAGGTCTTTGGCCTCCGGTTCTCCGGTCAGTGCAGCACGACAATTCCGGTTGATTTTGCTAGCGTTTCACAGCTTGTACGCGATGAAACTGTCGCATTTCCAGAATGGTCACCTAAATTGATCATAATCATCAATTCAATTTCAAGGGGGGAGGGGGTGCTCGGGAAAGGTAAAACCCCGAGGTGTTGGAGGTGGGTTTTTGATATGCGACCGCTTGGTTTGGTTGGCTGATTAAGGTGACCGGTTCGAGTGTTGCTGGAAATGGTATGAAAATGAGGCGAACATGCAATGACATTATTTTAGTTGCATCATATCGATGCGATGTTTATCCGCTGCAGAATGTTATTCGCGTTTATTGAAGCGTTGTGCAGGCTTATTAACTAATATGCATCCCATGTTGGGGATCGCATCTTCAATCGCATTCACACGCATTTGCCACTTTAATTGACATCACCATAACCTCAATTTGTTTGTCAAATTAAAACATTAGCTACGTTTTTAGCTGACCTCACATGGAGCACCACAATCTGGGGTTTGGAGTTGTGTGGTGGTTCGTAAGGCTTGCGGTTCAGTTTGTGTACGTTCTCGTCTTGATTTCTCACGAGGGTTTCCGCCTTGCGCAACAAACGCAGGATGGGCGGTTGGTAGCGAGGGTGCCACGAGTACGGGAACGATTGCCATTCCAATTGGATTGTGGTGCCGTGACCAGGATTCGGGCGTGTAGTTCTAACCGAACGGAACAAACACAGACACGATTGCAATCCTTTTCCCAGCAATTCGAATCAGCTGCGTCCATCTCGCACTGCACTGACGGTAAACCGCAGCCATCCTTACCGAGATCGTGGGCCCGGCGGAACGGCGGGGGCATTAAGAAATAGGACTCGAAACAAACTCGACAAAGAACGGAACGTGTGAATGAAGATACGAACGTACTATGTGTATGTCTGCAACTGTACCACGAGAGCGTGTACCAAGCGCGATGGCATATTTTGCACTTAGTTTGCATTTCTCAAAAACGGATCCCGCACCCAATGCCATCCAGTACCCGCCGCACCATACCCAAGTGGTGGCTTTCCCACGCGATGCCGTGCTAATTAATTTTAGTAGATTACATTCGACCGCATTTAGCGCAGTGGCAATGGTGGTGGCGATGGTACCCAACAACGCCCGGCACTAAATATGTGCCCAGGCACATTCTTCTCCCTTTCCATGGTTGATGGTTTGCGAAAACGTGTGTGAGGTGGAGTGCAACAAAAACGGGTGGTGGAATTAAATGCTGGCCTCGTCTAGGATGCTGAGGATCTGTGTCTATGCGAGTACCGTGTGTGGAGTGGATTGGTGGTGAATTTTGCCCAACAATATCTCAGCAGATTCGAAAGCACGAACATTGGTCTGGACGGACCTCAAGAACTCCCATGATAATGGGATCTATCTTTAACACACTCAGCACAGTGATATACTTATTAAAGAATGTGTAGAGGGTTTAGATTGGTGGCTGAACAATTTCGGACTGTTAATAAAAACAATGAAAATTCTTTATTTTTACTTTTGTGTTTGTAAAATTGGACTATGTAATGACTGATATACTTTTATCACTTGCGCACCTCTCAATATAGAGCTTCATCATCAGCTAATTGATCAGTTCTATCATACCATGTGGCCACACGCTAGTCTCCTTCCTCAATAATCGTTGAGTGTAGAAATTCGGTTTTTAAAAGCAGATCATTCAACTTATTTTTGTCTAGTACGTAGCAGATTTTATTTCAACTCTTAGTAGTTGAGATCATGTTATCTTGGTCAGAATTATGATCAATTGTTACAATTTTACAATGACTGATATAGTTAAATTTATTTTGCTTCCACACAATTAAATGGAAATTTTAATCTTGCTAAGTTACTAACGATCCTGTCCCTATCTCGTTAACTAAATTTTATGTTGTGCGCATTGCATGCTAACAGGCGTTAACTGCAAAAAATAACATTAGGCAAGTAACATAACACTGAATTAAAACAGTTTATTTTAATAAAACAGTCAGTTGGTAAATAAACGTAATTTTGAAAAAAAAAATCAAAACAGTATAGATACACATTTTAAAACTTTAATTAAATACCCAGAAATGACCCTTCACAGCTTTGCTTCCACGTTGCTGTTAGTTCCTTCTTGTTTTACCACCCCTAAAACACGTCAACCAAAAAAAAAAAAATAAACCACACTTTCATGGGTTTCGTTTCGACAGCTTTGGACAGAGAAAAAAAAACTCTTCGAGACGGACACTGTAACGATGTAGACCACCGTGCCCATCAGTAGGTATGTGACAGTGTGCAGACACTTGAAACCACAAAACGTTTGGAATCGGTACAGAAACTTGTGAGCAAGTAGGGAGAAATGAGAATGTTGGTTAAAAGGTTCCCGACCTCCCGAAAACAGGAGAAAAACTGTGGTTGCGTGGAAAGTACATGGAAAGTAGCGCAAGAGGGGAGAAGGTTAAAGTTTTCAAATTGTGTAAATGCGATAAAGGGCACGGACACCCATGACCATGTACGGCCAATTGCAGCGAAAGGACAGGAATAAAAAAGTAGTACTGGAGTAGATGGATAAAAGAAAAAAAATCATAACACTGTGTAGAAGCATTTTGCACCGAAATGTCGACCTAAAATGCAAAACCTCTCTCCGAAGAGAAACGGAAGGTTAAAATTTCGGTATTTTCTTTTTTTGACCTTAAAATCGTTCCGAACTACACAAAAAAAAACAGGCAGGAAAAGACATTATCCAAGAACGTATTCTTTGGAGCATATGTAACGGCAGTCCTGCTGGCAGAATAATGTAGGCACAAAAGGTACTAGCCATTTTCATTCGGTTGGCTTTTAGTGTCTATATGGCATCGCATTTTCCGCAGGCTTTGGTCTGACAATCGGTTCGCCCCGAAACGCTTACAGCCAGACACACAAGCGAGCAGCAACGACAAAATATTACAATACTGCTGCTGTGACTTTAATTGCTGCTCGCCGGTTTCGTAGGACACAACATTA
This sequence comes from Anopheles longipalpis, assembly GCA_016170015.1. Classification (NCBI taxonomy): domain Eukaryota; kingdom Metazoa; phylum Arthropoda; class Insecta; order Diptera; family Culicidae; genus Anopheles; species Anopheles longipalpis. Next base: position 27,944,015 of record CM028106.1, on the reverse strand, counting down.
CTTTAATGGGGAAATTGTCTAGCTGCTAGTAGCGTCAGCTTCCTGTTTTACATTGTCCTTTTATGGAATCAACGTATGTTATCCTTTTTCCAGGATGCTATAGTCATCAGACGAAAAAGGACTTTTTACCCTTCGCTTTTCGATGTGTAAAAGATTCCGTAAGAGACGCGGGTGTGGATATGAATTAGAGTGCGAAAGAAAAATACGACACACACACTCATATATATTCAGGATTATTCACAGGAAAAAGCTTCTTTAGTAAAAAAAAAACACACACACAGAAGGAAATTTATTCGAACGTCCGATCACAACCCTGCAAAAGGGAAAAAGGCGTAAAAGGGCAAAAGTTGAATGAAAAGTGTGAAAAATTAATCCTGGGATAGATAATTTATGATCTCACCAACGGGCTTCTCTGTTTGTGAGACTTGGATAGGACAGGAGCGGAACCGGGTCTGGAAGATGGTGTCCCTGTTGGCGCTTTTGTGCAAATTAAGTTTCTGATTCCTGTGCCCTGTCACCCTCGCACCTTTGTTATGCTCTTTTTTCACCCATCCTTTCCTTTCTCCGATGGCGATGCTAGAGGACAGTAAAATTTAGCATCACGATTTCATCTAATTCCCCTTCCCAAAAAATCTCACCGTGTATGTGTGTGTGTATGTCCTGTTTCTCATGTATGCATTTGCTGATTCGAAAGGAAAATTCTCATGCAATGGTTTTAACTTTACTGCTACACCCCTCGTGCGGGGATGCGCTGGGTACTGGTTTTCACGATTTATGGGCAACTTTTGTTAATAGGCTCAGAAGAATTTAAATCAGATACTTACTGACAGACGCGAGGCCATGTGGCTGCCTGTGTGGGTAGGAAGGCGCCATTTTGGTACTTTAAGAAAAAAGCTCTCTATTCACGCGTTGTAAACAAAACGTTTATTTTTACTTTAATTTTTTCCACAAAAAAAACAAGATTTTTTTTAACGTTTTCCATCGCCGATATCACACTAGCGGAAGCTCTTAAAGCCTAACCTATGGGATGTATCAGATTTTTTCCCTTGCACTCTTACCGTATTGAGTCTACATGGTATTCACATGGACGAGGAAAAAGTATTACAACGTATCAATCACTTTTGAACATTGAATGAGATTTTTCCGAATTTTCCATCTCGAAGGGATGGATCGGAAGACCTTTTGCTTGTAGCATGTTCAACGCCGTACCGACATATAAGCCCGCATAAAAATGTGCTACTATCGATAGGAATCGGATAGAATTCAGTTGCACGAAGTAAAGCAACGAAAAAAAAACAAGACACAAAAATGGATGCCTAACGGCTCACTCACCCAGTGAGCACACAAACACATGAGGGCAAACGATAAGGCACCGACTCACCAAATGATTGATTGATTAATTTGGATATCACATTTTTCACAGTTTCCACCGAAATTTTCCACCATCTCTATTACTGTAACATCGATCGGGAAATGGCCCTGTCATCTTGTGGTCAGTCATTCGTACCGTGGCATTTATCTTCTACCCGAGCTCTAAATGCCAGTTGTGGTGAAATGTTTCGATCATTCGGTGATTTGTATGGGGTAACTCACCATGACGGACTGATGGAGTGAGTTGAGGTGATGTAAAGAAAAGCTTCTTTTTTTTCGAACACTTCCATCTCTGGGTTAACCTTTATCGATTAAGGTTATATGTGTGGAACTTCTTTTCCCTTATCTTATCTCACTATCATTTCCGGTTCGGTTCAGCATTATCACGATCAAGAAACTAAGCCAGCACTCAATTATAGAATCAAATTGAAGATGGTGCGGCGTGTTTTTTACATCTCAAAAGGCAACTTTTGTTTTGTGATTGTCGTTAGCGAATTCTTAAAGTTTATGTTGCGTATTACCTTTCGTTTTTCGTCGAAATGGTCTGACGCACGTAACGATTAAAATCGATGTGGATCTACCGGGAATAAAAGGGGATAGAGAAGGAATATGTTTGCCCTAAAAAAACGCACACACAAACACATACTAAAGCCACAGAAACATTGATTTGTCCCATGGTAGATGAAAGGTGGTGATTGATGTGGAAACCTTTACTTACCCATTTCAGACCACTAGCAGGAAAAATTAGGAGTATTTTCATCGTCCATTTCCAAATCGATCGTGGGATGATAAAGGTTTTTAGAGAATTCGTGTGAATGTTTTTCAGGCTATGAGAAACCTTAACCTCAAAGTGGTGTGACAGCATGCTTGCAAAGTGCTTGAAGATAGTTGAACCGATTAAAGGAATTTCTTTGTGCTGACAGCGGAAAGATAGGTTGCAAAAATGTCGCCTAATTTCGAGGAAAATTGGTTTGTTACATTTTGACAAGAAGGTCAGATTCGTTGGGTATTACCTGAATATACACGCCTTGAAGTATGCAATCTGTTTGAAGGACATCGAATCGTACTACTAAAAACGAGTAAAATTGCTGCAGCAGCATAGTTCCAGGCGAAGTAGTGTATTCACACCGTTTCTTGAATTGAAAATCGTCTAAAAGGTTTAACAACATTATTTTTCATTTCAAGGAAAATTTAATTAACCAACTGCTTCTCCAACTTTCGGCAGATCATTGATCATTCTCTTATTCTGCATCCACAAAAGCGCGGTTTATTTTCGATTCAAAAACCCTATAAACATGTGCTTAATTTACCCTCTAATTATAGTTTGATCGTTCTTGAAAAAAAACAACCCGTATTACACGCGTCAACAGGTTGATTACGTGTTACACGAGAATCGATTTGTAGAAGTATTTAGTTAAGTTCTCCAATTGCATCCACCGTGCCCCACCAGTCCGTGGCAGTTAATTTAAGTGCAATTTTTGCAACAAAAAAAAACAAACTTTCCCACCGACCATTTCTTATCAGTGGGCGTGAACAAATGCGCGTGCACCCGGTTTCGAGTCGAAGGTCGAACCGTGTGCTTGCCGTGAGTAGTCAAATTACCTCGCGACCGAGATCAAACAGTAAGCGGAAAAAGGTAATTTGTGCCTTGCCATTTACTCGGGTTGGAGGTCGATTGGTCGAAGAAGCGGTTTCGTAAACCCACACATACCGCCGTGTTACAGTCTCAGCTGTAACTTTCACGTTCCCCGAACTGTTTGCCATTGTTGCTTTCCAAGGCAGCACGTTCGGTACGGTTCTCAACTTTAAATTAATTACACTACTTTATGCTTACGAACACTTACAGCTCGACTTTAATTAGCTCCTTCAAACAATTACCGACGCCTTCTTGGTGNACCGTCCACCGAACAATAGCACGCGCAAAGCGCAAGGGTAAAATAATATGGAAAATGGAAAAATGATAATAGCAAAGTCACTGGCTGTGACTACAATGGACATGTCAAACACGTGTGTCTTTATGTGTGTTTTCACTGTAGCGATTATTTATCACGTCAATAGAGTGGCTCTCGTGGTTATCTAGAATGGGACTCTGTGTGTGTGGGATTATTTGCTGTACGGTTTGTGTTATTTATTTTTCGTTGATTTTTATTTTTATGTTCATATGTTTTGAACTTTACTCGATTTTTGATTAATTCTTATTTTCTAATTGTTTATCTTTTTTATGACTTTATTTTTTAAACTTTTCATTCCTTTACTTTTACTTATTGCTATTTATTTTTACTTTATTTTCTAACGGGGCTTGTTCATTTTTGGTAGGGTTTTTAATACTATTTTCCTTGTTTTCTATTTATTGTGTTTAATGTTTCTTTTTTTTTGCTTTGTTTGTCTTTTTATTTTCTGCAGTCTATTTCTTTTGTTTTTTCGTATTTACTTTTTTATATTTACATTTATAACAATTTTAGCTTGCTTTATTTTATGGCCCTTTTACTTTCCCTTTTTTATTAAACAAAAATATATCTATTTCTGTATCAAATGCTACGAAAAAAGTGCTTCCACTGTCATTAAGAGACCAGCCAGTATGCAGCATTGTTTTACCGAATTTCGACGTGACCTGAACCCATCACTTGCACCAGTTTCACGACCGGAGACACCGGGGTGCAAGGTGCTGCGTGATATTTTTGTTTGGTTGGTTGGTTTCTTCTTACAGCCCTTGCTTTGCTGTGGCTGTAGCACTGGTTGTCTAGGAAAAATTCGATCCGATACCAGTACACCGCCCAGCCACTACGCCGTATTCCCATCGGGTTTGCTGAATCGACGCCAATCGGTAAACGAACGTGCATAACACATTCGTTTTACCATTTGCCGAAACCCGTCATTGATGTCCAAAGCAGTCGAAATGAGGCAAATGGAAATCGAGGGCACCACTTTTCCAGGGCTTTGGTTGTGAGGCTGAGGGTTTTGTTCTTGTATACACCTTTAAAAAAAGAACATAAAAATCCCGTTTGATATGTTTTTTTTTTCCAATGTGAGCCCGTGAGCGGGTTTGCCTGTGTGTGTCTATGCGTGGGAATGGAGAATGAGCTTGTGTCGGTTAGACATTTTGTGTGAACGAACTACCCCATTCGCTTCCCTTCTCATAACCCGTGCAATTAATGTACGGGGTGGGTCCGTTGTCAGCTTCCAATAAACAAACAAGCTTCTTGCCCCCCCCTTTTGCACACAATTGGCGATGAATTATGGAGCTGATGTGCAGCTTTTCATAAACCTACCCCGTGGTACACGGATTGAAGGGTGGCGTCAGGGTGTATATCTAGGATAATATTTTCCACCAATCGAGAGTACGGGTCGGGAAACGGGCGCAATCAAGCCACAAGCACACGAGTTGGGAGTGGTGGCCAATATTTTTTTCCTGGGTTTGTGTAGCAGTGCTTCTGCTTGTGTACAATGTTTTGAGCACTTAATTTAATATGCAATGTGCAGTTTAAAGTGGCCCGTTTTTTGTGCATATGATGATGCATATGGCGTATGGTGCTTAATGCTGCAATATCAATATAGTTGAAGGATTTTATTCGAGGAAATTAAATCTATGATTTATTGGATCGTTGAAGTTTGTTAATCATTCACCAGAAGTAATAATTGACTTGAGGAAGAAAAAAAGTTCCACTAATTTCGACGCTATGGTGGTCTGCGCTAAAATTAGAACACATTGCGGATGGTTTGGCAGCTTCATTAAAGCAACACATCACAGCACAGCCCGCAATCAAGCGATCGTGCCCACGGTACTGGGTCCACTTTGCTGGCAACTGGGGTTAAACTCATCCGCTTGATTAACACTATTGTTGCTGCACCGGGTGGGAGGTCTTTGGCCTCCGGTTCTCCGGTCAGTGCAGCACGACAATTCCGGTTGATTTTGCTAGCGTTTCACAGCTTGTACGCGATGAAACTGTCGCATTTCCAGAATGGTCACCTAAATTGATCATAATCATCAATTCAATTTCAAGGGGGGAGGGGGTGCTCGGGAAAGGTAAAACCCCGAGGTGTTGGAGGTGGGTTTTTGATATGCGACCGCTTGGTTTGGTTGGCTGATTAAGGTGACCGGTTCGAGTGTTGCTGGAAATGGTATGAAAATGAGGCGAACATGCAATGACATTGCATCATATCGATGCGATGTTTATCCGCTGCAGAATGTTATTCGCGTTTATTGAAGCGTTGTGCAGGCTTATTAACTAATATGCATCCCATGTTCGGGATCGCATCTTCAATCGCATTCACACGCATTTGCCACTTTAATTGACATCACCATAACCTCAATTTGTTTGTCAAATTAAAACATTAGCTACGTTTTTAGCTGACCTCACATGGAGCACCACAATCTGGGGTTTGGAGTTGTGTGGTGGTTCGTAAGGCTTGCGGTTCAGTTTGTGTACGTTCTCGTCTTGATTTCTCACGAGGGTTTCCGCCTTGCGCAACTAACGCAAGACGGGCGGTCGGTGGCGGGGATGCCACGAGTACGGGAACGATTGCCATTCCAATTGGATTGTGGTGCCGTGACCAGGATTCGGGCGTGTAGCTCTAACCGAACGGAACAAACACAGACACGATTGCAATCCTTTTCCCAGCAATTCGAATCAGCTGCGTCCATCTCGCACTGCACTGACGGCAAACCGCAGCCATCCTTACCGAGATCGTGGGCCCGGCGGAACGGCGGGGGCACTAAGAAATAGGACTCGAAACAAACTCGACAAAGAACGGAGCGTGTGAATGAAGATACGAACGTACTATGTGTATGTCTGCAACTGTACCACGAGAGCGTGTACCAAGCGCGATGGCATATTTTGCACTTAGTTTGCATTTCTCAAAAACGGATCCCGCACCCAATGCCATCCAGTACCCGCCGCACCATACCCAAGTGGTGGCTTTCCCACGCGATGCCGTGCTAATTAATTTTAGTAGATTACATTCGACCGCATTTAGCGCAGTGGCAATGGTGGTGGCGATGGTACCCAACAACGCCCGGCACTAAATATGTGCCCAGGCACATTCTTCTCCCTTTCCATGGTTGATGGTTTTTGCGAAAACGTGTGTGAGGGGGTGGTGGAATTAAATGCTGGCCTCGTCTAGGATGCTGAGGATCTGTGTCTATGCGAGTACCGTGTGTGGAGTGGATTGGTGGTGAATTTTGCCCAACAATATCTCAGCAGATTCGAAAGCACGAACATTGGTCTGGACGGACCTCAAGAACTCCCATGATAATGGGATCTATCTTAAACACACGCAGCACAGTGATATACTTATTAAAGAATGTGTAGAGGGTTTAGATTGGTGGCTGAACAATTTCGGATTGTTAATAAAAACAATGAAAATTATTTATTTTTACTTTTGTGTTTGTAAAATTGTACTATGTAATGACTGATATACTTTTATCACGTGCGCACCTCTCAATATAGAGCTTCATCATCAGCTAATTGATCAGTTCTATTATACCATGTGGCCACACGCGAGTCTCCTACCTCAATAATCGTTGAGTGTAGAAATTCGGTTTTTAAAAGCAGATCATTCAACTTATTTTTGTCTGGTACGTAGCAGATTTTATTTCAACTCTTAGTAGTTGAGATCATGTTATTTTGGTCAGAATTATGATCAATTCTTACAATTTTACAATGACTGATATAGTTAAATTTATTTTGCTTCCACACAATTAAATGGAAATGTTAATCTTGCTAAGTTACTAACGATCCTGTCCCTATCTCGTTAACTAAATTTTATGTTGTGCGCATTGCATGCTAACAGGCGTTAACAGCAAAAAATAACATTAAGCAAGTAACGTAACACTGAATTAAAACAGTATATTTTAATAAAACAGTCAGTTGGTAAATAAACGTAATTTTGAAAAAAAAAATCTAAACAGTATAGATACACATTTTAAAACTTTAATTAAATACCCAGAAATGACCCTTCACAGCTTTGCTTCCACGTTGCTGTTAGTTCCTTCTTGTTTTACCACCCCTAAAACACGTCAACAAAAAAAATAAAAATAAACCACACTTTCATGGGTTTCGTTTCGACAGCTTCGAACAGAGAAAAAAACTCTTCGAGACGGACACTGTAACCATGTAGACCACCGTGCCCATCAGTAGGTATGTGACAGTGTGCAGACACTTGAAACCACAAAACGTTTGGAATCGGTACAGAAACTTGTGAGCAAGTAGGGAGAAATGAGAATGTTGGTTAAAAGGTTCCCGACCTCCCGAAAACAGGAGAAAAACTGTGGTTGCGTGGAAAGTACATGGAAAGTAGCGCAAGAGGGGAGAAGGTTAAAGTTTTCAAATTGTGTAAATGCGATAAAGGGCACGGACGCCCATGACCATGTACGGCCAATTGCAGCGAAAGGACAGGAATAAAAAAGTAGTACTGAAATAGATGGAGAAAAGAAAAAAAAACATAACACTGTGTAGAAGCATTCTGCACCGAAATGTCGACCTAAAATGCAAAACCTCTCTCCGAAGAGAAACGGAAGGTTAAAATTTCGGTATTTTCTTTTTTTGACCTTAAAATCGTTCCGAAGTACAAAAAAAAACAGGCAGGAAAAGACATTATCCAAGAACGTATTCTTTGAAGCATATGTAACGGCAGTCCTGCTGGCAGAATAATGTAGGCACAAAAGGTACTAGCCATTTCCATTCGGTTGGCTTTTAGTGTCTATATGGCATCGCATTTTCCGCAGCCTTTGGTCTGACAATCGGTTCGCCCCGAAACGCTTACAGCCAGACACACAAGCGAGCAGCAACGACAAAATATTACAATACTGCTGCTGTGACTTTAATTGCTGCTCGCCGGTACATAGTACACAACATTACTTTAATGGGGAAATTGTCTAGCTGCTAGTAGCGTCAGCTTCCTGTTTTACATTGTCCTTTTATGGAATCAACGTATGTTATCCTTTTTCCAGGATGCTATAGTCATCAGACGAAAAAGGACTTTTCACCCTTCGCTTTTCGGTGTGTAAAAGATTCCGTAAGAGACGCGGGTGTGGATATGAATTAGAGTGCGAAAGAAAAATACGACACACACACTCATATATATTCAGGATTATTCACAGGGAAAAGCTTCTTTAGTAAAAAAAACACACACAGAAGGAAATTTATTCGAACGTCCGATCACAACCCTGCAAAAGGGAAAAAGACGTAAAAGGGCAAAAGTTGAATGAAAAGTGTGAAAAATTAATCCTGGGATAGATAATTTATGATCTCACCAACGGGCTTCTCTGTTTGTGAGACTTGGATGGGACAGGAGCGGAACCGGGTCTGGAAGATGGTGTCCCTGTTGGCGCTTTTGTGCAAATTAAGTTTCTGATTCCTGTGCCCTGTCACCCTCGCACCTTTGTTATGCTCTTTTTTCACCCATCCTTTCCTTTCTCCGATGGCGATGCTAGAGGACAGTAAAATTTAGCATCACGATTTCATCTAATTCCCCTTCCCAAAAACTCTCACCCTGTGTGTGTGTGTATGGCCTGTTTCTCATGTATGCATTTGCTGATTCGAAAGGAAAATTCGCATGCAATGGTTTTAACTTTACTGCTACAGCCGTCGTGCGGGGATGCGCTGGGTACTGGTTTTCACGATTTATGGGCAACTTTTGTTAATAGGCTCAGAAGAATTTAAATCAGATACTTACTGACAGACGCGAGGCCATGTGGCTGCCTGTGTGGGTAGGAAGGCGCCATTTTGGCACTTTAAGAAAAAAGCTCTCTATTCACGCGTTGTAAACAAAACGTTTATTTTTGCTTTAATTTTTTCCACAAAAAACAAGATTTTTTTTTAAACGTTTTCCATCGCTGATATCACACTAGCGGAAGCTCTTAAAGCCTAACCAATGGGATGTATCCCATTTTTTCCCTTGCACTCTTACCGTATTGAGTCTACATGGTATTCACATGGACGAGGAAAAAGTATTACAACGTATCAATCACTTTTGAACATTGAATGAGATTTTTCCGAATTTTCCATCTCGAAGGAATGGATCGGAAGACCTTTTGCTTGTAGCATGTTCAACGCCGTACCGACATATAAGCCCGCATAAAAATGTGCTACTATCGATAGGAATCGGATAGAATTCAGTTGCACGAAGTAAAGCAACGAAAAAAAAAACAAGACACAAAAATGGATGCCTAACGGCTCACTCACCCAGTGAGCACACAAACACATGAGGGCAAACGATAAGGCACCGACTCACCAAATGATTGATTGATTAATTTGGATATCACATTTTTCACAGTTTCCACCGAAATTTTCCACCATCTCTATTACTGTAACGGGGATCGATCGGGAAATGGCCCTGTCATCTTGTGGTCAGTCATTCGTACCGTGGCATTTATCTTCTACCCGAGCTCTAAATGCCAGTTGTGGTGAAATGTTTCGATCATTCGGTGATTTGTATGGGGTAACTCACCATGACGGACTGATGGAGTGAGTGGGGGTGATGTAAAGAAAAGCTTCTTTTTTTCGAACACTTCCATCTCTGGGTTAACCTCTATCGATTAAGGTTACATGTGTGGAACTTCTTTTCCCTTATCTTATCTCACTATCATTTCCGGTTCGGTTCAGCATTATCACGATCAAGAAACTAAGCCAGCACTCAATTATAGAATCAAATTGAAGATGGTTCGGCGCGTTTTTTACATCTCAAAAGGCAACTTTTGTTTTGTGATTGTCGTTAGCGAATCCTTAAAGTTTTATGTTGCGTATTACCTTTCGTTTTTCGTCGAAATGGTCTGACGCACGTAACGATTAAAATCGATGTGGATCTACCGATAATAAAAGGGGATAGAAAAGGAATATGTTTGCCCTAATAAAAACGCACACACAAACACATACTAAAGCCACTGAAACATTGATTTGTCCCATGGTAGATGAAAGGTGGTGATTGATGTGGAAACCTTTACTTACCCATTTCAGACCACTAGCAGGAAAAATTAGGAGAATTTTCATCGTCCATTTCCAAATCGATCGTGGGATGATAAAGGTTTTCAGAGAATTCGTGTGAATGTTTTTCAGGCTATGAGAAACCTTAACCTCAAAGTGGTGTGACAGCATGCTTGCAAAGTGCTTGAAGATAGTTGAACCGATTAAAGGAATTTCTTTGTGCTGACAGCGGAAAGATAGGTTGCAAAAATGTCGCCTAATTTCGAGGAAAATTGGTTTGTTACATTTTGACAAGAAGGTCAGATTCGTTGGGTATTACCTGAATATACACGCTTTGAAGTATGCAATCTGTTTGAAGGACATCGAATCGTACAGCATAGTTCCAGGCGAAGTAGTGTATTCACACCGTTTCTTGAATTGAAAATCGTCTAAAAGGTTTAACAACATTATTTTTAATTTCAAGGAAAATTTTATAAACCAACTGCTTCTCCAACTTTCGGCAGATTATTGATCATTCCTCTATTCTGCATCCACAAAAGCGCGGTTTATTTTCGATTCAAAACCCTATAAACATATGCTTAATTTACCCTCTAATTATAGTTTGATCGTTCTTGAAAAAAAAACAACCCGTATTACACGCGTCAACAGGTTGATTACGTGTTACGCGAGAATCGATTTGTAGAAGTATTTAGTTAAGTTCTCCAATTGCATCCACCGTGCCCCACCAGTCCGTGGCAGTTAATTTAAGTGCAATTTTTGCAATAAAAAAAAAAACAAACTTTCCCACCGACCATTTCTTATCAGTGGGCGTGAACAAATGCGCGTGCACCCGGTTTCGAGTCGAAGGTCGAACCGTGCGCTTGCCGTGAGTAGTCAAATTACCTCGCGACCGAGATCAAACAGTAAGCGGAAAAAGGTAATTTGTGCCTTGCCATTTACTCAGGTTGGAGGTCGATTGGTCGAAGAAGCGGTGAAAACCATTCGTAAACCCACACACACCGCCGTGTTACAGTCTCAGCTGTAACTTTCACGTTCCCCGAACTGTTTGCCATTGTTGCTTTCCACGGCAGCACGTTCGGTACGGTTCTCAACTTTAAATTAATTACACTACTTTATGCTTACGAACACTTACAGCTCGACTTTAATTAGCTCCTTCAAACAATTACCGACGCCTTCTTGGTGCGATGCTGGATGGGTCCATTCCTATCGGACGGTTTTGCTTCACGCAGGGACCAGGAATGGCAAAGTTTGCGTCAAGATTTTACACACCGATGCCCACTGACAGCGGAGGCTGTTTGAACTTCGTCCGTCCCAGAACTTTACAGAAGATAATATTTAAATTCAGGCAATGAGTCCACTTTCCCGGAGTAGTCCAGAACTTGGATGGGAGAGTACATGGATGGTAAGGGAAGCGCAAGATTTTCAAATGCAAGTTGTAGTATTTAGGGTGGATCGTATTTTGTTAAAAAAACAGGTGACCATTAATATGTTCTACCACATGATCATGACCTTATTCGCTATCTGGTGTACTATATGGTAAGGTTTATCATATTTATATGTTTTTCATTCGAAAGTTTTGCTTACTAATTGTCTAAAGTTATTCAACACAAGAAATAAAACTTTTACCACCATCTTTAGCTTGTAAGGATGGTTAGTTTTCCACACCACACCAAGAGACATAACCGTGCCAATGGGACCATTTTACGGTCATTCGATATCGATGGCTCGTTTTTGGTTTCGCACGATTCAGCACATAAAAACGCAAATGGTCCCCTCATTCGCATCGCATCATTACGCTAATCTTAACGCTGCAAACCACCGGCAGTTGGCGCGTACACCGTCCACGTCACTTGCTGCGTCTCTGCTGCGTTTGACACACGCAGAAAACTGAACTCAATTTTCAAGATCCCATTATACGGTCTATCCACCCTGTCAGCGGATACAGCGGCGAACTTTTCAGTGGGACATGCAGCAGAACCCCTCCTTTGAGTGCTGGTCGATCGTTAATCAGGTGCAGTGGATCAGGTAGCGTAAGTGTGTGGTTGCATGTGCAATGCCGATGCTGAGAGTGATGCAGTGTTTCTGAAGTGAAATTTGCTGAATAATTGTGCTGCTGAAAGAGTGGCAACGAAGGTACTAAATTTTGAACTAATAATCAATATTTCATAAACGTAAACATTAGAAATAAACAATAATAAATACTTTAAATAAACAATTTAAATTGCTCTTTAGATTATGTTAGATATAGATATCTCTATGAGCCAAAAGTTGTAGCAAACTTTGATCATTATTATCATGTATTTTTGCTGATCCGATATAAATAAAACAAACTAACAATATTTCACAATATATAAATAGTTACAGAAACGTAAGAAACACTGGTACCAGTGAAAAAGCTTTTCCAACTTTTCCAATTAACTTTCATTCAAATCACTTTTCCCTCTCATTACACCGAACGAACGGCCACCATTTACGCCATTCGTTCACACTCACAAACTCACAATTTGCACAAACAAAAACACACACACACTGGCAATACCAAATACACCAAATGCTCCTTTTATCCGGTACGGGGTGCACCAATTCATCGCGAATGTTGCTTTTCACTCTTTACTATAAGGCACATATTGCGAACAGGGTTTACGTTTTTGTACTCACGGAACTTTGGTGTTGTGATTCGGATTTTTTTTCTTCTGTTCGATGATTTGACAAGCAAACCTGACTGACGAGATTGAATTGTGCAAGGGGACGTGTTTGTGGGCAATGTGCATAAACATTACACCTTACCTATGTTCATTAGTCGTACCGATCGAACGGGTATGGCTGTAGTAATCCCATGCTGCCAACCAAATGGCTGCGAACACGTGAGGATAAAGGACAATTTGCACCTTTTAGCATCACGTCACCGAAAACGTGACGCGGTTGATGCCAGGATTTGGGTGGATGGATTGTAACGTTTGTGACTCATAACAGAATGAATTTAGTATGTTTGTTTTATTAAAGATATTTTTATTTCAATACAAAAAATGTGTAAAAAAAATAAAACATTTTAATATGCATGTGTGATTAACTTACTGATATGTAACTGTCAATAATAAATAATAATTTTCTGAAAAGGAACAGTGTCTGCACAGCATTTATCAGTTACAATATAATCGTATCTTGAATACTTTTTTTTCAACCATAAACTCAATAAACCAATTTTTGGTCGATAGTTTTTAAGTGTCTAAAACTCAAATACACTTGTTACTGAAGGTGGTAATTTTTCAAAAAAAAAAAAATTAAAAAAAAGAGATAAAAATATTATATCCAACTGAGTAATTCATAGTTACTTTAGACTAAGCCTCATGATGGAGACGCCCAGTACTTGATGTTTGACTAAGCATACTGATGGAGACGCCCAGTACTTGAATGTAGTAAGGAATAATTGCAAGGATTACCTTAAAGAATGTGAGATATAATTATATTAATTTATATAGTTATTTATAGTAATATATATAGTATATAGTTATATATAGTATTATATATAATTAGTATATAAGATATCATTCTTTTAGGGGCGGCCGGTGGTGTATGTGAATAACGGCGCCCGTCAACACGGCAGGTCCGGGTTCAAATCCCATCCGGACCGTCCCCCCGTAGCATGGACTGACTATCCTGCTACGTGGTAAAATAATTCTTGATACGGCCAGGCCGTTCTAACCGAGAAAAAAAATAACATTCTTTTAATTCGTATAATGTCAATAATTTACAGTGTCTAACACACACTTGTTGCTGATGATGCGAATGTTTCTGAGAAAAATATTAATTACCACATTTAGCGTCTTTCTTAACAGGTTTGTTGCGTTATGCACATGTTGCATTATTTGACAACATTCGTTTTGAAAGGTGCTTTGAGATAATAATAACTATAATAATAATAATAACAATTCATACTTAATCTTGTGAAATTTGTTCTTATCTGTCCTCCAGCTTGCATCATGTGCGTGTTGCAGTTGACAAGCAGCTGGAAGGAAAGCTTTTAAAAAATGAATGTTAAAACTGGCAATTGCATCATAAGGACATTTCTTAATTTTAAAGTATTACTGCTTACTAAAGTAAGTAGGTTAAACGAAAGCGCGTTGAAAATACGATGAAATCATGTTAAAATCTCTCGAACCATTTATACCTATGGAATCATCAAACAGCGTGAAATTCTTGTGGAAACGTTTAAAGCAAAGATACGGAAGAAAAACAGCAATTAATTGCTGCTTGTCAACCGTAATGGACACGCGGTGGATTCAACTCACGTTGCTCTTCGGTCGAGTATCATCGAGAAGTGTTCAACAGCCAAACACGGTTTCTTTTCAATGCTGCTGAAGTGTTTTTTCTCTTCTTGCTAACATTTAACTCATCCATCACCTAAATCAGACAAACAGGAGCTAGAATGGACAAGCGGTCGCTACTAAGGTAGGTAAGCTTCAGCTATCCAGCAACGTTTTTCCGCTTGGTGATCCATTCCGAGTTCAGGCAACTTCTCTCCTGAGGCTGTGAGTTGCTGTGTTGGTACTAATGAAGCCATTTGCCTACATTCGATTTTCCAGTACCAGTGAACTTTCCGGGTGGTTCCAGCTTCTGCACACAGCACACTGGCCAGCTATTGGGGAAAATGTCATGCGTTCATCAGCGTGACAGAGCACTTTCGAGGAATATCTAGCGTGCATAATTCCTGATGCTGCTAATGTCGATCTTAACCACGATGCGACACTAGCCGTGTGCCTTGGTGCAACGCGTACTGGAATGGATAGCAAGACATGTTTGCAGTTAGCACAGGGAAAGGCGTCCTAATGAGTTCGAACAGTGTGAAGAAGCTTGTCGACTTTTCAGGCACATTTGCTGGAATTGAACTTTAGTTATGAATTTTTTTTTTGTTTGTTTGGTGAGGAATAAAAAAAAATTCAATAGCTATATACTTACCTTCATGCGAATAGATGAGCAACTTTTGGACACACAATCTCCCACCATCCAAAGACAATATCTTTGCAAGAAATTGTGATACATCTTGCACCAAAGATAAACAGATTGCTTGGAACTTACTCGTACATATACGACATGCCTTAAATAGTATGCCACTTCACGCCATCTTTCCTCGTTGCTACAACGTGTAAGCGACCATCAAATTTAATTAGTTTAATTATGATAATGTCCTCCCGATACGATCATAATCAGCCGAAACGCACCGTCTTTCCACTTTCCCGCTGATCTGTTGCAAGTGCTCGTATCCTTATCCTTTAAAATCACTCAGCAAGCTAATAGGACAAGGTATTGGGCTTTATGCCATCGCACCGTACCGACGTGGCACATTGCTCTTCATTTGGCGAGTGAAATTTACCAATGGATGCACTCTGATGGATTCTGGGATCTCGATGCACCCGGTGGCGGTTCATCGTTAGCAGCAACCAAGCTAACAGTCATGTTTATGGTTGGCTGCCTTTACCCAGTGCTTGCAGTCGGACTGGAGATGGTTACAATGTTCATAAGGTATAGCAGACATCAGGGTACAACATTAGACAACTGATCTATGTAGAAAGCAATTTTGCATACATATAGATGCACAGTAAGATAGCTGGTATATTTCTAATTAAATTTTTATTAGTCAAAAACGGAAACATTCATAAATGTTTAAAAATTGACAAAATGGAAATAGTTTTTAAAAAAAATCAGTAATTCAAACATATTTTCAATATAATTACGGATTTTTTGACCATCGTTATCTAGTTGGGGAATTAATAGTCATTTTTAGTTAAGAATAATTATGGAGACGCCCAGTATTTTTTTAACTATGCTTAAGGATGGAGACGCCCGGTACTTAATTTATGGCTAAGTATATCGATGGAGACGCCCAGTACTTGAATGTAGTAAGGAGTAATTTCAACTAAATCACCTTACCCCGTCACTAAACGCTTAGCAATTGTCGCGTTTGCGAACGCGATTGAGATTTTTTTTTTTAAATTCCATATGAAAAAAAAATGCAAAAAGTCGCTATACGTGTATTTTCAGCGAAAAAACGCTATCCGAAGCGCAACTTGACGCAATGACAGATTTCTGTAATGGCGGCAAGGATAGCTCGATTTTGCTGGCAATAACAAGGTAAACAAATACAAATTCAAATAATAGATTGGTTGAGTGTAATTAAATATTATAAAATTTAATTTATAATTAATTTTAAATAATAACTTAATAAAAATAACTTTTTAATTTATAAAGTACGTACGTGCTGTATATAGTTATCGTGAATGCAAATACAAAATTTAAAATAGAAGAATATCTGTTAATTCGAAAAAAAAAATCAAATCTCGAGGACATTTCTAAAAAACTATAAATTTTAGAAATTTTCTATTCGTTAGACTTTCTTTGAGTAATTTAGCAAAATTTAAAAATTGATGTATTTTAATGCGAATTTGTTGACATAAGTTTCTTTTCACTCAAATAATGCTTTCAATCAAAAACGAATAAAAAATAATAAAAAAAATCTAAAAATTCTATAAATTTGAAAATCTCTTAAAGCTAAAGCTTTAGCTTTTTGTTTTGGGAAATTTAGCAAAATTTATAAATTGATGCAAGATTATTTTCTTGCTACCGGTTCGATTAAAAATGTAAACAAACTTTGCACGAGAAAAGTTAAATAACCTTCAAGTCGCGCCAGAATCGCAAAATTATTTTGGAAAATTGAGCTACTTTTTACGCTCATGTAGTGACGAGGATAAAGAATATGACTTATAATTCTTATTTAAAAGATAATTCTTTTTATTCGCGATACATATGAAGGGCGGTCCGGTGGTGCATGTGATAAACGGCGCCAGTCCACACGACCGGACCGGGTTCAAATCCCATCCGGACCGTTCCCCCGTAGCAAGGACTGACTATCCGGCTACGTGGTAANAGAAGAGCAATTTTTGGACACACAATCTCCCACCATCCAAAGACAATATCTTTGCAAGAAATTGTGATACATCTTGCACCAAAGATAAACAGATTGCTTGGAACTTACTCGTACATATACGACATGCCTTAAATAGTATGCCACTTCACGCCATCTTTCCTCGTTGCTACAACGTGTAAGCGACCATCAAATTTAATTAGTTTAATTATGATAATGTCCTCCCGATACGATCATAATCAGCCGAAACGCACCGTCTTTCCACTTTCCCGCTGATCTGTTGCAAGTGCTCGTATCCTTATCCTTTAAAATCACTCAGCAAGCTAATAGGACAAGGTATTGGGCTTTATGCCATCGCACCGTACCGACGTGGCACATTGCTCTTCATTTGGCGAGTGAAATTTACCAATGGATGCACTCTGATGGATTCTGGGATCTCGATGCACCCGGTGGCGGTTCATCGTTAGCAGCAACCAAGCTAACAGTCATGTTTATGGTTGGCTGCCTTTACCCAGTGCTTGCAATCGGACTGGAGATGGTTACAATGTTCATAAGGTATAGCAGACATCAGGGTACAACACTAGACAACTGATCTATGTAGAAAGCAATTTTGCATAAATATAGATGCACAGTAAGATAGCTGGTATATTTCTAATTACATTTTTATTAATCAAAAACGGTTAATAAAACATTCATAAATGTTTAAAAATTGACAAAAAAAAATTAATATAAACATCGTAGTATGGGAATAGTTAAAAAAGGTAATCAGTAATTCAATCATATCAATTCAAATAATCACGGGTTTTTTGACGGACCATCGTTATCTAGCTGGGGAATTAATAGTCATTTTTAGCAAAGAATAATTATGGAGACGCCCAGTACTTCATTTTTAACTATTCTTCAGGATGTAGACGCCCAGCGCCTAATTTTTGACTAACCATATCTATGGAGACGCACAGTACTTGAATGTAGTAAGTAGTAATTTCAAGTAAATTATCTTACCCCGTCACTATACGCTTAGCAATTGTCGCGTTTGCGAACGCGATTCAGAATCCATACATGTATTTTCAGCGAAAAATCGCTATTCGAAGCGCGACTTGAGGCCATGACGCAATTGTTCAGGATCAGTGATTTCTACTATGGTTGATCTTAGCCTAACGGTCCCTACAAACAAAGGTAATATAGGTAAACAATTACAAATCAAAAATTAGATCGGTTGAGTAAATAATTATCGTGAACGCTAATACTATTTTTTAAATAGAAGAATATCTGTTAATTCGAAAAAAATAATCTAATCTCGAGGACATTTCTAAAAAAAAATCTATAAATTTGCCAATCTTATAAGCATTGGACTTCTTATGACCAATAAGGAAAAAATATTTAGTAAAATTTAGAAATTGATGTATTTTAATGCGAATTTGTTGAAATAAGTTCCTTTTCACTCAAATTATTGCTCCATTGTTAATGAATTTATTACTGCTATGTTGAACTTGCTTCAACAATGTCAGTATTAACAACGAGTTTTTTTTAATCTTAAGATAAATAATCTTCTTCTTCTTGGCATTAAGGACCTTACAGGTCACGCCGGCCATTTCTGGCTTACTAGACTTATTTTACCACGTAGCCGGATAGTCAGTCCTTGCTACGGGGGAACGGTCCGGATAGGATTTGAACCCGGTCCGGCCGTGTGGACTGGCGCCGTTTATCACATGCACCACCGGACCGCTCACGATAAATAATATAAATAATAAATAGTAAAGATAAATAATAGATAAATATACATACTACATACAGGTGTTCGATCTGTTTCGGGAGCTATGTTTGAATCGTAGTTATGATTACCTGAGTATTGATGGTACGGTTACAGTCATGTAATGAAAAAAAAAAGCCGGACATGTTTTATTTCCGGGATTCGAAAATTTTTACCTTTATGCTACTCGAATCTGCGTCTAATTAGTGCTATCCGACTCCTAATATTCGATCTCGATTGTATTTTGCCCGGTTTATGATGTGGTAGGCAAAAACATCTTCGTTCAGCTATTTATCTTGTTACAATTTCTTCTGGCTACCGGAAAAATTATGACAAGATTTTCCAGCGCCAAACACACAAGAAAACAAAACGGACCAATCTGTGGTACTGTTAGTAGGATCCTTTAGTTTTCACTAGGTAGAAGTATTTTTCTTACTTATTTTACAACTAACACAGTTTGTGGCAACGTTTGCAATTGACTGTTCCATAACTAACCCAGCAGTTCCGAAGAAGGTAACTAACCGATTGGCAGTATCACTTTAAAGAATAAGGTTTGCTTCCTTTCATATTCAGTAGTTTATGAGCGTTGTTTTACCCTGTATGATGCTACTTTTTTCTAATAAGATCAACTAGATATGTCAGATCTAACAGAAGCCATCATAGAAATAATGGTATTACACCATAAAATAGTAAATTGCGTTATACGTTAGTGCAAGCCACATAACAGCTAATAGTTACCGACATTAATAACAAAACTTCTCATTCAATAGAACACACAACAGTGGCAAAAAGATAAGAAAAAAAACCCGATAAGGAACGAGTAAACCCCATTTCCTGCACTGCATGGTTCACTGATAAAGTGGATAGAAGATTCCTCCTAATGGATGAAGTGTATCTTCTCTCTGTTTCGTTCGACAAGCGTAAAAGTAGCAGCAACATCTGCATTCCTTAATATGATGCTATCGAAAGAAAGAAGCAAAAAAAAAACCCTTTTCCCAGACACACGCTTCAAACCACTGCACCGTATGACGGGTGATGAAGGGAGCGAACCATGACAGCATTGCTGATGGTACCGACCGGTTTACTTCGGACCAGAATGAACCGTAGCCTGCTGGTGATGCTGCTGTTGCTGCCGTGGTTTGCTTAATGATGCAAAACGGGGGACTTTTTTGAGTGAAAGGTTTTGGGAAAATCGGCATGTGGTGTCGCAATGACGTACGGAATGATGGTTGCGGGCAGGAAGGCAAAGGCCACGTGCTGCTGGAGTGCAGGAAGCATGGATTTCCGAGCGAAGAATCGATGAAACTTTCTTGGAAGCTTGTATTTTTTTTTTCGTTTTGTTTTGATTGCATCGAGAAGGAACTGACACTAAAGGGATAAAGGGTTTTGGTTGGCAACGAGATAGAGAGAGAAAAAAAAAGAGACACTTTTGGCATAGACAAACATTGTTTACCGGAGGACCGTGGCGTTGGGGCTTGTATAAGTTGTTTTGCTAGGCGGATACACGTTCTGATTTGGTTTGGTGATAAACTGCCGATCATACATCTTCGGCAGCAAAGGCACGTTTGAAATGGGACCATCCCATTGCTCTTGGATTGTTTCGGTCCGAAATCCGTGTTTTGCCAGGGGAAAAGGCAATCTTTGTACGGAGCTTATCGTTTGCGGTATGTTTGTCTTCATTTTCATAAGCAATCGGTCTGTTTTTGCGGGTATCGGAAATTATTTACATTTCTTTTTCTTCTCTTAAAAATATGCGTACATTTGTACAATTCTATGAATAATTTTAAGAAAGAAGAAAACACTTTTCCCCCAAATTTCAGCCACCAAATAGGTAAGAGAAGTGAAGCTGCAAGTGCTTATATGTTTGCGTATAATCGCTTTCTTTATGCTTTAAATGTGTTGAAAAATTTATATTTCCATTAAAATATGTATCCCCTTTAAAGTTGAATCCAAACCAAACAAACTAAGCTCTCCGCAGGCTTTAACAAGCCAATGTAACCTCTGCTAGTGCACAGCTTCTCATCTCGACAGATTCAATATTAGTCCACTACAAGGACACAATCAATGGCAAAACATAGCATATAGGCTGTGTGTGGTGCAAAAAAAAAAACTAACTTCCATACAATGTGCATTTGTACAGTGAAAATGGAAAACGATCGTTCACAAGTACCGTAGACAGCTGACCATCCGTGGTATGTTTGCCAAATGGTAAAAGCCTGATACTGCCCGATGCCGCCTGTCGAGTGAAAAATTCAATTTAAATTCTCTCGTTGCGTTTAATCTAACACACACCCACGCACACAGATAGGCGCACAGTAACATGGTTTACCTTTCGGTTTTGTAGTGTGTGTATTGATTGCTGGTCGATCATGGAAGGACACAGAAGAGTTAATAGCAACTGCAAGTCAAACTTAGGACGCTATTTTGCTATTTTCTGATCGATTAAATCTAAGCACAGAAATGAAAAAATTCATATTGGAAGAACGAAACAACTTCAAAACACATAGTTTATTGACATTATATGTTTGTTCTTAATAAAATGTAAATTATTTTTCGAATACCATTTTTGATTTTATTGAAAAGTTTGCATTGATCGATCTAATTCAGTGATTTCAGCACAAGGTATACCGTTTAAGTCAGATTCCAAAATTAGCAATCCAAAATGTAAATCAATCCGATTAATATTTCGTATTTCATCGAAATTTATCATTACGGAGTTTAAAGTTTCATTTTGGAATTTTCGAAAATTTTCTATTTGGTTAGTAAGTTTTTAGAAAACAGATCACAGACGGAATTTACCGTATCCCAGCACATAGGTTATTTGCTAATTTGTTGTTAATTGTTACGCAATTGTTTAACATCAAATAGAACCCACAAAAAACACGAATTACATCTACAAGCGAATGATTTCATCTGGATTACAATGCAAAGAACATCCTAAAAATCACGACTAGCAAGATAATTGGAACACTTTCATCCCAGAGCAAAGCTCGGCTTACAGGATTGACCCTTGCATATCAATTACCGAAAGTAAACCTCTATCCAGTTTTTGGTGTCCGAGCATTTAAAGTGGCTATCGTTCCTTAAAACAAACCTTCCGGTTACTAACGCATCCCGCCACACTATGCCACAAAGATTCCGCTGAGAACGAAAGTCGGAATGGAATGCATCGAGCTAGATGTATACATAGAAGGGAAATTGCTGACACAAAGTAACAAAACACAAGAAGCGCAATAACAACGGGGGAACGAATCCAACGAAGCGAAATAGCTTTTCCTCCAATTACAAAGGTACGGTTCTGTTTCGTTGCGATTTTTTTTTATCGCATTTCATTTAGAGTTTGTTGTTACTTCTAACAAAAGATAGAACCCTTAGCAAACGATCCAACGAAGAGGAAAACAACACATTGCGCGTTTTTTCTTTTCTGCGTCCATATTGTTTCTCCCGTTGAATCGCCTGAAGAAGGTTTGGCATGCATTAGCCGTTGTTTTTGCTTTGATTTGAAGTTCGCTTTTTAACGTGTGCTAGCTGTCTATTTCATTTCCATGTGCTAGTTTTGTGTTTTTCCTTCTTGCTGCTAACTGCTGAATAGTGGCCTTCCGTTGCTACTATTCCTGTCAACTTTTAATCCTTATTTAGGAATATCCCAAGACACGGTAAGGTTTTTGGTAGAAATTGGAATTTCCCAAACAGCAAACCGTATCCCATTTCACCACATCATGTCGTCCACTGGTCCGAACATCCCACTGGATCGAACCCGGCCAGTTCATGCCGGATAGGTCCATCCTGCCACAAACAGGACAGGGTAAAGATCTTCGTCAACCAAAAACAAGCGTCATACGTTGAGTCGTATTAAAAACGTAACAGCTTGAAGCTATTTAATATTTATTTTTCCTCCCGTTGCACTGAATACACCAGCTACTTGGCACCGGCACTGTCAGTAAGCTCGTGTCGTTTTATAGGATTTTTATTTAGCAAACCTACCGAGTAAACTTTGTTCTGCCTTGTCTTCCCTGTCGCTTCACACCGTATCCCACGGTTAACGCAAGACACGGGATTGAGTAGCTAACTTTCCACTCGGCAAGCGCACCGATCCTTATCCGGTTAAAGAATTTCGGTATCCTCGGTGCATGCGTTGGGATATGTTGTGACGGTTCTTTTTCTTCCCACCCCGATTCGTACATACTCGCTGTGTACTCTTCTCTTCAATTCTAGTTAGGTTAAAGTAAACGGCCACTACCATTTCACGAGCGCTTATGTAAATGGTAC
Organism: Anopheles longipalpis; assembly: GCA_016170015.1. Lineage (NCBI taxonomy): Eukaryota > Metazoa > Arthropoda > Insecta > Diptera > Culicidae > Anopheles > Anopheles longipalpis. The sequence continues at coordinate 27,920,785 of CM028106.1, read as the reverse complement.
CGAGCTAGATGCTTCTAGAGCGAGAATAGTGTATACCGGAAAGAAGTTTTTCCGAAAGGATCCGGCAGCTTACATGCTGTGCTTTCGGTGGATGAAACCGGATTCGGGTAAAAGTACAAAGTTCTCTGCTACGAGTGGATGGTGCTAGTTTTCCGTACCACTTAGTCCCTGTCAAAAGCAGTGCGCTGATGAAGGTGATTGTGCAGCACAGTAGATAGCCATTGAGTATTATTCGTTCTGTATCAATCGATCAGGAAGAAGTGATAGAAAAAAAAACACGTTTGAATGCAAATATTTATACAACATTCTTTAAAACATGTTATTTTATCAAAATATTTAGAGTTACAGTTTTGATCAAAATATTGATTTATTGAAAATAAAAAAGAAGTGGGACTATTCTTTTCTGGTATTTTTATAAGAGCTCTTAATTTTGTACAAACATCTAGTTTTGTTAGTGTTGTTGTTCATAGCATTATGTATTTGTTGTTAAAGTTCTGGTTAATTTTTTATATTGTTCGATGTGTTCTTTTCCTGTTGATTTTATTTAAACGTTTTGTTTGTGTTGTCTTTCTTATTTCATTTTAGCTTTGTGCTAGTTTGAATATTTCTCTTACTTCACTTTCACTTCACTTTCCATTCGTTTTAAATTTGTTTCATTGCTTTTTAGTTTGTTTGTTTTTGTTTCTGTTCTGATTTCTTGTTTATTTGTTTGTTTTGTCTATTTTTTTTAAGTTTATTGATTTTAGCTTTCTGCTAATTTGAATAGTACTCTGGATGTTCGTTTTCTATTCTTTTTTTAATTTGCTTAATTGTTTTTTTAGTTTCTCTGATATTGTTTCTTTTAAGATTTCTTGTTAATTTATTTGTTTGGTTTGTCTATTTGGTTTTTCTTTTTTATAGTTTTAGCTTTATGCTAGTTTGAATAGTTCCAGACGTTTCTAATTTTCCTAATTGTTTTTAAGTTTATCTGTTTTTATTTCTTGTTTATTTCTTTGTTTGTTTTATTTCTTTTTGTTGGTTGCAAGGTAGGAAAACATTAAGTAATTCTCTAAACATATTTTATTAGTACAGCATTAAAGATGTATGTGAAATATTAGAGAAAGGTCGCATTGCTATAAAAAAGAAACGAACTTGACTTACATTAAAGTTCTCAAAAACGCACGCAAGTACAAAAACATGCTCACTTTTTATCACACTAAAACCACATTACTTTCACACCTTTAGCTACATTTCGATGGTGAAAATTGCCTTCCCTTTGTTGTCGCTAAAGGCCAAACGTGTAAAAGGTGTAAAATGCACCACGCTGATACCATCACGATCAAATGGGTTACGACGGTGATCCTGTTTTTGTGTATGCCTACATATTTCCCTTATTTCACACTATTTTAAAGGGTTGGTGTGCTAGCTTGTTATTTTTTTTCCTTTTTGGTTGCACTGCAACTCTATTCCCCTTTTCGTTCAATTCATAAGCCATCATGCATGGTGGATGGAAGTGTTCCAGGTGCATTAGCCGTGTGTGAATTTTGGTTCTTCTTCCGGTATCAAGCGGCTTGTCATAGGGGAAGCAAACAAAAAACAAAAAAAAAACTTCCCGTCCACATCGCCATCCAGTGTGCAGTATCGGGGGCATTCCACCTATCAGGAAAGTTGGATGGTCGGGAAAAAAAATCAGCCAAGCTGTCACTCCCATCACGTATCGCGCCGCCATCGGATAATGATAGCGCCCTTACAGTGGGGTCCAGAAACGGAACCATTTTCCAAACACCCAGGTGCTTTGGTCGTAACATTTTTTTCTCTGACCGTAAAGAATTGAAAACCAAAAAAAAAACGAATCCCCCTTTCGGAACGGATTCGATAACGAATTTAGGATCCATTGGGGGTTTTGGCCAACGTTGCTTAGGGGCGAATTTGACCGATTCACACTGTCGCAAAGTCGGCATCTTCCATCTAGCTCTCTATTTTTCTCTTTTTCGATGTAGTACGGTCGTGTGTACGAAGTTCGGTTCGTCCATCTGTTACAACTCTGTCAGTAACGATGAGATAAAGGTGGATAAAAAAGCTTCAAATAGGGGAGGTTTTTCACACTGGTCAGAAAAATCGTACACAAGCTTCGAACAGGGTAAAGATATCCATTACCTGTTCCAATTTTTAAATGCTAGAACGATGTATCTTATGAACTTATTTTTAAATGCATTTATTATCCTCTATGCTGTGAAAGATTGAATGTTAAACGTTTGTTTGTTGAGAAGAAATTAGCGCAGTTAAAGTAGCAATATTAATCGGTGCAGCTTCGTAACGTAAAATAGGCAAAAGCTAAGTTTAACATCACAGCACGGATAGGCTTTGGGGAGTTAAGCATAAAACTCGCTTAATGAAGCCCGCGCTTATTTTCTCCGGTAGTGTGGAAGGTATGACAACCGTAACCAACCGCTTTATAAGTCAACGGTTAACACCTGCACCTCTGTATCATCTGAGCGGAAGCTATAGTTTTTCCCGTTCTTATCAGTACGAACGACAACTTTGCTGGAAATAGAAGGAAGGGAATAATCTCGTCGCAATGTCATTTTGACAAGGCCAGAGTGAAAGGGCGAAGGGCAGATGGCATCTGGGAGGGAGGCACTTTTCCTTCCTACAATTGCCAAGGGAACCAGTTCCTGGCAAGTGGTTTACTAATCAACAAGCATCGTGATGAGTAGATAGATAGTACGCAAATGGCAACGAGGTATAGGTGGTTAGGGTCGGAACGGAGAGGTCTTCAAATAACACTTATTTACATGCATGACCGAACAGAGACGGTGTTACTTTCATCTGACGATTCCTACAACCTCTGCCGGCTGACAGGAAAGGATCATCTTTGTCTGTTGTGTTTGTTGTTTCGATATGTCAGTGTGAGCTTATGTGTGTGTGTGTGTGCATGGATTGTATATGTAAATTTCACATATCAATTTCAAAACTTTATAACTTTATAGTTATCTTTAAGTTTGCCGTCGTACATGGTGTGACGCTCTCCCCTAACAACAAAATGGTAGTGGTGCAAAATATTCAACCTTAC
>CM028106.1:27906174-27917030 GCA_016170015.1 Anopheles longipalpis | reverse complement strand
TGTGTGTGTGTGTGCATGGATTGTATATGTAAATTTCACATATCAATTTCAAAACTTTATAACTTTATAGTTATCTTTAAGTTTGCCGTCGTACATGGTGTGACGCTCTCCCCTAACAACAAAATGGTAGTGGTGCAAAATATTCAACCTTACTTCGAAAGCACGGTGAAGGTTACCATGGTTGCCATGGGTGGGTTGTATTTTTGGTTGGATGAAAAAGATGCTTCATGCAAGGGGGGAGGTTGAGCTTTCGGTCAGCACGGTACTGTCGTCCTAGGGCGTCCCGTGAAGCGCTCATGAATAGAACAACAATATGTGATAAGGATAAGGATGATTATTCTAATGATAATTTTCCACCCAAAAACCATTTTCCGTCCATATCCTCAAATCCTCCTTTGGAGGGTGTGCGCTTTTGGAGGTGGGGTGGGAGGATCGTGTTTTCTTTTCTGTCGGTTGGACATCCAAATCACCTTGCCCAAAAAAAAACCCCAAACCCTGACCTCGCTGTTCGGTAGAAAATAGCCAAGCTAGAGCGTAAGTGTGAGCGGGACGGTTTTTGGCATGCCAACACATTGCCAACGTTTTGTTCCGTTGTCCAATTTTTCGATGGCCACATGCGGTTGGTTAGGAATTTTATTCGATGCCCAGCTTAACGAAGGCTGAAGCCTTTTGTGGGTGTTTTCGCTTTGTTTGCTTTCGGGAGTTTGTTGCGTGATTTTTTTTTTGTAGGTTTCGATCGGTTTGTTGTACGAACTTTCGGACATCTAGGCTTTATACGATTGAAAATAAAATGCACATCCGAAAGGAATCTATGTTTAGCTGAACAGGGTAAGGGGTTGTGGTTAACAAAACCAAAAAATAAATAAATAAAGTAAAATCATAGTGACAGTTTTTTTCGAATCTTTTTTTTGAAGAAACACTTTTACGGACACTTTTGGTTGCAGAAGAAAAGCATCCAATTTCAGGTAGGTTTTTTTTTTTGGTAGTTTTGGGGACAACCCACAAACTAACCAAGCCATTCGTGTAGACAAGCGGCAGCAAAGAGAGTGTGATAAATATCGTTATCCATCTTGTAGGATTTTCGTTGGTGCCCATCAATTTACCTTTCCCAGTGTCAGGCGACGATCATTCTACCGAGCACTGGTGACGAGATCTCATAAACTTAACCGAGCTGCTAAAGTAGAAAGAAAACAGACAGCCAGTTTGTGTCTTCGAATGGCGAAACTACTACACCGCACAAAATAGGAAGAAACCTCAATTTGCATACTGATTTTTATCATATTCAAATTCATTCATTCAATTTGTAGCCGCTTTTGCAGGTTTCAGCAGGCAGGACGGTAGCGGATGTCGGCAACATTTCTTCAAATAGGAAGACACTTTACCGTTTGGTTAGCTCGTCATAGATGATGATAATGATAGCTGCACACTATCAGTGAAGTTTCGTTCATCAGCCACACCGGGTGGAAAGGTAGTATGTAAGGCTAAGTTTTGCTTGTCCATGATATCCCTAAAGAGGGATAACTAGCTAGCAAGTCGACGAGCAAATCTTCTCCGTCACTCGTCACGGCGTGGAAGACATTTTTGGTTTTTGTTTTTTTTTGTTGGAAGTGATATAAATCAAACGTATACAAAATTTGGTAATGTGAAATGAGACATTTGTGGAAGCGAAGGCATTAGGGAAATTGTTTGTGTAAAAATGGCAGCAACTGTATTAAGGCTGAATTTTGGGTTTTTGAAATAAGTGTAAATTTTGTTGTATTANAGCATGGTCAGGGGGTCGCACAAAAACCTTGCGGTAGTAATTGAAAGTGATACAAAAGTTAACATCAAGGCAATAAAAAAGATAAAAAGGAGGGTTAGTGAAATGATCGTGATAAACCACAACGAATTAATTGTTCGTTTCGGTTTACATTTGAAGCGAGAAAAAAGAAACAGTATTTAAGCCTTGATTCGAAACAACCGACATTTTAAACATTTTTATTTTGGTCTTTTTTTCGGTGACAAATATGCCTAAACAAAAAGTGAAAAATACACGTACGATAGCTGCATTGCTGTGTTTAAAAACCAAAAATCAATAGAACAGATAGCGTCAATTATGGATCAACTTATTTTACCTGGAACCAGTCCGCCATTTCTGATGCATGTGATTATACCATGGTACACACACGGTACACAATTGCATTGTTCACTAATGGAGGCGTTTGATCTCTGTTGCATTTTGCACTACACATTCTTGTGCAACAAACATTTGACCAACGAAAAGGGGTTGTGATGAAAGAGCTCCGATTTGAATTCGGTTATACCTACCCCGCTAGCCGGTGGGGAACAGCAGCAGGACTGTTTTGTTTTCGTTTCTGTTATGCTCGTTTGACACGCCGTCAAACGAAAATTGACAGTTTGCACAGCGACTGTCACATACGGTTGCATAGTAAACAAAGTAGTCGCTAGGATGAGTGTGATTAATTTGTCCAAAGTGGGTATAGATATCAGGTGGGCTTATCCCTAACGATTTGACAGCTGCGCTGTAGAAAAATGAATTAAAATTTGACGTTTATGGGTTCGATTTTTTGTCAATGTATGTGAGCGAATCCTTTGGAATGTGCTATGTGTGTGAGTGAAAATATATGTATCTCAATCGAACCCACAAACTTCTAATCGGTTTTCAATATGTCTACCGCGCCAAAGCTATAAGCCCACCTAGTCTCTTTACCCACTTTGAATTTGTCAATCACATCGTATCCCGTTCGTGTGCGTGTGTGTATGTGTGTGCGCGGTTGTATACACGTGTGAGTTTGTGTGAACGTACATGTGTAGTTGGTTTCGCGAGTGTCGAAGAAATTGCTTTTGTTCCGGTAGGTAAGGGTGACACTATTTGCTTTGCTCTATTATTTGTTCACTTGTCAATCTCTGTTCCTTTACCAAAACATCCGCTATACGTTCTTTGCCTTTCCTTGCTGCTTTTAGAGGTTAGGTTGACAAAGATGTATTGCTAAGCGTATTGTTTAGGGTAACCCGGAATATTGTGAGAATGGCGGGAGAACACACCGTTTTGGGTAGAACCAAGACACGATGCAAGATTATGAATGCAGCAGGCATCCGAGAGTGCATCCATGTGACTGCGCACGGTGACGTTGCAAAGATGTAATCAGAAACGTAAGAGCAAATTCAAGGTGGCATTAAAGACCACTGCGCACGTACGCTGTCGTTTTGCTTATTCTTCAACCAGCTGCTTATACCTACAGCTACAGATACGAAATATCACCCGTTGCAATCTTTCTCACGATAAGAGTTGCATACTGTGCGAATTGCGCGATTCGATCGCCGTCCCTATCATTGTTTGACAGGGAAGGTCGAAAAATGAATTGAAAATCCCGCATGTCATCTCACAGGAACGTTACTGCTTTGCATACATGCCCTTATTACAAGGAACGTTCAATGCACTTGCAACAAACCACAAAAAACGCCATCGTGGTCGTGGCATGGCTATGGGTTCCGCAATGGCTTTCACCTCGTACGGTTCAATTGCACCTTTTTGTTATTGGCAAACGGACACGGATCGAACGAACGACACTCGTACGAGACTCGGGAATCAAATTGATGAGCAGATGATGACAAAGTCGATCCCGAGCGAAAAGTTCGCCCATTGGATGCTTGGTGTGCGGTAAGGTAACTGACCTGGGTTGGACAGAAAAATGTGATCCTCCCAAACCAGGCACGACGGGAATGGGAAAAAAAACTCGAAAAGAACAAACTCTTTCCAGCGTGCAGACATTTCACTGTTCCCGGTCATTAGATGCGGTAGATTCGTGCGAACGGAACGGAACCATTCACAACGATTCTCGAACGCTTTCGATGATTCGCATTGCCAATTTATGGGCTATGAAAATTTGCATACCAACCAAATCTGGGTTTTTTTTATTTCTTGTGTGGGTCTTGTAAAACGAGCCGGAAGATAATCTTTCGCTCTTCGGAATCGTTCGTTTGACTTTTGCAGGTGGTTAGAATATGTTGCGGGAGGCAAACAAAGGGCCAGCAAATCACGAGAAGAAGGTGATGCGTTGCGATAACGAAAAAAAAATACCGTCATGTGCTTCTTCACATAGAGCTACACCGGTCCAAAAAGATGAAAGATGATTTGGAATGTGTGGTTTGTAACGCGCCATATTCGATGAGGTAGAATCATAAATTCATTCCAGATTTTTACGATTCTTTATACAACCATCCTCCACTTTTGATGGGTCATAAATTCCTTCGATAGGTAGGTGGAGAGGTGATGTTGGATTTATCTTTTGTTTGATTTGTCCATCTCGATATTATGGCTTGTTGTAAAGTCTTTGTGACACTGTCGCGTTTATAGCGCAATGTGAAACTTTCCTCTTCAAACCTGTGGATATTCTTAATTAATTGCAGGTGCGGTATTTGAAGAAAAGTATGACCATCATTCAAATGGATCGGATTTAAAAAAAGAATGAAAATGATGACAGGGAATTACATTATCCTTGGAGAATAAGGATTCAGAATGCTTCAGGATGCCGTGGAGAAATGGGTTTCAATATGAAACCTCCTAAAAGTGAGGAAAACGTTTGCGAAAAATTAGTTATCTATTGAAATAAGAATAAATTTTAGTACACATGTTAAGTGCAATTGTTAGTACAATTTAGTACAATTTTTACAAGCTAAGGTACTTTGGAAAAGGATTTTTTTTTGTATATTTAAGTATTTTAAATTTTCCGTTTCCTTGATTCATTATTTTCAAGAGGTTTAAAATGTTGCCACTAGAGAACTGTGGAATCTTCGGGATAATATCGAGCACCGGAAAGTAAGCATGCCACCGTGGTTACCTTTCTGATCGACCGATCCGATTTCCAGTAGATGACAGCTCGTTTTGCTGCAATCAGTCGACACATCATCTGCATAGCAAAATTCATCCAGCACGGTTGGTTCCCAATTTGCCTTCGTTTAAACATTTTTACCATGCCCGGTTGAAGAGACACAGGCACATGGGTAAAAGAGGGAAGAAATGAAAGAAAAAAGGATCTTAAGCCTGACTGCATCGTATTCGCGGTAGCCGTATTCGATTAAATTAAATCATTTGAATATTTTAATCATTTTGGCGAATGGGGAGGGTTATGATGCACCATAGATAGATAGACGCAGATCGAGCAGGCATGAGCCACGTTACCCATGTCGGTATCGTCTTGCCTTGCGGCAGTCTGTACGCTCGACAAGATGCTTCAAGAAAGAGAAGATCAGTACGGGATGTGAAACTGTAGCGGCCCAATACAGAAGACGAGCGCCAAACAGAAACATCCCGTCGTGCCTGTATGTTCCGTGCATTTTGTTTGGTGAAAACGCGTGCATGGCAGGCGATATTGTGAAGATGGTGAAAACTTTCCTTCGTTAGTGTGCCGTGCGGAAGTGGTAGTGGAATTATGCGCACCCCGGGTTGCAGGAAAAGGGGTTTGAAGAATTTTCCATACCATCTGCGAAAATCACATATTTGCCGAGGGAAAACGAATGAGCTCTTGCCGTCTGTATGCATATGGGTGTATGTGTAGGGAATGGAATCAAATAGCTAGCCGCGAAAGGAGCAGCATCTTCTTGAGCAATGATGAAGATGCCTTGCGAGCAAGAAGAACTTTACCTTACGTCGTCGACACTGTCATCCTCATCATGCGATTGGCATTGGGCCGCGATTGAAGTGCCTCTAACCCTTCAGGTTTCCGTACCGCTTTGTTGCAGCTTTGCCCGTTTCGGTTTAAATCCATGCTCTTCCGCTCACTCTTCGGTTGGTTCAAGTGGAAGGAACTTGTTTTCCGTTTCGCGTTGAACATCTTGAGGAAAAAAGTAGTGAAACAAGGCGTCCTGCTTGGTGTAAGGAACGGATAGCATGGTGAGGGTGAGAATCTAAACGAACTTTAGGTACGGTACGATCTGCTGATGGTTCTTCTTTTCTTTGACGGGATCATCATTTCGACAAACCCGCCACCGTCGCGCCCGGGGAGTTCCCATGAAGACTCCACGCAGTGTGCACCTCAAGATGACATGTGTTAGTCCCGCGTCCCGTACGACGAACATTCGGAACCGGTTACCATGTTTCTCCTGGGTGGCTTTTTTCCGCATGCTCAATTTCTGTACGAGCGCCTGCCGAAGGATCCTTTTCTTTCGTCCCCCTTCCTTTCACCGAACGGCTAGTGAAACGTTTAGAAAAGTAGCATTTTCATGCACGGGATGGTGGAAGGAGAAGGAAAAAAAAGATGCAGGAAAAGCAGGTTTGGAATTCGATTGAGTGCGCCGAACGGGAAAACGAACGGATGAGAAAATGTTTAAGTTTATTGATATCGCTGAAAAGATTATGCGAATAAACGTTGATACGGGTCGTACTCGGTTCTCCCTTCCTGTCTGTTTTTCCCCCGTCCCGCTGTTCCATCGTTGGGTGGGTGGGTTTTAGAAAAAAAAATTGTGTGCGAACACAACAGGACGCCAAAAAACATCGGAGAGGGAAAAAGGATACCGTTTTGGTAAAGGATTTGCCAATTGCCTCTTGAAGAAGCGTAAGACATGCTGCTAAATCCTTACCCAAAAAAAAAAACAGAAACACCAAAAAACCCAAGAATGATATGACGTGTTTAGGATTCGATTCTACTCATGCCGGCCGGGCCGTAAGGAATATGATAAATATTTTAATAATCGTCCACCTCGGTGATGACGCGCGCATCGGGTTGCGTAGGTTCGGGCGTACTACACTGCCTTTACCCGTTTGACGAGGGTGGTAACGCAATTCTAGCTCGCTGTGCTTGTCGGTATTATGCGTACCGAATCCCCACACAGAAGAGGTGAACCGCGTTCTGCTTGTAGCTTATGGGGCTTTTTTTTCGTTTGTTGCTGCAGGAAAAATCGGAAGGTTTATTTTACTCTTGTAGTTTTTTTTTTATTTTGCTGCTTGAACACGTTGAGCCATGTTTGATTCCTTTTGAAGATGAACACATGCAAGCGTGTGTGGTTTGCGTTTTGTGAGACCCGAAAACGATACATCGTTATGCTCACACTGGATGAGGTGGGTAAAGAGGGTTTTTGGAGTTTTGATTTCCGCTGATTGATATTTAACCTGTTTCACGGTGAAAAGTGTGAGGAAAGGAGGAAACCAAACAAGGAAATGATGCTACCGCATGGATGCCTGTTGTCAGGTTTAGATACATATTGCATTCCTTCCTTTCTAGCCCCTTGTTGCCCAAGTTGGAATTACTTTCAGAGTAAGTACTTATCCCCACAGCAACGGGATGGAGAGAATCGATCGGTGTAAAGTATTTGAATATGTTTGCACTGGTTTTTTTGTACTTCTTTAACTTCTTTCAAAATAACGTAGAAAATAGTTTATTTTGATGATACACTTTTATTGAAACACTTTATCGTCCCATCCGATATGGCACGGGTCAACCTTACAGGGAACGCTCACTTAGAGCGTAATTAAAACATAACCGAAGTAAGTTGATATCTAACCTTCCGCAACCTTCGGCAAAATCCAGCCAGGGACTAATAAACGCAAACTGGAACCTGGTGCACTGTGTCCATTAAGGACTCAATACGGTACCACTTGGTTCTTTCAGGTTTTGGGCCGAGAACTAAACAGTCCACCGTACAACTATTCCAATAAAGTTTTTTCCCCCTTTTCCCTTTCCGTTACGCTTCCCGACCGACCATTATTGTATCGTTCCGTATCAGAAGTTAATGCTTCAAAAACATCTTTCTTATCATCTTCCACAGGGTGGGGTGGTTTACTTACCAGAGGAATGATTGCGCACGAGACACTTGCTGCGCAGGGATCGGCCCCGGTGGTAACGATGCGCTGCGTGTGTAGCATGAATCGGGCCAGAAGATATGCAACGATGAAACTTTCTTCAATTTTAGGGAGGAACTTACTGGGGTTTGAAGTTTGCTGGAAACTGGTATTGCATTGTGCCACGTCCACGGTGACCGTATTTCTCCAACTGTTTGCATTCAAAGTGCTCAGTGCTTCGGTGAAGATTGTATCGCCGACAAGCGCCATGGGAACACATCGTTTGTTTTTTTGTTTATTGCGTATCAAAGGATAACTTTGGAATGTCTTCCAGAGTGAGCCAACAGCAAAAAAAAACTATGGAAAAATACGGGACAGTTTGGCACTCCATTTGTGTGTGTGTGTGTGTTTGGTGCAATCGATGAAGAATCAGAAGACTCCCACGTTCTCAGGTGGAAAGAACAAGGGCGGGTTTGGCACACTGGCGCTCACTGTATTTGCCTCCATTGGGGTAAGTTTACTATTGATAACTTTCTCGGCTAAAGTATGTAACAATTTGCAACGAAACTTTACCACAGCCACAATTTGTCCGACTTCTGCATTGCCATGGTTTCGCTCAAACCGAGGCATCTTGGAATGCTGGTTTTTTTGTGTGTGTGTGTGTGTATGTGTTTTTGGTTGGCGTCACTGGAAAGAAATGACATAGAGCGAGACTTTTGAATTAGTAGTGGCTGGCAAAGCTATAGTGACACACTCACCGAAAACCTGATGGTGTATCCTTCGGCCGATGGCTCTAAACCCGGTAACACTTGCCAAAATGCGATTATTCCGGCACGTTTAGCACCGCAAATGGTTGCAAAACTTTCCTGCGAGCTAGCCATACATATACAACGGAGGGGGTTTTTTCTCTCTCGATCCTCTACGACCAAATCCTCCAGACTTGGTATGAGCCACTTGGCAGCTGGCCGGACAGACCACCGGATCTTACCGAATGTTCGGGAAACGGCAACTACGAAAACCGTTGTCCATCACAACTGTTGTTTGCTGTACGCGTTGCCACGGTAACGACAACGTGGTTCTTACCCAAGATACCCAAGGTAACCGCATCACCATGATCGGTCCAAGCGCTTTGCAACATTGTACAACACCGAGATATTCCTCATCGAGTGCGCCCGTGTGTCGACGAGCCGTGTCTGAATTGATTTGATGCAATTTTTCTTCGGTGGAACTTTTTGTCCAGTGTTCAATACGCGTCATCGAAGTTCGCCGTACATTACTTCTATTGGTAGCGCGCACTTGGACGATATCTTATTGAAATTGCTTCACCGCGTTTTCATGCCCTTTCCTTCTCATGGTTGTGGCACGGAGCCATACGATAGCGAAATGGAAATATTTTTCATCGGCACTACTGTGGGTGCATCTGTGGGATGGTACCAATGGAAACCTTTGTGAAAAAGTACCTTTCGGAAAGGAGGAAGCATTTGTAAGAAGCAGTAGCTGGGAAGAAAATTGTCTAAATACCACCCCAAGGATGTATTCAATTCATTATTCCCAACACTCAATAACATTAACCATACATTCCTAAAACCTTGCCTACCCACGTACAAATTCCCTGTCCCCATTTAAAAACCGTTAGGAAAACCCACAAGAATCTCAAAATTCCCGAGCAAAAACCCAAAAAACCCATTCACAAACACACAACATTACAAAAATCCCATTCACACGAACCAAACCCCTTTTGTTCCTGCGAAGAAATTTTCCTCCACACTTGTAATTAATTTTTGTACACCTGTAGAAAATATTTTTTATTTTTGCACGGACCAAAACCACACTTTCCTACACTCATAACATTCTTCTCCTTTGCACCTGCCACACCCTCCTAAAATAATATTTAACTAAACCCACTAAACCTCTTTCCTACGCGCAAGGTAGTTTTTCCCCCCTCGCCAAACTACGTACGCACTTGCTACCTTGTACCCGTAACGGGGGAAATCCCACCAGCCAGCATCCTTTGCTTATTCACCATTCTCTATTGCACCTGCCACACCCTCTAAAATAATAATCAACTGTACGCACTAAACCCCCTTTCCATGCGCAAGGTAGTTCTCTCCCCGCTCGGTAGTTTATTCCCACGCACACACTTGCTACCTTCTACCCGTAACGGAAAAAACCCCATCAACTAGCATCCCTTGCTTATTCTCCCATCCGTAGCTCCCATCCGTCAATTCTCTCTCTTTCAAACAATACTACACTCTCCCTCTCTTCTTATATTTCCAGAAAATTGCTTAACCTACCCCCCCCCCCATTAATAAACAATACTACACTCTCCTTCTTCTCTTTTATTTCAGGAAAAACCTCTTAATTCAACCCTCCTCCCCCTAAAAAGCAATACTACACTTTCCCTCTGTTCTTATAATTTCAGATAGAACCCCTCCTACCCAATTAAACAATACTACACTCTCCTTCTTCTTTTCTCTTCCAGGGCAAAGTTTTTCACTTTTATCCCTATCCTCCAAAAAAGGCAATACTACACTTTCCCTCTGCTCTTATATTTCCAGGTTAAACTCCATCTGCTTCCACCATGGCCCCAATGACGCGCAGTACCTCCAGGTCGCAACTGACCGCATCGCCCAAGCGACTGTCGGGACCGGCCCGGGTGACCTCCAGAGGACGGGCCTCCCTAAGCACGGCGACCCCGTTGATGTCAACCAGACAAGAGGCCCTACTCACTCGCCGGATGACACTAGGCTCCTCGCCGACCATGCCAACCCTTCCATTTGCGGAAGCTTCCGCACCTTTGAAAAGCACTTCGAAGGTTGGACTGGGCCTGGCAAAGCGGTCGACGCTGCAGCCGGTCATCGAGGGGAGTGCTGGACCACTGGTTGCATCTACGGCTGGGCGCAGCTTGGAGGACTTCCTTGCACGGTACCCCGTTGGCATCAGTCCAGCGAATGATTTAGAGCGGGCAATGGCGATACTGACTGGCTTAATCCGCTACATACGGGACGGACAGAAGACAAAAGGACTCCTCACTATGCCAAAAGACTGGGCACTCAAATTCAGGACTTCCTTGAATTTG
>CM028106.1:27869355-27896998 GCA_016170015.1 Anopheles longipalpis | reverse complement strand
CAAAAACCTTGCGGTAGTAATTGAAAGTGATACAAAAGTTAACATCAAGGCAATAAAAAAGATAAAAAGGAGGGTTAGTGAAATGATCGTGATAAACCACAACGAATTAATTGTTCGTTTCGGTTTACATTTGAAGCGAGAAAAAAGAAACAGTATTTAAGCCTTGATTCGAAACAACCGACATTTTAAACATTTTTATTTTGGTCTTTTTTTCGGTGACAAATATGCCTAAACAAAAAGTGAAAAATACACGTACGATAGCTGCATTGCTGTGTTTAAAAACCAAAAATCAATAGAACAGATAGCGTCAATTATGGATCAACTTATTTTACCTGGAACCAGTCCGCCATTTCTGATGCATGTGATTATACCATGGTACACACACGGTACACAATTGCATTGTTCACTAATGGAGGCGTTTGATCTCTGTTGCATTTTGCACTACACATTCTTGTGCAACAAACATTTGACCAACGAAAAGGGGTTGTGATGAAAGAGCTCCGATTTGAATTCGGTTATACCTACCCCGCTAGCCGGTGGGGAACAGCAGCAGGACTGTTTTGTTTTCGTTTCTGTTATGCTCGTTTGACACGCCGTCAAACGAAAATTGACAGTTTGCACAGCGACTGTCACATACGGTTGCATAGTAAACAAAGTAGTCGCTAGGATGAGTGTGATTAATTTGTCCAAAGTGGGTATAGATATCAGGTGGGCTTATCCCTAACGATTTGACAGCTGCGCTGTAGAAAAATGAATTAAAATTTGACGTTTATGGGTTCGATTTTTTGTCAATGTATGTGAGCGAATCCTTTGGAATGTGCTATGTGTGTGAGTGAAAATATATGTATCTCAATCGAACCCACAAACTTCTAATCGGTTTTCAATATGTCTACCGCGCCAAAGCTATAAGCCCACCTAGTCTCTTTACCCACTTTGAATTTGTCAATCACATCGTATCCCGTTCGTGTGCGTGTGTGTATGTGTGTGCGCGGTTGTATACACGTGTGAGTTTGTGTGAACGTACATGTGTAGTTGGTTTCGCGAGTGTCGAAGAAATTGCTTTTGTTCCGGTAGGTAAGGGTGACACTATTTGCTTTGCTCTATTATTTGTTCACTTGTCAATCTCTGTTCCTTTACCAAAACATCCGCTATACGTTCTTTGCCTTTCCTTGCTGCTTTTAGAGGTTAGGTTGACAAAGATGTATTGCTAAGCGTATTGTTTAGGGTAACCCGGAATATTGTGAGAATGGCGGGAGAACACACCGTTTTGGGTAGAACCAAGACACGATGCAAGATTATGAATGCAGCAGGCATCCGAGAGTGCATCCATGTGACTGCGCACGGTGACGTTGCAAAGATGTAATCAGAAACGTAAGAGCAAATTCAAGGTGGCATTAAAGACCACTGCGCACGTACGCTGTCGTTTTGCTTATTCTTCAACCAGCTGCTTATACCTACAGCTACAGATACGAAATATCACCCGTTGCAATCTTTCTCACGATAAGAGTTGCATACTGTGCGAATTGCGCGATTCGATCGCCGTCCCTATCATTGTTTGACAGGGAAGGTCGAAAAATGAATTGAAAATCCCGCATGTCATCTCACAGGAACGTTACTGCTTTGCATACATGCCCTTATTACAAGGAACGTTCAATGCACTTGCAACAAACCACAAAAAACGCCATCGTGGTCGTGGCATGGCTATGGGTTCCGCAATGGCTTTCACCTCGTACGGTTCAATTGCACCTTTTTGTTATTGGCAAACGGACACGGATCGAACGAACGACACTCGTACGAGACTCGGGAATCAAATTGATGAGCAGATGATGACAAAGTCGATCCCGAGCGAAAAGTTCGCCCATTGGATGCTTGGTGTGCGGTAAGGTAACTGACCTGGGTTGGACAGAAAAATGTGATCCTCCCAAACCAGGCACGACGGGAATGGGAAAAAAAACTCGAAAAGAACAAACTCTTTCCAGCGTGCAGACATTTCACTGTTCCCGGTCATTAGATGCGGTAGATTCGTGCGAACGGAACGGAACCATTCACAACGATTCTCGAACGCTTTCGATGATTCGCATTGCCAATTTATGGGCTATGAAAATTTGCATACCAACCAAATCTGGGTTTTTTTTATTTCTTGTGTGGGTCTTGTAAAACGAGCCGGAAGATAATCTTTCGCTCTTCGGAATCGTTCGTTTGACTTTTGCAGGTGGTTAGAATATGTTGCGGGAGGCAAACAAAGGGCCAGCAAATCACGAGAAGAAGGTGATGCGTTGCGATAACGAAAAAAAAATACCGTCATGTGCTTCTTCACATAGAGCTACACCGGTCCAAAAAGATGAAAGATGATTTGGAATGTGTGGTTTGTAACGCGCCATATTCGATGAGGTAGAATCATAAATTCATTCCAGATTTTTACGATTCTTTATACAACCATCCTCCACTTTTGATGGGTCATAAATTCCTTCGATAGGTAGGTGGAGAGGTGATGTTGGATTTATCTTTTGTTTGATTTGTCCATCTCGATATTATGGCTTGTTGTAAAGTCTTTGTGACACTGTCGCGTTTATAGCGCAATGTGAAACTTTCCTCTTCAAACCTGTGGATATTCTTAATTAATTGCAGGTGCGGTATTTGAAGAAAAGTATGACCATCATTCAAATGGATCGGATTTAAAAAAAGAATGAAAATGATGACAGGGAATTACATTATCCTTGGAGAATAAGGATTCAGAATGCTTCAGGATGCCGTGGAGAAATGGGTTTCAATATGAAACCTCCTAAAAGTGAGGAAAACGTTTGCGAAAAATTAGTTATCTATTGAAATAAGAATAAATTTTAGTACACATGTTAAGTGCAATTGTTAGTACAATTTAGTACAATTTTTACAAGCTAAGGTACTTTGGAAAAGGATTTTTTTTTGTATATTTAAGTATTTTAAATTTTCCGTTTCCTTGATTCATTATTTTCAAGAGGTTTAAAATGTTGCCACTAGAGAACTGTGGAATCTTCGGGATAATATCGAGCACCGGAAAGTAAGCATGCCACCGTGGTTACCTTTCTGATCGACCGATCCGATTTCCAGTAGATGACAGCTCGTTTTGCTGCAATCAGTCGACACATCATCTGCATAGCAAAATTCATCCAGCACGGTTGGTTCCCAATTTGCCTTCGTTTAAACATTTTTACCATGCCCGGTTGAAGAGACACAGGCACATGGGTAAAAGAGGGAAGAAATGAAAGAAAAAAGGATCTTAAGCCTGACTGCATCGTATTCGCGGTAGCCGTATTCGATTAAATTAAATCATTTGAATATTTTAATCATTTTGGCGAATGGGGAGGGTTATGATGCACCATAGATAGATAGACGCAGATCGAGCAGGCATGAGCCACGTTACCCATGTCGGTATCGTCTTGCCTTGCGGCAGTCTGTACGCTCGACAAGATGCTTCAAGAAAGAGAAGATCAGTACGGGATGTGAAACTGTAGCGGCCCAATACAGAAGACGAGCGCCAAACAGAAACATCCCGTCGTGCCTGTATGTTCCGTGCATTTTGTTTGGTGAAAACGCGTGCATGGCAGGCGATATTGTGAAGATGGTGAAAACTTTCCTTCGTTAGTGTGCCGTGCGGAAGTGGTAGTGGAATTATGCGCACCCCGGGTTGCAGGAAAAGGGGTTTGAAGAATTTTCCATACCATCTGCGAAAATCACATATTTGCCGAGGGAAAACGAATGAGCTCTTGCCGTCTGTATGCATATGGGTGTATGTGTAGGGAATGGAATCGAATAGCTAGCCGCGAAAGGAGCAGCATCTTCTTGAGCAATGATGAAGATGCCTTGCGAGCAAGAAGAACTTTACCTTACGTCGTCGACACTGTCATNGGCCGGGCCGTAAGGAATATGATAAATATTTTAATAATCGTCCACCTCGGTGATGACGCGCGCATCGGGTTGCGTAGGTTCGGGCGTACTACACTGCCTTTACCCGTTTGACGAGGGTGGTAACGCAATGCTAGCTCGCTGTGCTTGTCGGTATTATGCGTACAGAATCCCCACACAGAAGAGGTGAACCGCGTTCTGCTTGTAGCTTATGGGGCTTTTTTTCGTTTGTTGCTGCAGGAAAAATCGGAAGGTTTATTTTACTCTTGTTGTTTTTTTTTATTTTTATTTTGCTGCATGGACACGTTGAGCCATGTTTGATTCCTTTTGAAGATGAACACATGCAAGCGTGTGTGGTTTGCGTTTTGTGAGACCCGAAAACGATACATCGTTATGCTCATACTGGATGAGGTGGGTAAAGAGGGTTTTGGGAGTTTTGATTTCCGCTGATTGATATTTAACCTGTTTCACGGTGAAAAGTGTGAGGAAAGGGGGAAACCAAACAAGGAAATGATGCTACCGCAAGGATGCCTGTTGTCAGGTTTAGATACATATTGCATTCCTTCCTTTCTGCCCCCGTGTTGCCCAAGTTGGAATTACTTTTAGAGTAAGTACTTATCCCCACAGCAACGGGATGGAGAGAATCGATCGGTGTAAAGAATTTGAATATGTTTACACTTGTTTTTTTTGTACTTCTTTAACTTCTTTCAAAATAACGTTGAAAATAGTTTATTTTGATGATACACTTTTATTGAAACAGTTTATCGTCCCATCCGATATGGCACGGGTCAACCTTACAGGGAACGCTCACTTAGAGCGTAATTAAAACATAACCGAAGTAAGTTGATATCTAACCTTCCGCAACCTTCGGCAAAACCCAGCCAGGGACTAATAAACGCAAACTGGAACCTGGTGCACTGTGTCCATTAAGGACTCAATACGGTACCACTTGGTTCTTTCAGGTTTTGGGCCGAGAACTAAACAGTCCACCGTACAACTATTCCAATAAAGTTTTTTCCCCCTTTTTCCCTTTCCGTTACGCTTCCCGACCGACCATTATTGTATCGTTCCGTATCAGAAGTTAATGCTTCAAAAACATCTTTCTTATCATCTTCCGCAGGGTGGGGCGGTTTACTTACCAGAGGAATGATTGCGCACGAGACACTTGCTGCGCAGGGATCGGCCCCGGTGGTAACGATGCGCTGCGTGTGTAGCATGAATCGGGCCAGAAGATATGCAACGATGAAACTTTCTTCAATTTTAGGGAGGAACTTACTGGGGTTTGAAGTTTGCTGGAAACTGGTATTGCATTGTGCCACGTCCACGGTGACCGTATTTCTCCAACTGTTTGCATTCAAAGTGCTCAGTGCTTCGGTGAAGATTGTATCGCCGACAAGCGCCATGGGAACACATCGTTTGTTTTTTTGTTTATTGCGTATCAAAGGATAACTTTGGAATGTCTTCCAGAGTGAGCCAACAGCAAAAAAAAACTATGGAAAAATACGGGACAGTTTGGCACTCCATTTGTGTGTGTGTGTGTGTTTGGTGCAATCGATGAAGAATCAGAAGACTCCCACGTTCTCAGGTGGAAAGAACAAGGGCGGGTTTGGCACACTGGCGCTCACTGTATTTGCCTCCATTGGGGTAAGTTTACTATTGATAACTTTCTCGGCTAAAGTATGTAACAATTTGCAACGAAACTTTACCACAGCCACAATTTGTCCGACTTCTGCATTGCCATGGTTTCGCTCAAACCGAGGCATCTTGGAATGCTGGTTTTTTTGTGTGTGTGTGTGTGTGTATGTGTTTTTGGTTGGCGTCACTGGAAAGAAATGACATAGAGCGAGACTTTTGAATTAGTAGTGGCTGGCAAAGCTATAGTGACACACTCACCGAAAACCTGATGGTGTATCCTTCGGCCGATGGCTCTAAACCCGGTAACACTTGCCAAAATGCGATTATTCCGGCACGTTTAGCACCGCAAATGGTTGCAAAACAAGAAAAAGTTTTACCATACAAGGGAGGGTGGTTTTTTCTCTCTCGATCCTCTACGACCAAATCCTCCAGACTTGGTATGAGCCACTTGGCAGCTGGCCGGACAGACCACCGGATCTTACTGAATGTTCGGGAAACGGCAACTACGAAAACCGTTGTCCATCACAACTGTTGTTTGCTGTACGCGTTGTCACGGTAACGACAACGTGGTTCTTACACTTTCTGATACCCAAGATAACCGCATCACCATGATCGGTCCAAGCGCTTTGCAACATTGTACAACACCGAGATATTCCTCATCGAGTGCGCCCGTGTGCCGACGAGCCGTGTCTGAATTGATTTGATGCAATTTTTCTTCGGTGGAACTTTTTGTCCAGTGTTCAATACGCGTCATCGAAGTTCGCCGTACATTACTTCTATTGGTAGCGCGCACTTGGACGATATCTTATTGAAATTGCTTCACCGCGTTTTCATGCCCTTTCCTTCTCCGGGTTGTGGCACGGAGCCATACGATAGCGAAATGGAAATATTTTTCATCGGCACTACTGTGGGTGCATCTGTGGGATGGTACCAATGGAAACCTTTGTGAAAAAGTACCTTTCGGAAAGGAGGAAGCATTTGTAAGAAGCAGTAGCTGGGAAGAAAATTGTCTAAATACCACCCCAAGGATGTATTCAATTCAATGCATAACGTATGATGTCGGGAGAGAGAATATGTGATAATACTGCGTATTGAAAATATGGCATGAAAATACCGTTCGACTGTGTAAAGTAGCCGTGTCGTCTTTATTGCAAACATATTTGCAAAATATGGCCTGTCAAAAGCGATCATGTCATATCTTGGAGTTGCTATGAGTTCCTTCATAAGAGTCTTTAACACTCAAAGATGCAAAGGGTGCAGAAAGGGGAAAGATGCAAATGGGACAGCAACAAACTGACGAAGTTCTCCAAAGAAAAACATTCGCTGCTAGGGCCAGTCTCGCACAACACAAATATTTGTGATAGAATAAATAAAATGACGATGCATCGCTTCCGTTTGTTTGTGAGCTGTAGATCTATTATTTCTTTACATTGAATATAGCTCCAACCATTTACAAAAGATCAAGATGTATAATAATGAAAACCCATGAATTAAGAATATCGCATATCTCTCTCTTCCTCTCTCGCTATCTCTCTCTTCTTGGATTAACGACCCTTAAGGTCACACCGGCCATTTCTGACTTACTAGACTTATTTTTACCTCGTATCAGGATAGTCAGTCCTTACTACGGGTCGACGGTCAAGATGGGATTTGATACGCGGTCCTGTCCGGTGGGACCGAGGCTGTTTATCGTATATAACAAATGCTATTATTTAAAAGCCATTTACTTTTTGATGTTTTCGGCTTTGCTTATATTTATGGTAAATTTTATGTAACTATCGCCTTAAAAGTGTCCGATACATTTTGCTTCAGTTTCAAAATTCTTTTAATGCTTATTTCCCAAAATTACAGAAAATAGCGATGGGATGCCACTAATTTCCCTATGCTAAAGAGAATACTGGTTTTGTGATTAAATGTTACATTATGTTCCTACTTTGTTCAAAAATATGATGTGCGTGGTAGAAAACTTTCGTAAAATGTTTCGTTTAACTAGTTTCGCAACAAACCAACTGAATTTGGAAGCTTTTCAGCCATGAAATTGTTCAACTTTCTATTCATTTTGATGTGCGAATATGGATGCTTTTCAAACATGAAACTAGGTTTTCTCATCTTTTTTTAGGCATTTTTTTATCACTTGTTAACTTTTATTTTTATTTTGCTTGGAGTTTGATTTCATAAACCCCTTTTTCGTTGGAATTCATTTATTATTAAATAAAAAAAGTCTTTAAAACTTTATAACGAATACTTTCGACGGAGTATATCCTTTGCTGTGTGTAGTTATAATGTTGCTTGATCGATGTATGCAATCGAAAGGCATTGACAGCTCGAAAATACGTTTTACTTCTCATCGAATGTGTTTTGATGTGCCACAACAGAGTGGAAAGGTTTTTGCCACCTCGCACCAAGTTCACCGTCTAATGCATCAACTTTCAATCGACACCATCATAGTCCCCCCTTGTGCCAAACGGCACGAATCGCAATTGATAAGTACTGTCAGCAGTGCGGCGCTATACTGAGGAAAAAACAATACTTTTAAGTAGTGTTTTTTTCCTTCTTCTGTATTGTTTTGTTGCTACCTTTTTTTTGCGAAACGAAATAAGTAAAGAGCATAAGCAAAATCAAAACTCATACATCCAAGAATGATTTTGGGCGCAACAAAACCGCATTGCCGATACGAATCGTCCCTTTTGCGGCGTTTTGTGTGATCAAACATTTTCATAAAAAATAAAATAAATGTACAACAAAAATATTATCGCGAGCGTGTTAAACATAACACCTTGAAATGTGATTGAAAGTATATTAAAAAAAAAGAAATTTTTCCTGACAAGTTGGCAAGGTGAGATAAAAGATAACAAACTATGAAGAGCAAAAAAAAGCATAAGTAGTGAACAGCAAAAAGCAGAGCAAAACAAAAATCACATCCAAACGAAATAAGCAAATGAGAAAACAAACAGGCCTACCTGGCTGGTGTGCTTTTGGGAAGAAATTAATTGAAGTGTCAAACTGTTTGCCGTTTCATTCCGTTTGATGGTCACGCCGATTTTTGGGCGTTTTGCAGGTTGTTGTTCATACATATAAAAAAAACTGGTTGAACTCTAGTTTGTTGGCCAGTTTGGGATGGGATTTTTTTTAAATTGTAATACATACACTCACCTCATCAGTTTTTTTTATTCTCACATTGCACCACATGAGGAAGTCGTTGGTTGACTGAATATGATTTTTATTTATTTTAAAATCACTTCCTCTTCCTCGCCGATTGGCAACGCTTCCGAAAAGTGGTGCCCGTTTTACGAGTGCTTAATAATGTGTATCCTGCTGCTTGGAAACTCTGGTCTGTTTTTTCGGGGAGCGGTTCGAAACGTTCAAAACGGTTGGAATGTTCCGCTCGTTACGGTGCGAGCAAATGAAGTTGATGCGGAAAGTCATCAGAGTGGTGTTGGGTGCACCGTGCAATCGACACTCTCGACACTCGATTTGGTGCGGTGGGTTGTGTGTATGTGCCCTTTGCCCGGTAGCTCGGTTGCTGCTGTTCCGGTGTACTTGAACCATTTCAACGAGAGAGAGAGAGAGAGTGTGTACAGCTTTATGACTTTGTGTGTTTTATTTTTGTAAAGAAATAGCCATTTTCCTATCAAATTTTGGTTGCCATTTTACTGTCAGACACCTCGAGGCTCGTCGGTGATGGCGCTCGCAACCGCGTTATGGAGGAATAATTTGAATTTAAAGCACCAAAAGAAAACATTTCGGAAAATTGGCGACGAGGGTAGACGAAAAACTTGCATGGAAAGACAAAGGGCAACGTAGTGGAGTATTTTGTCTTGTGGCCGTTTCTTCCATTATCCTGATCCTGTTTGTGTTTGTACATACATACATACACAGAAGTAAGCTTTAGCGATCACCGCTCTTTCTGCTGCAGTTGTTTATTTCACATTATTTTTTCCCATCTTCGTTATATTCTTCCACTTCCGTTCCGCATCCAACTGCCCCCGGGTTTGTGCGCTGTATGCTCGGGCACATCACTTATTTATGTCTTATCGTTATCTGTTTTGCCATCCCCGGTTCAATCCATCGCACGGTTTGGCCTGGCTTTCCTGCCATGTTTTATGACTGTGCCCGGTCAATCGATTCTCGATTTGTGTCGAATTTTTCAGGTTCTTTTCAGACCATTTCTGGGGTTTCGGTTTGCTGCAGCAGGTTTCGATCATAAAAATGGGAAGAAATGTGGCCGTGTAGAGCAGCATAAGATGTCTTCCTGCGCTATCCAAAATTCGCCGATTATCGCGGTCGCGGTAAAATCGGAAAATATTTATTAGCCGAACAGAGATAGCAAATCAAGAAAATTGGTACTGGGATCTGGTATATAGCAAACCGGGCAATACAACAGTTGCGCGTACTACAACAAAAAAAAAGAAACGAAAGGAAAACTTTAAATTCATGTTGAAAATTTCCCACAAAATGCGAAACGATGCAAACGTCCGTCCGGTTCGTGGTGCTTCGTTGCACGGTGGGTTGCTTCCCGCAGTAAAGTGACCAACGTCAACGGTTTCGGGACACCAACTGCATTTATGCTAGCTTCATAAAGATGCCAATTCCGTTGACCCCCGGGGAGGTGGATAAAATGCACGAAAGGGTTGGTATATCGGTACGGAGAGTGCATTTAAATACGACCACCACGAACCGGATGCATTCCTTTGACAGGGGAGTGCGGTGTCGGAAAGCGGGAAGAGAACGAGAGAGCGAGCTATTTAAGATACACCACCAACACACACACACACACATTCGATAGTTAAAGGGTGCAAGCGAGAAAATCCTCGGTGCATTTTCTCGTTCTTCATTGTTGAAAGTACCGAACAGCGAACCACAGATCGAACGCGTTGATAGTAATGGAATATGTTGCGCCCCAATTGTTTTTTTGGGGGAGCGACGAAAGTAAGCTCTGCACGGTGTCGTGGATTTTAGTTTCAACGTGGCAAAGTAAGTGGAAAATTTACGATCATCTGTGTGGTATGGGTGTGGTTGGTTTTTGGTGGCCTGGTGCAATGGTTGGATTGTGTGCTGCAGATCAGCGATTAGGTACTTGATCAATGGTGTTACGGAAGCGTAACAGCAATCTTTGCACGGGTGAGAAAAAGGTTTCCCTTACAAATGTGTGAAACGATTAGCAGAAGAAGAACTTCATTGTTCACAACCGTATACGGAGAAAAAAGGAAATGCGGAAGCTTCGTTAACTTAATTGAAAATGTTAAATTGACGAACATTATGAAATGTCCTTTATATTGGAATGAAATAGTAAATGAAAGTTGTCAGTGAATAAATATCGCTTTTCAATGATATTTCACGGGATTTTTGAGACGCACAAAGCTAAAAAATGCAACACAGCCTTATAACTAAACTATCCTAAAAAGCGAAGTAAAAAACAACTGATTGCATACTTTCAGGCGTTAAAGATTTCACTCAAGTATAAAAATGATAACGTAAATGATTCTTCTGTTTAAATAAAACGGGGTTTTCAAACCTTAAATACACCTTTATTTAAAAAAAAAGAAACACCTTTAAATGAGGAAGAATTACATATGTGAGGAAAGTAAATCTTCTAATACGGAGACCTAACCCCCAACAGCAAACGAAGGCATCGTTATCGACGCGAAGCGAATGATAAATGCACGAAATGCGAAACCCATTAACACATCTTTACACATCTCATTAATCAGATTTTCTTTGAAAGCCGTGACATCCCTGTAAATATGCCTCTCGGTAACACACTGAAATGCTTTGCAAAATTTTCGTTTCGTATGACATTTAAACACAGCGCGCTCGCGTCGGTGGTAGCCGGGAAGGGCAAAGCCACACGACGTTTTCACGTCCGAGAAAATGGGAAACATCGGAGCAGATGTACTTCTCACACACCCAGTCTCGTTTCTTCCCAACGCAACCGGTTTACCGGTTTTGCAGACGAGGGAAATTCCCTCGGCGCACGGTGAGGGTGCGTTGGAAAAGCTCGTTAAAGTTGGTGGTCGGGTTGTTTTATCTGCCCAGAAACATATGCTTGGGTGGGTTGTTTCGGTTTTTTTTTCTATTTTGCACAAGTTTTACTTTGCTTGGTGAGTTATTTTATTTATTGCGAGTATGTAAGTTGTTGAGGTTGCGCGTATGTGTGTTTGTTTTTGTGCACGGAATGGGAAGTAGATGTAAAAGCACCGGAAGAGAGCTGAATGAAGTTATTAGTCCAGTTAGCTGTTAGTTAAGCGTAATTCACCAGCAGTAAGTGTTGAATTGTGGGGAAATATGGTTGAAAGCATATGAAATTTACGCTTCAAAACAGAAAAAAAACAGTATAATATAGGAAACAAGTAAGTGGAAAAAAATTCCATCAGTTCGGCAACATTTACATGTGTTGTGGGAAAACTTTTGATCAGCATACTATGAAATCAGGTTTTGCTTTTGCTTCTTATTTATTGCACATTTATCACTCATATGAACGCATAAATCGCATATACACAACCGATGCAGTGGAACATCGTTGCTTTTTGATGAAAAATGACATTTCAAATTAATATCGTTCTTCCCTTCCCATCTACAAGGCTCTTCGCCCTGTACCTTAAAGGGGAAAAATGTGAATATGCTTTTCCTGTACACTTTTGGGAAGAAAACAAAAAATCTCTTAGCTTCTATCCTTCTGATGGCAAAGAACAGCCGGTAAAACACACCCAAGAATAGTACACTGCAGGAAGGGACAAGCGGTTGGAAGTAAGAATTTTCTTTTCAGCTTTAGCAATGTATTATCGTCATTGGCGGCTTTTGTTGGTGGAGCACTTGAATTGCTCACTTAAACGCGTTAATGCTCACTCGTGGCTTATCGTTTCGGGTCTTATTATTATTTTTCGTGTTATGTTTAAGTGTTATTTTTATTTCATTAGTTTGCTAGTTATAGTCCAAATACTTTAATAATCTTTTTTTTATAATAGTTGCTTACAAAGCCTTTTTTCTTTTTTAAATATTATTTTGATAACATTATCATGATTTGTATTATTTTAGTTTCATTCGAAGAACCTTTTCTAGATAATAGATAATTTATATCTTTGAAAATCGTTATGGTATACTTTGGGAAAGTGTACACCACTGGAGCTCAACTGTGCTGCAAAGGCCAAAAGTACCAATAAAGAAAATCCGTTTATATCGTGCGTGCTTCAATTCTTTTAAGCTTTATCGCTTCTTGTTTGCTTCTGCTTTCCATCCTGTCGCGTTTCGGCAAATCCTTCCTACTTTCGTCCAAAACCAGAGTTATTTCTCGCTCTTTCTCTCTTTTATACACGCATGCACATGAAGGTCTTATTCTTTGGCGCAGTAATTTCCCATTTTTCTTGGTTCGCCATTCTTACTAATAATTCATGACAGTTGAAACAAAGCGGAAGATAAATAAAATTATGACACTTCTGCAAACAAACCGTTCCCTTTTTTTTGTTTTGGTGCGAAAAAGGATGCTGTTGGAAGGAATTCCTCGCTGGCATGTGTGGAAATGCAAACTCACACACACACACGGGCGTGAGCACACAAGAACTCACGTGCACTTACACACCAGTGAAGTGATGCATTTGTAGCGCGTAAAGGAAGCGCACAGGAAGTGGGTTCACATTTCCTATCCGTCCTCTTTAACGTAGATCGGGTAGATTCGCTCATATTGGGTAATGATTCTCGAAAGGAGCTTCTTTATTTACTCCCATCCCACTGGCGCTGCTGATGCTGCTCCCTGTCTCGTATAATCCATCCCGGGTGATTCCGGTACTTTTGATGGATCCGTTTTGCAGCACTTTTCGCGAAAATCGTCACAACCGGAACATTAGGTTGGCTGGATGGATGGATGGGGCGAACACACACGCTTGGTAAACATTAGTTGAACATTTGTTTTGAAAAGTTATGACTTTACCGTGTGAACGTATGTGTGTGTGTGGGGTGTGGAATGCGAAATGCCAGCGATGCTTCCAGTCCCGAGTTCAGCTGTGACCCTGCTCTTGTGCGCGGTGTGTACTTGCCTTTGGCTGTTTCCCTAACTTGTACTGATAAGATCACTTTCCGGATAATTCATGCCGTACATGAAAAGTCTGCACAATAGCGTTGGTGGGGATAAGATGATGGGGATAATGGGTGGTTTGGTGAAAGAAGTATTAAGACAATACAGAAGCGCGAGATGGTGCTCTAAGATATATTTAGGTCAATGATGAAAATGGTATGTTTCGCAAGCATTTGTTGATACTAATAACTGCTTGCGAATGTAGACATTTTATCCGTTAGATACATTATTTATAGCAATTGAGTTAGTATAACGTACAGGAGGTTCAAAATTAAACAGTTAGTTCCAGGAGCAGCAGACCAAATTGAACCATTCTGTCTGTAAAATTATGCCACTTGAATCTTTCGCAGTACGTTTCGGTGTTTGAACTCGAAACAGTGACTCACTCATCCACAGAGTACAGAAAGAAAGGCGAGGGCTGGCTATTGAACAGCCACCTCACCTCCATCAAGAANGACCAAATTGAACCATTCTGTCTGTAAAATTATGCCACTTGAATCTTTCGCAGTACGTTTCGGTGTTTGAACTCGAAACAGTGACTCACTCATCCACAGAGTACAGAAAGAAAGGCGAGGGCTGGCTATTGAACAGCCACCTCACCTCCATCAAGAAGTATTCCCATACATACAGACGAAGTACTGAACAGAAAGGTGAACCCCTTCGCAAGTGGAAAAGAAATTGTTGACAGCTGCAAATAAACTTTTTGACATATTTTAAAGTCAGACTTGAGCCCCGTGAGGTACGTTTACCGCGGTCCAGCCATGGCATGGCCCCAAACACGATACAGTGGGTAAGATATAAAAAGAGAGAAGGCAAAAATAAAGGTATGAGGGTATGCAGGAACAGGAAGCACCATGATTCCTTTTTTGTGTTTTTTTGGTGGAACTCCACTCTAACTCCCCTTCCGTCGCAAGTGTGGCGACCAATGTTTGGCGAATTGTTTTTCACCTCTTTCGCAAGATGGCAAGGGTGCCAAGGAATATACCAAGTGCCGGAAGTGCAGGGCCGCACCGACCATTCCGTCAAGGTTGTGGGTGAGGTTCCGGGTTTTGTAGATGTTTGATTTGATGTCGAGTATTACGGGTTCCCCCGTTGTACGTGAGTCGCGAATCACTTTGAGCGCCAGTTGATAAGGTACCGACGAGGGGTTGTGCCTTGGATTTTTGGAACCGAATCGTATCGAAGGGAGTCAGAAGTTGGTTGAAGAAAAAAGAAGAAAAGAAAACCTTGTCATTTGCTATGCAAAGCACCCAAATTGTGTATCGTTCTTTTCGAGCAAAGCACACACTAAACTGCTTGCTATGTAAAACTCCTCCATCGGTTGGGATGTTGCAGCGTGTGCAGCGGTGACAGTTGTTTATCGACATTTCGATGCATTCGCCCCCAGTACAGCATGGAATTGGCTGCAGTCACTGGGAAGAACTTTCGGCATTCTTTACCACCGAGGCGTGCCCGCTCCCTTCACCGGAAGGCAGAATGCGTTGCGTAGTCTAGCGGTGAGACGAAGCAATGGAGGAAATGCGAACGGAGGAAAGTTTCAGCTGACGAATGAAGCACACAATTTGGTGGTACAGAGTCAATCGTGCAGCAGTATAGACGTTTTAGACGATCCGTTCTCAGCTGTCGAGACTCTCTTGGTCGAGAGACAAGGCAACTCGAACTATGTTTCGTCGATTAATCGATGAAATCGTTAGTAGACTTGCGCACTAACAACAGCTCCACCAACGAAGGCTTCGGCTGCTTCGGTCCGACCCAAGCGGGCTGCGGTGTGTTTGTGTGCCCGTCGGAATGGATGTGTTGGAGAGTACACACCGAGATCCTGGAAGCCGAAGTTTGACAGCTCGCCAGCCGTGCTCCGTTGGAAGGATGGCCGGCTGTGAGAAGGGAATCCTTGGGTAGCTCCGTTGGTGCAGTAGTATCATTTGGCTTTGACACCTCTTGCCTGCCTGCACCGAAGTTCCATTTTTGTGCTGGTGCCATGCGCGGGTGGCGTCCTGCTGTTGTTATCTCCCTCAGACGCACCGCACGAATGGGTGGCTATGTGCTAAATATGCAGACAGTGCCCATCGCGCCCCGAACAGGGGAGCGACAATCTCGTTCGTAATCGTGAACCTTTTTGGGTGTCGTGATTTCGCGCGCCGAACACGAACACATCTCACTCGGGAGCGGGCGTTGAACGTACCGAAACGTTTCCGAAAGGATCGCGTCCGGATGAAATAAAGCTTCCCGTACCCGTTACACCCTCCCTGCCCCGTACGGGGCAGTGTATCGAACGTCGCCCCATTTTCTCGGTCGTGATTGCGGGAAAAGGGAAGCTGCAACCACGCACCCGGCATTGCGTTCTGTGTCTCGTACACGCTGCTCGCCACCATCGGCGTATCATCGATGCAGACAGGCGAACGACGGTGTGTATGCTCGGGTGTGTAGGGTCGGTCCCGGGGACCGAGCAAGGGATATCGCACGGATATCGAGCGTCAAGAGGAGCCTTCGAAGACGAACACCAGGATATGCAGTTCAGTTCAACGCCAGCCGTCTTTCGCGTAGGTTGGGACCTGCTCCTGAGGGGTCCTATACGTGGCGCTATCCGATCCGTGTGGCGTGTAGCTTTTCAGTTCTGGAGGTTCCACTCTGCATAGATTCACGGTATCGTTTCGTACGGGAACGACAGGAAACGCTCCGTGCACGAGAGAGGAATTCCGTGTACTGAAGGAACTCCTTCGAGTGAAGCAAATTCCGGACAACGCTTAACAGCTGGTTGAGAAGCATGAGTTGTGTTGCTGCAGTACGATCAACATCATCAACGAGTTCCCTTGATTGCAGTAAATTAAGCTCTAGCGTCTATCATCGATCCATTAGTGCGTGCGTCAGTGTGATATCGAAGCGAACCGTCCGAGCAGTAGTTCGGTAGTTATCCTTTTCTTCAAATAGTGACGTTCGGTGTTACGTTACCAGAGGTTCAGTGAATTCAACCGGAATTATGTTAGAATGTAGTCAAAGATTTTTACACCTCAGTGCCTCTGTTGTAGTGTCGAGTGATGGAGTTAACCGAACTTAATCGATCTTGTGGGCAAAACCCGCTTCAGATAAAGTGTTCCGTGGTACGCATAGAAGAGCTTTGCTGCTTAACGTCCTCACTTAAGCTTGAATGTTTGTTCAAAACATTACTCGCTTCATAAACTTCGTCTTTCTTCCCGCGCCCATCTGACCCCGGAGTGAGTCCTCCGGATTGTGGGTGCCGTGATTGTTGTGATGTTGTAGCAAAGTGCGTGCTTGGCATATTGTGTGAATCGCAGGATCTGTTTACCAGCAGCCTACACTTCATTCGGACAGCGAAAATAAATGCCTCCAGTAGAAATCGTGTGCTGGCGTTTGGTTAGACGGGTGTGATTTATTCGCTTCGTTTACGATACAAGGTAAGATAAGAAACTTTTCACTCTGTTCCCTCTCTGTTCTCTCCCCTTGTCGGGAGGAGTTTAGTTGCAGCACTTCTTTAGGGACCTCAGAAGTCAAAAACTGTGGTGCCTTCCCCGTGAGCGTTTTGTTCATTCCCGGACACTGTTTTTCACTCACTGTACTGGCTTGGTGAAGTCGTTTGCTTTTTGAATGTCTGGCTTCCCACCTCGGATGGTTTCTCCAGGGAAAGGACCACATCAGAACGACCCTACCCTTGTTTTGGATCTAATCTACTGTCCAGCCTTGAATTTCGGTGTTTTTGAGTGCGACTTTCGGAATGAAGAAGAAGTACAACAAAAAACAACGACACAGGCTCGCCTTAGATTATTCGTTAAGGTACTTCCGCCAAAATGTGATTAACGATGTCTTCCAAAACGTCGACGTCGGCAACCGATGGTTTGATTCTCTGTCTCGATTGGTAAAAAGAAAAGGGAACCAACAACAAAAAAATACGCTTGCTAAAAAGTATTCCTTCAGCTCATCATCAATCAAATTGGGCGCAGTTTTTGGGGCATTTGCTTGATGGTTTCCGTTTGTTTGTCACAGCATAGTTTCGGTTGTGTGGCCCTTCGCCCCTTTCTTTTTATAGTTCGTCCTTGATTATCTACCATCTGTTTGCTTCCCAGGATAATGCCTGGAGGGGGTGGGTATTGTGGTGGTTATTTTTCCGCTACGGTTCCGCTATGCCGGAATTGCATGTTTATTGTCACCATATTTATGATGGTTAGTAATATCTTCTGAATCTGTCGTTCCGTTTTTGTCGTTCGTTTGTATGATAAAGGGAAGGGTGGCAGAGGTAAGATAAAGGGTAAGGAGTTGTTTGGAAAACATGGAACGGAACATCCGATGGTCCGAATGTCTTTTTGTCGTTTTGTTTGTGTTTTTTCGCTGCTCTATTACTTCATCAGCCGTTGGCGGAAACATTCCAAGGCCCATGAACGAATGCAATGAAACAAGCGGATAAACTTCACAAAAAATACACACACACACAGTCAATCTATTGATTCCACGCCGCCATGTCATGCCAATTTCAGGTCCCTGTTGTACACACAACAATCGTTCTTCATCGACTGAACCCGGACCCGGACTGTATGTAGGATGAGGTTAAAAAATCAATGAAAATTCGAATGCAAGAAAAAGCACATGGCTCCACCGAGCTGGAACAGAACCGGACGTTTGCTTTCGTTCTTTTTCGATCGATTATTGTACGCTGTTTGGCCTTACCAGTGCAGTGAAGCATTCGTTTCGTTCGTTTTTGGAAGCGGCTCAACCAAACTTCCGTGTTTGCTAACGTTTCGGTACACCAAACGGCATCAAACATGTACGTTGGATGGTAAAATTTCCTACCTAGTTTTTGATTTTGGTACTTAATTCAAGTTGCAGCAGAGTGAAGCTTAAGTTTCGTTTCCAACTTAAAGTACCATCTCACAGTGGCTAACACACTTTGGTTAACAATTAAAAACCTTCTCAAAAGTTGCAAAAGTACCGGAAAGTTATTGTAACAAACCACAACCAAAGAGAGGTGACTGTAGACCAACTAAATTCTACCAGCAAACCCAAATGAAAAAAACTCCCAAGTTGTCAAAATTTCTCTCCTGTACCATGCACGATCGTATAACTTGAAGTCGTACCATGGTGGGAGATGTAAAAATTTCCACTTTACTAATGCTGCATCGTTGCACTCAGGAAAGGTTTATCGAGCACTGGAATGGCTTGTGGCGCAAAGCGCCAAGTGACACTGGATGGGAAAACGTTAGTTTGGCAATTGTGTGAAGTTGGTGTGATGGACACAGTTACTGAGATTTAGCAGTTTTAAGCATCTGACGATGACGAGTGTTCTACCAACAAGTCAAAACGAGCAGCCGGCCAAATGATTTCGAAATGTTTCCGTTCTTACGACAACACGCAAGAGTGGTTGGAATTAGATGGAAAGTTGGATATGGAGTGATACTTTTCGATCAAATACTACTATTAGAATGTGTTTAAAATTAGCGATAAATCAGTGCCTGAGTTTTTCTTATTAAAAATATGTTGAATAGTATTTAAGGGATATCAATTGATCTTAAAAAAACTTATCTTAATAAGTTTTTATTTTGATTTTATAGTGTCATTCTCGTGAAATGCTTAAAGTTAACATTATCGTTATACTCTTTCTTTTTTAAAACATTTAAAATAAAACAGAATTTAATTAAATTTTACAAAACATACTAGCAATATGAAATAAAATTTACAGGAATAGAAAACCAAAAAACCGGAAAAAAATCAAGACAGTTTCAAACAAAATTAAGGAAAAAAAATCTAGCAAAATCTTGTTCCCCAAGCTCCCAATTAAAGTAAGGTTGTTGACACTTTTTTCCAGCGCACAAAGCAATAGACGAACCGAAACACGAAAATATTCTTTTGCTGCATCATCTCACCAAACAACCAGCAAAATGGATCTGAAATGTTCCTATTCGAAAGAGAAAGAAGTAGCTGGAAATTAGTAGTAGAACATTGGGTGCAAGTAGAGAAATTGTGAGAGCCCCACTAAGGATCACGTTCAATCTTGCCATTGTGCCGCAAAAACACTGCAACCCCGATCGGAAGGTACAGAATATTGTAGGAAATAATACAGAAGCAGAACTCGTAGCACAGCCGGGTCTGGCCATTGTCTGTGTAGTTATTGCAGGTGCCGCACTTCGGTTTTTTCTCCGATTCCGCAATGGAAGATGAAGAAATGGCACGGATTGATGAAGGTAAAGTAGTGAATTAAACTAAACTGAAGCTGCAGTGGTTTTTCGCTCGCGTTCGAGCGATAATGGCAAGGACACTTGGCAATGATAGAAATGCTGAAGAAGGTCGAATAATGAGATAAAAGTCCTCTGGTTGTGAATTGAATTGCTGTACATCGCCGGTCCTTTCGGTACGAATGTATCCGTTCACTGCAATGTGGTTCAATCTGCTTGGTTTTTCTTTCACTCGTTCTTTCTTGTTTTGGTGGAGCATTTTCTCTTGAAGGATGTTATTGACAATTGTCCGTGTCCGCCCGGACCTTGTTCCCGCGTCACATTGAAAAGGAAGCTTTTCGTCATCTTTGCAAAGCAAAGTCACATTTCTCATTCTCTTGTTTCTCTCTCTCTTTGTCCTACGTGCACGGTTTGCTTTGGCGCGTTGAGAAAATTGAAGGCAAAAACTTCATTCTTCTACTCCTACATTCAATGGTGNTGGCCATTGTCTGTGTAGTTATTGCAGGTGCCGCACTTCGGTTTTTTCTCCGATTCCGCAATGGAAGATGAAGAAATGGCACGGATTGATGAAGGTAAAGTAGTGAATTAAACTAAACTGAAGCTGCAGTGGTTTTTCGCTCGCGTTCGCGCGATAATGGCAAGGACACTTGGCAATGATAGAAATGCTGAAGAAGGTCGAATAATGAGATAAAAGTCCTCTGGCTGTGAATTGAATTGCGGTACATCGCCGGTCCTTTCGGTGCGAATGTATCCGCTCACTGCAATGTGGTTCAATCTGCTTGGTTTTTCTTTCACTCGCTCTTTTTTGTTTTGGTGGAGCATTTTCTCTTGAAGGATGTTATTGACAATTGTCCGTGTCCGCCCGGACCTTGTTCCCGCGTCACATTGAAAAGGAAGCTCTTCGTCATCTTTGCAAAGCAAAGTCACATTTCTCATTCTCTTGTTTCTCTCTCTCTTTGTCCTACGTGCACGGTTTGCTTTGGCGCGTTGAGAAAATTGAAGGCAAAAACTTCATTCTTCTACTCCTACATTCAATGGTGATTACTAAGGGTGAATAAAGAGCGAAAAAAAAACCCACACGCTAGCAAACAAACGAGATAAAATGTGCAGAAACTGTTGAACCGCATTCGATGGTTGGGGATAGTTGGAGTTGGTTTTGCTGCATCGGGCGACGGAAACGTGTTTATTTCCATTTGCACAAACATTTAATGCGACAAGATCGGTGGAGCGTAAATTTCAATTTTATTGACTTAATTAATGTTTGTTGCATGGGTTTTCCCTCGCTCTTGTACGCTGGAAATCGTGTCGGAAGGAACCCAAGGGGAAAGTGGATGAATGAGAACGAGACACACACACATACACCCTTATGATGTGGCAAGAAAGGGACACAACATACGGAGGTAGCAAATGTACACGGTGGGTTTTGCATCCTAATATCTCTGCCGTGGTGCTGTTCCTTCTACAGGGCTGGTGGAATCTTCAGCACCATCCCGATCCGCATGTTCGCTTTTCATAAATTCCACACCTAACCCCATTACATGTCCGCAACCACCATTCTGCGGATACTCGGTGTCGGTTTGTATGACTGTGTGTGTGTGTATGTGCCTTCATTTGCAGCAAGGACTGGTTGGTTGCTTTCCAGCGTTTCATGACTTTACAGCGATGGCAGGAAATAATCGGAACGGAAACGGAACCGGAAAGCGGAACAAAGTGTGCGGTAGTCGGTTGTGGGCGGTAATGGAGGCGCCTGGTTGGCGATCGATTCCCGATGTCGTGGTCGAGATGTCGGTCGGAGATGATACCGAATTAATTACAGCTGATTGCGTTGTAATTGAAGTGTGAATACGCTATTCCCTTCGGTGCACCACCGGTCATCGCATGGTAGTGCAGTGGCGCGCGATAAGGGGTGAAGGGATGAACCGTGGTTTGACGTTTGCCCGTCGTCGGCAACCCACGGTTAGCGTTTGACACTAATTTCATGTCCATTGGAATCAATTCCTTTGATGGTTGGATGCTGCAAAATGGTTGCTCATCTTCTTGCTTGATGAACCATTTCGGTTTTTTTTGCTAACATTAGCTACAGATAGAGCAAGTTGTTGAGAAAGCCAACAGAGTGAAGTTGATAACATTAGGACATTATTAACTGTTTCAAATCGTATTACAAACACT
Organism: Anopheles longipalpis; assembly: GCA_016170015.1. Classification (NCBI taxonomy): domain Eukaryota; kingdom Metazoa; phylum Arthropoda; class Insecta; order Diptera; family Culicidae; genus Anopheles; species Anopheles longipalpis. Next base: position 27,875,065 of record CM028106.1, on the reverse strand, counting down.
TTGGTAAATTTAATCACAATTAACATTCGTAATGCCAAAATTGAATTTATTTATTTTTTACCTGCAATCTGGACGAAGGAACTAGTTTTTAAATTAATCTAATATACTGTGTCTTAGTCGTATCAAACCTGAAAACCATTTGGAATTATTAGGCAAGAATCATTCTCAACACTTACAAAATATGAATTCATGGAAGTATTTAAACGTAATATTTTGTTTGTAAAAGTGCATGCATAAATGATGATGCATGATTGCATAAATCCACACTACAAATTGATTTTTTTAAACATATTTTATTAAACAAATATGTTTTCTGTTTGTTTTTGAAGGAAATATCTTCCAAATATATGTTATGGGTTCAATAAAAAATACGCTTGGAGAATTTTTTTAACAGACTATAGTGAGATACATAATTTTGTAATTCACCGATTGATATCATTTCCAGAAGGTCATAGATCGAATATTTTCTGGATTGTATCACTATACATTAAACTTGTTAGTTAGGCGATTTGATTCGGATAGTAAATTCCTTGCTGTCCGTTGTACGCATGATCAAGTCACTATGACCTAGTCATTAGGCCAAAAAACCAAACCAAGCCAATGTTTGTGATTCTAGTAAAAAGTTCCAAGAGCATAGTAAAAAATTTTCATTTCGCTTTTGCTTTGAATTATCATTTTTCTAATTACTCTTAAATTTTCTAGCCACAGCTAAACGAAGGATTCTGAGATAATTTTAAATTCCAGCAAGTTAAATTCCACAGTAAAGCTAATAGTATCACACAAAATGATAATCATAGAATTAGAAAATTCTTTAACACCATCCACGCGCATTGAACAACAAAAAATTTCTACAAGCCGAATCAAAAGGGAAAGTAATACCGAATCATGCGCCTGGCCGGAATGCAAAGGAAGAATGGTACGTACAGACGTATACCGTTCCGTTCACGGTCGAAGTGGCACGGTTCCATTATCGTTTTGAATGTTGGTGGTTGTTTGGTGCTCAAAATTCATTAAAATTTTCCCTCCACATTTGCACCCGTCTCCGGCCTAGTCTCCGGTTCCGATCCGATGTACCGGTTTCGGTTCACCAAAAAAGTGGCACGAGATACGGTTTTGTTCAACGGCAAAAATTCTGCCACGAATGCAAATTTGTATCTCTTCATCCCGGTTTGAGAAAATCTGGATGGGCTTTTTGTACACTGTTCCGTTCGTTTTTTCCTTCCATTTCGATGCCGCGTCTACCCCTCTCCAGGATTGTGTGTTGAATCCTTGCCGTCTGCTGATTTGCCTCTTATTTGCCAATTCCGGCAGGCATCCATCAGCATGTAGCATAAACACCGGGTACCGCAAAATAGAAAACAACCTTCATTTCGTTCATTTCCTGGGCCAATTTTCATTTCCATCATCATTCCTTCATGACCGTATGGTTTGAAAATCACCGTCCATTGAGATGGCCCTGCTCGGTGTATGTTCATATTTGCCCACACCGCGGAGGAGACAGTTTTGACCGTGGTTTAGAGATGGATGTCTTTGCTGAATCAGACCTGTGCCTGCTCGTACGGATTGGGAGTGTGTGTTTCGTGTACCGTCGGGTTCCGTGATTGCCCCTCTGAACTGTGTCTTTACATTGGGCTAAAAACCATATGTCATACCAACGTCAACGATCGTTCGACATGCCCCATCATATGGGACCATGCGGAGACTCCTCTTTATTTTTGAGGCTGGATGCTGTTGGGTTTTCTCCCCCGGAGGCTGGGCAGAATGTGGGATAGAATCCGTCACCATGAGCTGGTCACGCGCCATCGAAGAAGCAATACCTTTTTTTTTGGCCTTAGCTTGTAAGGTAGTGCGTCCGTTTTTCCGGGAAGTCTCTCATAGCGTACGGGGGAGAGTTTTTTTTGCTCCCCAATTTTCCCACAAAACCGTTTCATCCTTTGGGCTGGTATTTTCTCTTCCCAAGCGATATGTATGCGGAAGGGCCCTTTCCTGAAAACCATCTGAAAATAGCTCATTTGTATGCATGAGGTCAAATCAAAGTATTCTAATTTAATTTCGTCTGATTTGGCTTTTTTGGAACAGAAGCAGATGATATCTGCTGTCCATTGTAAAGAAGTTTAGTACGATTCTAAAGGGTCGTAGAAAACACATTTACAGGGTAAGCATTTCCGTGGAAGTTTGATGTAAATATGTTAGCTTTAAACTATGGAGGCGCCTGGTGTTTCATGTAATAAAATGATATTTCATGTTTCATCATCAAGCATATGCTTTTTATTATCCTTATAAATTGAATTAAAGAGCAATTTAGTAGCTCTAAACGATATACACGCAATACAAAATAATTTATATAAATTAGTGCCAATTAAATTCACTTTAAAAAAGTTTAATTTATCGTTTCAAAGTAGAAATAATGGCCCCCTGACATCTGTTCCTTTTTTATGAGTAAATGTACTTTGATATTAACTTTGTCAAAAGACATCGAATAAATAAATAATATGTCTACCTCAAAAGTTCGATCGTAAACACACGCAAGCCAATAGATAGCAATTGGTTTAACACATACAGCATTACGCCGTGCGCTTGCAATCGTTTGTGTGCCATCAGACATTGCTTACTCACAAGCGCACCGTTTCCGATGGATGTACAGTTTATGGTCGAAAATTTTACTTCCTCCACTGTTCAGGTTACGTTTGTGGCGCCCCGTTGCGATAACGGCAGTTGGCGCACGTGTGCCTTTCCGTTGCTGTAGCTGCAGGGCAGCGATAGGTCGGAAAAACTCGGTCCATAAATTTTACGAATAAAAATCGCAAATAAAGCAGATTTTTTGGCCTTTCTTGTCGCGCTCTTCTGCACTCGTTTTCGCTCACTCACGTGCGGTAGAAATAGCACCACGCTTTCTTGCGGGAGAAATAAGAACATGGCGAGGAAAAATGGACACCGAAGCAATCTTTGCCATTGCTTAAGCCTTTCGATTATCTTTTTTTCCGCTTTTCCGGTGCTCGAAGCGCTTCGTAAGGAAACTCCCGCATTCGTTCGCTTATCGTCAAGGCTTACTCCTACTCTCTTTCCCGGTATGAAGGATGGATGTATGTTTCGATTTGTTATTACACACGTACAGAGACAGAAGCACAATAGTAAAAACAACGAGGCCAAAAAAAAAAGAAATAACGTAAAGGATTGTGTGCCAACATGTACGGTTGTATGTTACGACAATCGGCCAAACTAGAGCCAACGTTGTCTACCGATATGGCTTTGGGTGGGAAAAGTAAAAAACAAAAAAACACATCCATCCATTCTCTCAATTCGTGCTGTTACGATAGTTGGTGTAAAATTTGCTATATGCTACCTTCTTGTTGCAACGATGTGTGAATGCACGAGTTGGCAATGCTGCACCCGGAACCCGAGTGTGCATAAAGTAGTGGCGCCTGCTTTTTTGAGAATTTTACACAAAATACAGAAAAAAAAGGAATTGTTGGCGTGATCGCACAGTATCACCTTGTGCAGCATATAAAAAGTAGCCCAAACCATATCTGGGTGAAGCAAGCAAAGGGAAATTTCTCCCAAATAAGCATAAAGCATACATGCATGATGACGGAGCGAGCCAACTAGCGCTCGCCCTGAACGTACTGCCAAAGGATAAAGCATTATAAAATATCTGCAACGATATACCGGTACCGTTACCGCTTTGCTTCCAGGGGTTGAAGGTTGGTTTCCGGTTCAGTATCTGTTTTCTTTCGGTTTCCTTTTGTTCCACACCACTGCCACACTGTGCGGTGTCATCAATTTTCTGGCCAGCTACTCAAGGCTGCTCCAATCTCACGTTATAAAAGCCTTCGATTTTCTACCACCTACACTTACCCCTTCGTACAGACCGTAGACGTGTGCTATTTTTTTTAGGATCAGCAATGCCACGCAGTAGCAGTACCTGCAGCTACAACCTTGCATCGGTGACCAAAAAGCTCCCGAAACGAAACATTCTTGCAAAGGCAAGCAAGAGTTGATTAAGACAGACAAATCGCTAAACTACGTGCCTAGATTCTCGGCGCTGCCAATGGAAGGATGCCCAACAGATCGGATCGAACGACAACGATGGCGCTTCCCAATTTTTGGCAGTGGCACTTGCTTGCCCAAGCGGAAGTCAACCAACGTGGGGCGATGGGTTTGGTGTATTTTTTCTGGGTTCTTGTTTTATGTCCATAAGGTAGGTCTTGTGTTTGGCAAAGGATTGTCGTTGAAATAAACTGTACAATTTATTGCGAATGTTCTTTGGGAAGTGGGAGAAAGGGAGAGAGAAAGATATCGTTTACTGTACACGAAACCACGTGCACCGAACCGTAGCATTTTCGATGAATTATCAATTCATTCGAATGTAACGAAGGATGGCAAATTGGACCAGGGTGAACTTTAACTTCGCAAACAAGCAAATTGTTATGCAGGAAAATATTGCATGGTTTTAGTGTTATAAAAATAGGTACAATTAATTCTCCTTCAACATTGTAGACATTACTATAAAATGGATGCTTGAAATGTTTTATTTTTCCAATAAATTGCACGTAAAATTAAAAATAAACATTAACGAGTTGTAATATATTTGGTGTCTCTTTTATCTCTTCTCATCTCTGTCAATCTATATCTCTGTCAATATTCTTTTGGATGGAGTTAGGATTCACCTCTACATTCGTAGTAGTTTTCAAATATTTATATCCTTTTAACTTGATCGCCTTCTTTAGTTCTTCAATGCGTTGATTCGCTGCTGCCTTAATGTGAAATATTTCTCATCATATTATTTGTAATATGTCCAAGAAGAGAATAATTACGAAAAATATTACCATACTAAATTTACATCCATTTTTACGAATTTTGCTTTCTGTTTGCAAACAATGCAACAACCTTCAAACTAATAAACTTTTGGTAAATTTTTAGGTATTTTAATTTGTTCGACTTTTATAATTAAAAGCCTTTAAAAAGATGGATTGCTAATATCAATAAAGCTGAAAAATTGATTTATCCGGAAGTTTCACTCTGGTCAGTCATGAAGTAGATGATCAAACTGCTGCATTTGATTTTTTGTTACATTAAAAAAAAGATTAATGTAAAAAGCGTTTGACAAATGTGACGTTAAATGAATAATCACAACACAGCGTTTACCTACAATGCAATAGCAATAAAGTTGATGTCACGTACTTTTGTTTTGTCGCTGAATTATTCTTTTCTACTCTGTCACCTCTTTTTATCCTCTCTCTCTCGCTCCATTTTCCATTTGCTTGTTTAAAGCCTTGCTGCAGCAACAGCAGCGGCGGCAGCTGCTCTAAAACAGCCAAACCACAATCGGATTTGAGGTGTGTTTGCCCTGTGGTGTCAGGTTGCTTAATGTTTTTTTCTCTCTCTCGCTTCTCTTCACCACCACAAACACTTGGTTCGAGTACCGTGCATTTGGCATGAAATGCGCCTGGGGGACGATGTTGCAAATGGTGCAAAGTAGGTGAACAAAAAACGTTTGATGGGATGTTGTGAAGTTAAAGTTTGACAAAAAAAGTATATGAAAATCACAAAAAAAAACTCCCCGTGACGTTTTTGGTGAACAATAAAACGGACAAACAATTACTCCGATCCCGCACCTTCACCAGGTGTCTGGATGGGACAGCGAACCTGCAACATGCAACATGCAATTATGTTCATTGTGTGTCGGACGCGCTCTCTTTAGTACGCTCTT
>CM028106.1:27761720-27869344 GCA_016170015.1 Anopheles longipalpis | reverse complement strand
AAAACGGACAAACAATTACTCCGATCCCGCACCTTCACCAGGTGTCTGGATGGGACAGCGAACCTGCAACATGCAACATGCAATTATGTTCATTGTGTGTCGGACGCGCTCTCTTTAGTACGCTCTTGCCAAACGTGATGTGGTCTCGCTGCCAGAAATGGGATTTGACGAGTTTGTTGGCGTTTAATAATTTATGTGTACAATTACTCTGTTCCGTACAGTCCATACTATGTCCGGAACAGGAAACGGGACGAGGTGCAGCTGAATCAAAGACTCGCCGGAATGTGTAATGTCATGTTAATCAAATTAATTATGGATAATTGTGGGAACTTTTCGAATCCCGGGGTCCACCATCGCGGTGAGTTACGTGCGACCGTACGTGCACACCACGATGACACTGGTGTGACAGTAAAGTACCGCACACGTGTTCGATGTGTTGGACGGTATGAAAAGCGGCCCGATAAATAACGACATTCCTTCATTCCCTTGGCGGGTAGTTCAACTTTATAACTTTGATTTCACGAAAAGATTATAGCCGTGACGTGGCAGTAAGTCTTCAGAAGTCCTTATCATGGTACGTACACGAGTGTCATTTTCCCTAGATCCCCAAGCCGTGTAAGCGTGTTACTGAGTGTGTGTGCATGCTGACGTGAAACGACGTGCTGACGCGGTGGGCTCGTAATTTGTCTGTTTTAATTTCGCATCCCGTAATCCAGGAAATGAACATGTTTTTTGGGGCAGGATTTTAGGACGGCATTTCATCCATTCGCAATATTCGACAATGGCGGTGGTGTAGTACAAACGCCAGTATAGGAGAAATTGCCGCCAGAAGTTCACACTACCGGCATTGCCCGTGCTGGCCGCGTGACAAGAAAAGTTTTGTTTGCAAAGAAAAGTTGCCTCGCCTTGAGTGTTCCTAAGGTAGGGAACGGTAGTGGCACGTGCGTTCGACTCGATGTAAAGGAAGTTTTATGTACGGTTCCGGGAGCTGGTGAGAGATTTTTTTGTTTGAAGCACCCATAACACACCGTCGCATGGCGAATAATCAGATCCTTCCTGTTGGCTGGCTGGCTGGCTGGAGTTTTGGGATGATGGTGCTTCGCTTTGGGTGCGTTTGTTTCAAGAGCTTTTCTCCCCAATGAGTACGTGCCTTCCGTATGGGGCCACAACTTTGTCAGACGCATCGACGAAATCGGAGCGAACGAGATTTGAATTATTCACGAAGATGACGTGCAACGTGAGGACTAGTTTGCTAACATTTGCCTCTGGTGTCTTTACGCGCTTGGGGACGCTCCCGTTGGTTTCCCCTTTTTACCTGGCGAATTTTGTGTGGATGAAAGTTTTGTGGACGGGTTTTTGTAACCGAAGGCAGCAGCCAGATTGCACAGATTGATAAGCCTCACAATCGGGTGTTCGTGTGTCTGCGGGTACAAAGCAGGCACCTTTCCTTTTAGTAAAGCGTTTCGGTTGAGACACCGTCGGCCATATCTTTGTCCGGCCCGTAATCGGGCATGGCAAGAGATCTTCATCGTACCGAACGCTGGGCGTAAATTTGTACCAGAATTTCAATTAGCTAGCACCGATCAACATATAAATGAACTGTAATTTTTTTGTTGTTGCCTTTTTTGTGCCGTAAACTACAGCCCACAAAACCAAGTTTCGAAGTAATCATGAAAGACAAAGAGATAGACAGCATTGTGGGAAAACTTCAAAGCGCTGATTGGCGCACGGGGTTTCGGAGGTTACAATGTTTGCTCATAATCATAACTAGCCTGATTCACTTATCAGGAATTCCGGTGTGCCGTCGTTCATTTTGTATGCTGATAAAATGCTCAAGACGTCATTTTGTTGGGTCGCCCAAGTCACTGGGAAGGGTTGATATCGAGGGGCTCGAAAGTTGAAATTCGGCATTAGAAATTTATGCTACGGTGGGGTGGTTTTGTGTAAGCATAATTAAATTATCCAGTGGGATTTTTGGGAAACTCGATCGAGAAAGGACTGATGCAGTGCTGGAAAATGAACTATCCACTGCCAGGTGGATAATTGGTTTGCTAAGTTATGATGGGCAATTAATAATCTTAACCACTTCATTCCATCCTTGGACCATTTTATCGGGTGCGGGAGGAAATTATTTCTACTTATGCCGCAGTCTGTGTCGATTAGGCAACTGGGCTTGAGGGAAACTATAATCTTTGTACATAAAGTGTTTGATATGGGTATGCTAATTTTACCCACATAAAATGGCAAAGTGGGGATAAAGTTGTGCAACATTAAAGAGTGAATCCCTTCCCGATCAGTCGAACCGTATCACCCGAAATGTTATGTGACCTTCAGTGAAATTCCTTTATGTGTTCGTATCGATTACAGGTAAAATGGTCGTGGAAAAAGGATGTAATCTCGGGAAGAAAGTGTACAAGAAGCAATGAAAACTATGTGCGCCGGTGTGTTTTTGAATCACTGTCCGTATCACCTTTGGTTGATCTCGATATTCACCCTAATCAACACACAGTTCCATTTTAATCCAATTACCCATTTACTTCGCTTCGTCACACTACGAAATCCTTCCACAAACACACAAGAGAGCTGGCTCCTGTCTGAACAGTCAACCAGTCACTTATATGCCCGAAAATCCCTTCGTTAAGGTCGGATTAAGCTGCAACGGGGTGGAGATGGCACGTGAAGGGCGGTGAAACGGAGAATCAATTAAAACCATTTTCGTCGGCAATTAAAAATAATTGGTTCACATTCGTTTTGATATGTTTTCTTGGTGGTTCCGCAACTTCGGTACCTGGTGAGGGTGTTTGTTTGTTTCTTGGTCACAACAAAAACCGCTGGGTCTATAGCTGCTCACACATAATTTTTGCTTTCGGTTTAAGCATAAAAGTGGCTTTGATTGTTTAATTCCCAGCCGTTCAAGTCGACCTTTTTTTTGAGATATTGCTTAGAGATGCGTGTGTTGCGTGGTATCTCTAAAAACGACACATAAGATAACGAAACGAAGGCTGAAGCTGTACTACTTTATTGCTAGTGGAACTTGTTCTAAATTGTTTATCCTCGTCATTGTACTGAAAGCAAATTACAACTTAAAATGTAAACTTGTTTATGAAGCACTTTCAACAACTTCCGCAGCTCATCACAATGGTTCCCATCAATTTAAAAACATGTTATCTTGGTCAGTGTGAAATAAAATCCTGTTTCCTGTTCCATTCTATTTCTAGGTAGTGCTTTCGTCACCTTCTATCCTACCCGACATGTCAGCTTATGGGAAAACCCTTGGAAAGAGTTTTCCAAAACACAATGTCTCGTTCAAACGCTTGGTCTGTTGTGGAAAATTCTATAAACTTGTGTTTATTGAAGTCCTTTTCTATCCCTTCATATAAGGGGGAAAATAGCGTACCAACTCGTGATGGTACGAGTTGAGAAGTTTTAGACGTACGCAACACTTTTACAACGACAGTTGCTGACATTCGAACTACAACTTCCAATGTCGAATGGGTTTGGTTAGGTAATGAAAATACTTTTTTCTCAATCATCTCCATTGCTGGTGCGTTGCGTACAAGGAAGGGATGGTCGATATTGTCTTGTTCAACACGATAGCTCATTTCAACAACCATCATCCATTCCGTCCTGTGCGGGAAGTTTCAATTTGGACTGGTTTTTTGGTTCAACTTCTGTTGGAATGTTACCGTATTGCTTCAGAATCATTTCCATGGTATGGTGTACTAGAATTGCTACCGGACAGAGCCAATGTCAGTCCTGTTCTAGAGGCTTTACCCATCTCACACCAAGGTAGCCGGAAAAACCGAAATAATAGTACCGCATTAAGATGGAATCTGTTTTTCGGATAAATTGCGTCCCACACATCGTACGCTAGTGTATCCTTCATGGTATTCCGTGTTAGAGAATGTGGTATCTTCCCATCATACTATCGTGTCATCACACCTTAGGTTTTACCCTTCTTTCACACCTGACGGTTCGTTCGCTCTCGGAAGTGGACAAACAAGCTCAGAGAAACAAATTGTAGTCAAGCTTCCCTTTTGCTCCACCGGGTGGTACATTAACGAGCATGAAAGAGGGTTTTTTTTTCTAGTAACCCTAAATGGCTGGATAAGGGGAAAAAAGCGGAAAAGTACGAGCGAATGGATTCACACGGCAATCTGGACGTGATCGTTTGAATGCGTCGACAGCAAATAGGATTGTGTGCCCATTTACATGAGAGCTAATCGTCATTACCCGTCCCGATGGAGTTGTCGTTTCGGTTCATGCAAGCGTAACGATTTTTGGAAGGTTTCAGATACTTGCCATTCGTTTAAGGTAATACTTCCGGCTTTAGTACACACAAAGAAAACAAAACTCGATTGGCTATTTTGCAAGATTTCGAAGCGGAGTTTGCGATGTTCATGTTGGTTCAAACAAGAGTGAAGGAAAGCTGGGAAAAATATTTGATTTTTAGCATCTCATGAGTAGCTATGGATTTTAATCTTTTAGGTATAACTAAGGGCCGATAGTTTTACATCAATTGCAGAACAATTTTATATGGCTTTAATTCTGTTTGGGTCAATGTTTCATATTATATTACCTTTGAAATTGAAGCTTCAATAGAATTTTCGGAATATTATCATTTATGCGTTTTTGTGGCTTGCTTCCTGCTAGATGAACCCATCCACATGAATCTTCTACTGAAATATATCCTATTTGATAATAATCTGTTAAAAGGAATCACATCTTCAATAGAACCACAAGTCAATTTGAAAGTATTTTTTTGTATTTCTGTTCACACATTAATGGCCGTGTCATGGTTCATTACATAAATCCTCGCTCTGGTCACTGTAGCATTGCCATTCGGATTATTTTTAATCACACAGCCTAGTGATACTCGGAATTTTATCGGGTTTTTTCCTTTACTTTTCACACGAAGACAAAATGTAACTACGCATCAAAACCATCCATACACAACGGATGATTTTAAATAAAAACGTTATTCAAAATAAAAAAATTACGGAGTGGTTTTGAAGCCAATTACACAGAAACTAAACCTGCGCTACAAAAAAATTGAATAAAATATGTGCGAGGACAATATGAGCGCTAGGAAACAACCATTCATCGATGGATATAAGTTTTGAGTTGCTTTTTTCCGTTAGTTGATTCATTTACAAAAAAATTGGGTCCATACTCTGTATCGCAATCCTCTACGGCACGTTCAGTCCTAACGAATACGCTGGAGGCCATTCGATTTATATGTTCGTAAAATTGGAGAACAGCAATCATGTGTTGGATGTGGGCAGAATGCATTTGGTTATCGAAATCGTTTGTCAGCAAAAAAAAAAGAAAAGAAATTTAAGCATCGTTCCGTCCCCCGGACACGACGGAAAACGGTCCGTTTGGTGATATGAAACAGCATAAAGCGGAACAAGTTCATCACAACAACAGCAAACAAAAAAACATCTCTCGTAAATAATTGTATACCATTTTCCATACTCCAATTGGACGGCCATCCATGCGGAGGTCGTTCGGGTGTTCGGGAGTATGGAGGTTGTTTTAACTGAATTTGCCTTCACTGCTGAAACGAATGGAAGAATGCAGGATGCACCACGCAGTCCATACTGCACTTGGTGAGATATGCATTGGCCGGAACAGCGGTGTTGGTGGTGTGCGAGTCCGTGGCTGAAATTTCATTATTTTAATTCAATGTACCATTAATTTTTCATAATAAATTCGGTTTCGGTTCCGTATTGCGATTTTAGGGAAATTAATTTCCAGCATGATTTATCGTATTCATTATTTCTGTGTGTGCCACTCTGTGTGCTGCTGTTGTTGTTGTTGTTTTGTCACTTTTCCGTTTCCGTTTGCTGTCGGATGGCTTTATGGGAAAGCTGCTGGGTGATGGTTGTGAATGTTGTGTGCGTAGGAACAAGGGCTTTTCTGCATATGGAGACACAGTGTTCATCTCCGGAAGCATCCCCCAAAACTGGACAATACGATGGCAAATTGGAGTGTGATGTGAAAAGCCTAAAAACAAAGCATGAAGAAGAATGAAAACAATAACGCTCCTTGTCTCCCCCTTTCAGTTGCAATGCAATTAACGTTAAGTGCGCTTGAATTATGCGTTTTCTTCCGCCTATGCTCTGACACAAAAATGGTAAAGTTCTCTTACCTTTACGCCCAAAAAACCCGTAAACGAGCATGTACACGCTCGGTATCTAACGGTTTGCCGTGTGCAGTGAAACAAAGGCACATAAATTGTGAACGTGAGCCTATAAAATGTTTGCCTCTATTTGCACACGCGCTTGTGTCGCGTGTACTCTTGCGAGCCTCGTTGTTTATTTCTTGATCGATTCGATTGATTTGCCGTGCGGGCAGAATTCGGGGTAACAGAAGCAAGAGAAAGAAAACTACATATGGAATCATTTTTGTACAAGAAGCAAGACGAGTGATGTGAAATGGGTCGGTGTATGTAGGACATTTTTGTGACCTTTTTTTTTGTTTTTGGTTTTGCTTAGTCCACCATGGAAGGCAAGCAACGGAAGAAACGGGCGTTGATCGATTCAGCATGCCAGAAAAACGACCTCCATTAATGTCACTTTAACCTTCGGTCTTGAGTAGGTTTTGCTTCTTGTTCTACCCTTGTCGGGCCGTTCGGGCACCCTTCTAGAGTTTCCCATCCATTCTGCTGGTGAAGGAAAATTTGTGGAAAATTCTTTTCTTCACTCCGTTGTACCAAGAACCTTGTACGCGAGATACGCATCTGCGAGGGGATGGTATATTTCCTTTTTTCTTGTCGCTATTCACCGTTCTATTCTGCGGTTGTGGGGAAGGTGGTAAGGGAGGGATGTACAAAAAAACGGAACCTACTTTACGATCGCTCACATATAAACGAATCAGCATCCCATCAGCACCGTCAGCTCGAAAAAGCGTTTGTGTTCACGCTCATGATGTGCTACCAATGCTGAAACGTACATTGAACGTGACTTTCTTTCATGAGAGTATATGGGACGGAACGGTGGGTGTTTTTTTTTGTTAGTGCCTCATTTTTTTTACTACATCTTACCATTACACACCGGAAGTAACTTAAAAGTGGAGAGCAAAATGAAGGGGAAAGAAACCTCACGCACATCAGGAAGCGGTTGCTTCCATTTACTTCCCCATTTGTGCTGTACGTCACAGCGCGACGGAAGTGTCGACATCCTTACATGAAACGTTGATTAGCTTCGATGAGTTTATAGAAAGTTAATTAGCCTCTTCCTTAGATGCTTTGGCATCTCTCCGTCTGGTGACAACTTCTGTAATGTTTCGGTAAGGTTTCTTTTCTCAACAAAGAAGATTTGAAGCAAATGTTCACGTCGATGCCATAAATACGAGCGTGTACCGTTCCGCAGTTTAGCAGCATACAACTTGGACGATAAATAAGGGAAGCCACAACTCATCGCTATGGTAGACCACGGTGTTGTGGTGAAGATTTGTTGCGTGGTCTGCAAGTCTTTGAGACAGATTTGTTTTTTTTTTATTTCTTCACTGCCGCAGTCCTATTACCACGAGACGAGAAGATACTGTCAACAATGTATGATGGTGAAAAATATTTTCATTGTTCATTTCAAAACACAACATGGACGATTGAAGCGTTTTGAAAAAATGTTAATTAATAGGGAATCAATTTGAACGACTCGAGTAATGTCGCGGATCGCTTTGGACAAGATGTCTAAAACATATTTAAAATAAATTCGAAATGATCGGTTTTATAGTTAAATAAAATATAAAACAAATTATTAATGCAATGCATTAAAGCAATAAATGGAAATAAAATAACAAACATGTTCAAAATCGAGAAGTTCGAAGTTAATATTGAAGTATTTATAGTGATACAATTACTTGTAGCATTTAATTCGGTATTTTGGTATGAAGACTAGCAATCAATTCACATCCTACACTAATAATTATAGAACTCCTAAGTACTTGTATACATTTATGAATTGATTTTTTCCAAGAATTTTTGTTTTTGTCCGAGCATTTGTTCTTTCGTTAGTTTTTGCAATCAATCTGATTTGATCGAACACGCTCTTTGGTTGCAGCTTATCAAGACTTTTTCTTCCAAGAAGTACATGTGTTACTTGCCAATTGACTTAGCGTTCGATTGATTGATAGCTATGAGCTATCGCAACATCGAGTTTGTCCAACAAAATTTGCTACAACCCACATCCTACTATGCACTAATCAGACATCGCAAATGGGTAGTCAATATGGCTAAACTCTCCGTAAAAGTACCCCAACAAAACATCTTATCTGCAAACATCGACTGCACCCTCGTACAGAAACTGTCAAAAACGTTTGATTGCCTGTCGAGTGAGTGATTCGCAAAGTTTTACGGATGCGAGAACACACTCTCCCGTTTCTCTGCTTCAGCACGTGAACTGAGTGCCGTTATGATCGAAAAACAACTGTGCCTTGTGCAGTCGGAACGATCCCGAGTCCCGTCTTCAATGCGTCGAAAATCCGAATATACCCTCGTCAACTTCAGGCAGAGCGTCCGGGGCGGTATCGATTGATTGTTTTAACCTTGTCCGAAAGTTATTACCGTAATAATTAAATTTATCACCCTCCGCTTTCCTCGCACCACCGATCGTTTCGTTCATTTGGAAGGTGAGAGTGGCCATTGAGGCAAATAGGCCGATGTATCTTGACGTAGAGCGTTTCTATGATGATTTCTTCCATCATCAACACCCAGAATGCTACTGAAAGGTAAAAAATTGATGAGGAAAAAAAACTAAAAACCTGATCGGAAAAACGCCTATACACGTGTATATACTAACACATGCCAACACACGCACACCTGCACACAGTGGGAAGTGGATCCTTTCGTCCCTTGGAGGTTAATAAAATGAAATCAGTTTCGAAGGGATTTTCATACGGTAGTAGCGGTGAAGAGTAGTTTGCTGGGCGCCATGCACATCGTAATGAATCTCTCTCGGGGGTTAGAAGCTCCTTGTAAAGAGCCCAACGAATCCCGAAGAGTCCTTTTGCCTTCAGTTTATACTATGAGGTTGTATATATGTGTGTGTGCTTGTTGGTAAATGTTTGTTGATGTACACATCGTAAAGGAAAACGGTTGGTCTCATTTCTCATTTTCTTCTCACTCCGCCTAAGTGGAAAGCGGATTAAGACGATAAAATGTTTTAAATGGGTGAAGTTTGCTACGGGTGGTAGGAGGAACCACCACACACAGCTTACCGAATCTGCTTTGTACACAACTGACCCATTGACTGTTACCTTCGAAGGCTTGTCGACCTTCTTCACAACTGAGAAGGATATTAAATTGCACACCCGAATGGGGCAGCAATTTTATCCCATTGCCCATCATTGGCAAGTGATCGAATTTTTCCTTCCAGTAAGGTTCGTGCAAACTGCTTGCTGAAACATGACACAAGCTTAAACTTTTCTAGTTGTATTTCTAACGCTTTCTCTCGTTTTAACTAACGTCATCGGAAAAACGGGAAAATCAATCAATAAAAATCACCCGAAAGCATACTGGTTTTTAATGCTGCTTACTGGCTAGAGAAAAATTACAAAACTTCAGGAAAAAAGTGTTGAATAGAGTGCTCTCTCTCTCTCTTTCTCTCTCTCTCTCTCTCTCTTGGTTTAGCAGGTGGAGCAATTCGAATGAAAAAATTAAGCCTAAAAATTTTCAGATTTTCCCAACACAAACCGAAATTGGCACAAGTCGCTTGTTATCGAATCGATTTGGGAACGAGCTCGAACGTTAGGAATGCTTCGATGTTACACACTACCATCCAGAAAGGCACACACCAAAACACACTCTCACCAACACTTACCTCGGACTCGGAGCTTTCCGGAAAAACTGTCGAGACGGGTCTGGCCGTCATTGATAATGGACTTATGGGAGATTTTGCTATTAATTTGTCGGATGTTGGGCTATTGCAGGATCATTTTAAATTTGCCAAGATCTCGTACTCCATTAGTGTCCCTCCTTTGCTTCTTTTATTTACTCTCCAACAGTTTTGTAACGATTTTTCTAATGATTTTCATGAACTTTTTTTTATCTTCCATAGGTAAGTGTAATCGAGAATTCTCATTCGCCTACGCTCCACTCACATCCGCAGTAAAGGAGTAATTTGGATGTACATAATTCACCACTTTTCAACCCGGATGCAGATAAAAATGGTAATAAAACTCACACCCTCAGTGAAAAGCCATTTCATTTCGTCGGCTTTAATCACTAACGCCATCGGGAAAATTCATAGACGAACACACACAAAAAAAACACGTTAAACAATTATTATGTTTTTCTCACGTATCAAACCCAACCGATCACGAACGTAACTCGCCGAATCACGAATTGCAAGCCGGGTGATTATCGATTAGTGGCAGTAAAGCAACAGCAAAAATAAACAGAACATTTTCATTCATGGTTGATTTAAATTTCTGCCCGTGAAGCACCGATAAGCGAAACGATATCTGGTGGGAAAGAATTGAAACATAAAATCATAAACTAGAAATAATTGTCAATATCCACCCACACCACCCCCGGTGGTTATGTGTTTTGGGACACGGAGATGGAAGGCCCTGTGCATACTACAGGCCCCCTACATACCCTACTGGAATGTGAACCGGATGTTGCGAATGATGAGATAACGATTTGGAAATAAAGCTATATAAGCATGTCGAGTTACTAGCGGCAGCAGCAGCAGCACCGATGTCAGAACCGTGGTGTTTTGGCGCACGGTTAGGGAACGGCTCACGGTGCGTGTTAATGTGTTGCTTTCCTATACCTACAGGATCATTGGTCTCGTACGTACCAACCGTTGAACGTGCCGTTCTGGTCGTTTCCATTTGAGTAAACATTTAATAATCCGGTACAGTCGTTTCGGTGTGAATTGTGGCATCCACGGTCACGGAACATCACGCACCGGTGTGCTTTACGTACCCGTCAATTGACGAGTGCTTTAGAGGATGAAGGTTTGGGATGATATGTTTGCGACCGAAGTGATACGGTATGCAAAAAAAATGTGGCGAAAGGACTAACGGTGAAAATTTCATTTATGTTTTGAGAAATGGATTACAATATTTTAGAAATGTAAAAACGGTTTGCGGTGTATAACGTGTCAACTAGTTCCCATAAATAATTGCGCGTTTAGCATTTTGCATAAAGCATTTGAAACGTTTGAAATTATGAATTTACCTGTTTTGTAAACATTTTTTCTGCTCCTGCTAGTAAATCTTAAAGTATGTTGCAGCCATGAAACATCCGCTATTGATTGTATTTTAAATTGCAATTTTTCAAATTGCATTGCATCCGGTGTAGCCGGGGGAGAAAATCGGATGCAAGACCAGTAAAGCACGATCGGGTATGCAAATCTCATCCACGTAGAATTCTGCTTTCCGATGGTATGCACCCGGCGTTCCGGGTTAAGGAAACCGGAACCCGCTGCTCTGGTTCAGTTTTCCCATCGTACCGGAGCGTCTTCGGCACAATGCACAGTATCGATTGCAAGTGAAATTGATTGGTTCCGGTGGCCAGGATCTGTGAAATCGGATAATTAAATTCGGATCCCTCGTATTGACCGGACGAAACAGTCTCTTGTCTTGTCGAGCTCGTGGTCGATCGTGTCCAGTACCGAAGCACTCAATCGTGGTGTACTTACTTTCGCATGCAGATTACCGATTCCGGGAGCTTTTCGTACCTTAGAGGAAATGGTTATTGGAAATGGAAGTAAAAGGGAGAAGGATGGAAAGAATAATCAGTGTCAGGAGCTAGAAATCTGGAATGCTGGTGTTTTGTGAATTCAATGTCTGTCGTTGGGATCCGGATCCGGAAGCGAGCATAATCAGCGTAAGATCGAACAGGAAGAAAACGGTGACCGTAGCCATGGGAAAATGGCAGCTCAGTACGGGTCAGTTCGTTCAATTGACCGAACTTGTCAATGTTTGCTTGAATGGGAAACCAGGAAGCTTAACCGAAATCGAATAGAGATAAGAATCAGATGCAACTCATGTGGTTGATCTATCGGCTCGGAAGAATCAATCAATGTTGATGAATGGGAAGAAAGCTATTGAAGAGAGCTTTTTTACTGCTGCTGTGTTTCTCTTATTAAAGCGACTAGTAATCTTTCGAATATAGTTAAAAGCAATACTGTTCATTAGAAACACTGATCCAATAAGATGGAATCTTTTATTTNGCGTCCGGGGCGGTATCGATTGATTGTTTTAACCTTGTCCGAAAGTTATTACCGTAATAATTAAATTTATCACCCTCCGCTTTCCTCGCACCACCGATCGTTTCGTTCATTTGGAAGGTGAGAGTGGCCATTGAGGCAAATAGGCCGATGTATCTTGACGTAGAGCGTTTCTATGATGATTTCTTCCATCATCAACACCCAGAATGCTACTGAAAGGTAAAAAAGTGATGAGGAAAAAAAACTAAAAACCTGATCGGAAAAACGCCTATACACGTGTATATACTAACACATGCCAACACACGCACACCTGCACACAGTGGGAAGTGGATCCTTTCGTCCCTTGGAGGTTAATAAAATGAAATCAGTTTCGAAGGGATTTTCATTCGGTAGTAGCGGTGAAGAGTAGTTTGCTGGGCGCCATGCACATCGTAATGAATCTCTCTCGGGGGTTAGAAGCTCCTTGTAAAGAGCCCAACGAATCCCGAAGAGTCCTTTTGCCTTCAGTGTGTACTATGAGGCTGTATGTGTATGTGTGCTTGTTGGTAAATGTTTGTTGATGTACACATCGTTAACGGAAAACGGTTGGTCTCATTTCTCATTTTCTTCTCACTCCGCCTAAGTGGAAAGCGGATTAAGACGATAAAATGTTTTAAATGGGTGAAGTTTGCTAGGGAACTTCTTACGGGTGGTAGGAGGAACCCCCACACACAGCTTACCGAATCTGTTTTGTACACAACTGACCCATTGACTGTTACCTTCGAAGGCTTGTCGACCTTCTTCACAACTGAGAAGGATATTAAATTGCACACCCGAATGGGGCAGCAATTTTATCCCATTGCCCATCATTGGCAAGTGATCGAATTTTTCCTTCCAGTAAGGTTCGTGCAAACTGCTTGCTGAAACATGACACAAGCTTAAACTTTTCTAGTTGTATTTCTAACGCTTTCTCTCGTTTTAACTAACGTCATCGGAAAAACGGAAAATCAATCAATAAAAATCACCCGAAAGTATACTGGTTTTTAATGCTGCTTACTGGCTAGAGAAAAATTACAAAACTTCAGGAAAAAAAGTGTTGAATAGAGTGCTCTCTCTCTCTTTCTCTCTCTCTCTCTTTGTTTAGCAGGTGGAGCAACTCGAATGAAAAAATTATACCTAAAATTTTTCAGATTTTCCCAACACTAACCAAAATTGGCACAAGTCGCTTGTTATCGAATCGATTTGGGAAGCAGCACGAACGTTAGGAATGCTTCGATGTTACACACTACCATCCAGAAAGGCACACACCAAAACACACTCTCACCAACAGTTACCTCGGACTCGGAGCTTTCCGGAAAAACTGTCGAGACGGGTCTGGCCGTCATTGATAATGGACTTATGGGAGATTTTGCTATTAATTTGTCGGATGTTGGGCTATTGCAGGATCATTTTAAATTTGCCAAGATCTTGTACTCCATTAGTGTCCCTCCTTTCCTTCTTTTATTTACTCTCCAACAGTTTTGTAACGATTTTTCTAATGATTTTTATGAACTTTTTTTTATCTTCCATAGGTAAGTGTAATCGAGAATTCTCATTCGCCTACGCTCCACTCACATCCGCAGTAAAGGAGTAATTTGGATGTACATAATTCACCACTTTTCAAGCCGGATGCCGATAAAAATGGTAATAAAACTCACACCCTCAGTGAAAAGCCATTTCAATTCGTCGGCTTTAATCACTAACGCCATCGGGAAAATTCATAGACGAACACACACAAAAAAAACACGTTAAACAATTATTATGTTTTTCTCACGTATCAAACCCAACCGATCACGAACGTAACTCGCCGAATCACGAATTGCATGCCGGGTGGTTATCGATTAGTGGCAGTAAAGCAACAGCAAAAATAAACAGAACATTTTCATTCATGGTTGATTTAAATTTCTGCCCGTGAAGCACCGATAAGCGAAACGATTTCTGGTGGGAAAGAATTGAAACATAAAATCATAAACTAGAAATAATTGTCAATATCCACCCACACCACCCCCGGTGGTGATGTGTTTTGGGACACGGAGATGGAAGGCCCTGTGCATACTACAGGCCCCACATACCCTACTGGAATGTGAACCGGATGTTGCGAATGATGAGATAACGATTTGGAAATAAAGCTATATAAGCATGTCGAGTTACTAGCGGCAGCAGCAGCAGCAGCCCCGACGTCAGAACCGTGGTGTTTTGGCACACGGTTCGGGAACGGCTCACGGTGCGTGTTAATGTGTTGCTTTCCTATACCTACAGGATCATTGGTCTCGTACGTACCAACCGTTGAACGTGCCGTTCTGGTCGTTTCCATTTGAGTAAACATTTAATAATCCGGTACAGTCGTTTCGGTGTGAATTGTGGCATCCACGGTCACGGAACATCACGCACCGGTGTGCTTTACGTACCCGTCAATTGACGAGTGCTTTAGAGGATGAAGGTTTGGGATGATATGTTTGCGACCGAAGTGATACGGTATGCAAAAAAATGTGAGGAAAGGACTAACGGTGTAAATTTCATTTATGTTTTGAGCAATGGATTACAATATTTTAGAAATGTAAAAACGGTTTGCGGTGTATAACGTGTCAACTAGCTACCAATAATTAATTGCGTTTCTTTAACGTTGAGGAAGCTTCGAGTTGGTGTTAAGTATTTGAAACGTTTGAAATTATGAAATTACCTGTTTTGTAAACATTTTTTCTGCTCCTGCTAGTAAATCTTAAAGTATGTTGCAGCCATGAAACATCCGCTATTGATTGTATTTTAAATTGCAATTTTTCAAATTGCATTGCATCCGGCGTAGCCGGGGGAGAAAAACGGATGCAAGACCAGTAAAGCACGATCGGGTATGCAAATCTCATCCACGTAGAATTCTGCTTTCCGATGGTATGCACCCGGCGTTCCGGGTAAAGGAAACCGGAACCCGCTGCTCCGGTTCAGTTTTCCCATCGTACCGGAGCGTCTTCGGCACAATGCACAGTATCGATTGCAAGTGAAATTGATTGGTTCCGGTGGCCAGGATCTGTGAAATCGGATAATTAAATTCGGATCCCTCGTATTGACCGGACGGAACAAGAGCCAAGCTTCCGAAAACAGTCTCTTGTCTTGTCGAGCTCGTGGTCGATCGTGTCCAGTACCGAAGCACTCAATCGTGGTGTACTTACTTTCGCATGCAGATTACCGATTCCGGGAGCTTTTCGTACCTTAGAGGAAATGGTTATTGGAAATGGAAGTAAAAGGGAGAAGGATGGAAAGAATAATCAGTCTCAGGAGCTAGAAATCTGGAATGGTGGTGTTTTGTGAATTCAGTGTCTGTCGTTGGGATCCGGATCCGGAAGCGAGCATAATCAGCGTAAGATCGAACAGGAAGAAAACGGTGACCGTAAACATGGGAAAATGGCAGCTCAGTACGGGTCAGTTCGTTCAATTGACCGAACTTGTCAATGTTCGGTTGAATGGGAAACCAGGAAGCTTAACCGAAATCGAATAGAGATAAGAATCAGATGCAACTCATGTGGTTGATCTATCGGCTCGGAAGAATCAATCAATGTTGATGAATGGGAAGAAAGCTATTGAAGAGAGCTTTTTTACTGCTGCTGTGTTTCTCTTATTAAAGGGACTAGTAATCTTTCGAATATCGTGAAAAGCAATACTGTTCATTAAAAACACTGATCCAATAAAATGGAATCTTTTATTTTATTCCTGATCAAATTACTAAAGACTAATTGCACAATGTGTTGGACGAGAACTGCGGATAATTTCAAAGTATTCTCAAAGACCTTTTGAGGCTTATAAGGATACTATAGAACAAAGAAAGGATTTAGTCATGATAAGTAAAAAACTTAGACATAAATTGAACATACTTTCCCGAGTCGGTAGATCTGTGATCGAAAAAAGAACTTGAACGAAATGATCGAAACATAAACTTTGGTGCAATAAATGCAATTTTATCTGTAGAAGAAAGCAACTTAGGCAAAGCGCCTGCATGTATGCTTTTCGTGATGCATTTGTTGGTTCTTTATGCCAGAATAAGGAAGCAGATCTTTATTTTGTCTTAAAAGGATAGAAAAAAACATACTTTAGAACAGTATCAAACAGTTTGTCAGCATTTTTGTGTTTAGTTTGTTTTTTTTTGGGGCCTAGACTTCTAGCCAAGATAACCAATGCAACGAAAGTTTGGAACGATATGCGTTTTACTGAATCCTTCCTTCGATCTCGTATTGGGGTTTTGTGAGACAAAAACTTTTTTATAAGCGTATCGTTTTTCGCGATCTGCACCTACACTTTTAAGCGCAAGAAAACAAGCTGGCCACAATCACGGGGACGTCACGTTCTTTTTCACCGCGATAAGGCAAAAACCACAACGAACTTTCTAACGACAGCAAAAAAAATTATTTTTTTTGGCTATCATATAATGAACAGAAAAAACACAAACACTTGTACATATAGCGAGAGTAAAGCCAAATCGGTACTTTCCGGAGCAAAAAAAAAAAAAACAGAAAAGAAAAGCAAAAAACTGTCTCAAGAAACAGGCAATGACTAGTGTGTGTGGGGGAATTTTCCGTACAAACTTTTCCTACAGTATACCGACCGAACTAATGGCAAAGAAGAAAATACATTCAACGAGATATGTTTGGAAGACTTTTCCCTCAACCAAAAAAAAGAAGGAAGAAAAACCGCCTCTAGTTGATATGGACATAAAATTAAGGGCAAGCGGGAATGGATGAAAGTTGGTGTGGTGGAGAGAAAATTTCATTACGTAATTCCCATGCGTCTCTAGCCCATCGGTTCCATTTCCGACCCGAAAACACATGCACTTCATGGTTCTTTTTTCTCTCTCTCCGAATTTTCCATCCCGGAATGATAAAGGAAGAGTCAGTGGTGCGACGCAAAGAGAAAAAAGGACCACATTAATAGTTTTTTATTGCAGTTGATTCTAGGGAAAACGATGGAACTCGGATGGAATCGCTGGAAGAAGACATACACATTTACTTCCCTCATTCGTTTGTGCCGTGTTGTGCCGCCCTCTAGTACTGGGAGCAAGAATCGTGATAAAAGTTTTTTTTCTCTATGCATTCAAGTTCCAAGTTCGTACACGGAGTTGCCACCGGATTGAGGAGGTGGATGGACAGTTGAATTATGATATCTGCCGTCATATTTCAATTTTTGCTCCAATTTAAAGTCCATTTTATGTATTACCCTCTTGGTCGTCTAGCCCGTGCGCTAGTTGGGCACCTCGAAAAGAATCAACCAGGAATCGTTGGAGTTTTGCAAAGATTTGGTTTTTTTGTTGGGTGCAAATGTGGTGAAACTGTGGTTTTTCACATTTGTGTGTCGTAATTCATCCCCATCAAATCCAGTGCTGGGCGTAGCTGACTATAGCAAGCACTTCTAATGGGTGACACTTAAGCCGGAGTGCTCCCCAGGAAAAAAAGGGTGATCGATCAAAGGCCGTATTTTAGAACATTCAATTTTTGTGCTGTGCAAAGTGATTCTGAGCATAGAATAATCTGAACAGAGGAAAGATTAAGTGTTTCTAACAAATTGAAGAAGCCCCACCAAGCAATTGATTTATGCGTCTCGTCCTTTGAGCTGTTGTGTACAGAAAAATGGCACAATGAAAAGTGTTTTCACCTCGCTGGGTGTAAAGAAATTAACGCCAGTAGCAGCAAGAGGTACAACATCCGATCCGTGATGTGATGATGTTGCGTGATGCGGAATGACGCACCGAAGCGAACATCATTTGACGAGTTCTGTCTCTCTCTCTCTCTCTCGCTTTCTGTGTATTCCATGTTGTAGCTAAGGAATGGTTTGCTTGCTGGCAAAAGAAGCATCGTGTTCACTGGTGTGGGTTTTAATTGCACTGTGTGTTTGTATGTTAAGGGCACTCGGGGAGAAAATTGAGCGCGAAACGGCAACTTTCGCATCGCTGCACGTCAATAATCGAATGAATGAATGCTTCTACTACAGCTGCTGCTGCTGCTTCTCATGAAGCAATGTCAAAGCAGTGTACAAAAGGTGAAGAATGTGGCAAGTTCCATGTTTCAAGTGTGTTGTCCTGCGCTTCTCATGCGTAAATCGATCAATTATCGTTCATCCATCAAAACACAATTGGAGTGTGAGCAGGTGGAGTGACATTAATTCCTTGCGTTAATCTTTACTGGTTGTTCATTTTACTATGTGTTTTGTTGAATTGAGTATTAAGTTTTAAGATATTTTTTTCTATTTGGAAGGTTTAATTTAACAGACTTGTCATACTTGAGAAAAAAATGGTTATGGTTTCATAAATTAAAGTAATATAAATTGAATATCAAATTTTAGACAGCAAGGATTGAAAATGACTATCAAAGATTAAAAATGAGATACCTAGGTATAAAGGAAATATGCTAATGCCCACAAAGTGGAAAATGACAATCGTCTATCATTTCCACACAGAAACAAATTCCGATTTTCGTTTCATTGGTCTCTAAGGTCCACTTTAAACTTAGCTTAAAGCACATCGTGCCACTACTGCCTAGCAGCAGAACCATACCAATTACCATTCCCAGTGCCGATTTGTTGCACGTAGCGAAGCAACTAAAGCACGGAAAAAGAAGACCAACGAAAAAAACTAACTCCATTTACACAACACCACAAACCCTTAAGTGAACAGACCGGCCGGTGGAAAAACGATGCTCATTAATTTAAATTCTCTAACCACCACGGGTTGGTACGGGGGTTCCGCATCCGCACCCGCTATTCATTACACGTGAGTCATGTCGGGCCAGCCAGCCACGAGTGGGCGTATATATAGAGGGAAGGAAATTCCACAAATCGAATCGAAACATGCGCCACGAAATGGAGGCATTCGTTCGTGTTGGTCCCAAATCGTAACGGATATTGTTTGGTACCAGGCAGCCCAAGCAGTGTGATGGTGATGGTGGTGCATGAATTTGTACCGGAAACCAGGTGCTGGTTGGTTTTTAGTTGCTAAAACGGTTGACAGGCTTATCAATTTATGTTGTACAACCTCTACCCTTCTACAGTACAGCAGTACTCCTACACACCCGAACACACGTTTTCGGAGTAAACTAGCGGAAGCTGCCGATGGTGGTAATCAGATCGGAAAGAGTATTTAACCGTAGGCTTGATTGGGATGCTCAGCTCAATGGTAGCGTGGAAAAGGGTCGGAAACTGACAAGTCACCACCAGACGCTCCGAACCACCGGGAGCATACCAATGCTCCGGGAAAGCACAGTAAGGATCGTCCATTTTCTGCGGTTGCCATCGGTATCCGCAAACCAAAACATGGTCCAATCGATGAACGTGCAGCGCGTAAAGCGCCGCCTGTTGGTGATGTTTCTCGTTGCGACATTTCCGCCACGATGTCCGCGTGCGTTTCGAGGGTTGTGTGGGATAGCTGTGCGTATAACCGGGTTAGATTGCGTATCCGAGTGGTTGAGATTATTGCTAACATAACCAAACCTCAAAGCTGCTGACGATGTTCATTTGAGGCACGCGAGCGACAAGGGGTTGTAGGGGGATAGACACTGGTTGTTGCTATTGAACATTGGCCGGGTATTGGGCATATCCAAACGATGGAAATGTGTTTGGAGTTGCCTTGTTAGCTCGTCAAGTGAATATAAAAATATGTAGTTCCACATTTTCTTATTACATGCTTTAACACGAAAGCCTGAATGTATGCAATTATTACTTTTAATACTATTAAAGCCTGAGAATATTGCATACTTTTAGGAGCAAATCTGGACTGTGAAGTGTACTAACGATATTGGTATTGATGCGAATGTACTTTAACTTCATATAACCCACTATTGACCACGCTAGGGCATGTCAACCATTTCGATGGACTCAACAAAAATATTCGTCTCGTGCTTCTTCAAGATCATTAGAGTTTCTCAGCAACTTCTTTAACAGCATCGTTAGAAAGCAAAAGTACGTACTTCTGCCCTTGGCAAATCTTGATAAGGAGACAAATTATCAAACCCACGACCCCGTCGTCCTAGTCCCAATGGAAAGAATGCATTAATATCTGCTACACACAACAAAAAAAAACCCTACGCCTTGCACGAGCAGTGGTTTCGCTGTGGCAATGTTTTCCATCTTCAAGGGCAGAACCACCTAAGGTAAAATATCACAGAACGAAGACATTAAGATTGTGACAGTTCTTCCCACCTCAGGCTTCGAAACACGTTAAACGAAAGAAAAAAAAAAATAAATTAAAACAACCCCCGAAGCACTGGCCATGGACGCGCGCGTTGGTCTGCACACGTGGCAAACTGGTAGCGGGCCAACGTTATTAGTGCGCAAGTGAAGCAAATGGAGGTTTGTCAGCGATAGAGATGTTTCTCAAACATTGATGCCTTCAATGCAGTATGCTAGGGGAGGGAGAATTTCATGAATAAATAAACGTGTGATGAGTTCCTGCGAGCGTCGGCACTGTTTAGGATATGCACGGTAAGCGGACTTTCTCGCGAGATGGAAAGCTACCTCAAGGATGCCACGGGTATGGTGGGAACGGGGTACCGGTGGCCTCAATGCGGAGAAAGAAAGGTGGAGAATTATTCAAATTTAAATTCAAATTATCTTATCCACCGAGCCCATCTTTCTTTATTATCTGCTCACGGGTTTGGAAGACAAACAAAGCGGCGAGAAACCCCACGAAACGGCGAAACGGATGTCGCTTGGCGGGATGCTTTGATTCGTGTACGGGCGCATCGCTTTTTGTTGGAATTTCATCGCCCGGGCCAGTATCTTTATGTTTTGGCAATGTGAAAAAATCGGAGCTGTTATGGTTTCTAGCGGGTGCGATTGGTCATCCGTAGGGACCATTTTACGACGAGGAAAATATTTCTCGGCAACAAAAAATAAAACAGCTTCGATACGGAAACAACACACATCGATGGCGTTGAGCCATGAGATTTGTCGTCCCGCAATGGTGGACAGAGGAAAGGTAGCGATTTGTCTTTGTTATTGTTCTGGGCGAATTCACACCAAGTGGTAGAAATTAAATTCTTAATCACCGCTAAACATCCTATTTTTGTTTTTGTTTCAGGCGGCACAACTTTGTGCCGTGGTTATTCATGCTTGGTAACCGCCGTTAGCATCGTGCACAAAGAATCGCAAAAGAAGATAAATTTGAAAAACAAAAACGAAACTGGAAGGTCTGAATTGAAGACGAGAGATCCTTTACGTTTGTTGCGTTTGAGGGCAATGAAACCTCGAACGTCCACGAATGGAAATCAAGGGATCATCCGGTGTAAGTAAGGTTGTCAATTTTATGGGATTGTAAAAAATCGAATAGCAGTACTTCGTACCGTAGAAATGAATTGCGAGAGGAAAGACATAAATTCTCAAATAATCTATTCGTTTATCTGTTCGTTGTCACGTTTGGTTAAATGAAGGATTTTTATGTTATCTANTTGTTGCGATTGAGGGCAATGGAACCTCGAACGTCCACGAATGGAAATCAAGGGATCATCCGGTGTAAGTAAGGTTGTCAATTTTATGGGATTGTAAAAAATCGAATAGCAGTACTTCGTACCGTAGAAATGAATTGCGAGAGGAAAGACATAAATTCTCAAATAATCTATTCGTTTATCTGTTCGTTGTCACGTTTGGTTAAATGAAGGATTTATATGTAATCTATGTGGTTAATACATCAATTTTAGTAGCCAATGCGTTATTCTCATTTTCGACGTAATTTAGTAGCACAAATATTATAAACAAGAATTCCCAGAAAAATCAAGGCTAATACTTTAAATATAAAATTTGAATTCCCCTTCGTGAAGGATTGTATATCACTCTCACTAACCACCAATTTAAGATAATCTTTTTTCCAACAATAATGACCTATTTAAGAGTTCCACGAAGCGATATTTTCAGTAAGCCTTGGGTAATAGGCCTTTCCACGTGCCTGCATGTCGGCAAACAGGCGATTTTGTAGCAACGAAAAAGGATACGCTCACGTGTAGGGCCAACTACGTTAACCTTTTTTGAAGAGGTGTTGGTATGACAACGGTTGAAGTTGGCCACACGCTGCAATGCCTCGTGGGTGACATCATTTTAATGTCACTCTTTACGACTTTGTGCTGTCTTTTTTTTTTGGAGAGCTTTTTACTTTTTTTTTGCGACACACAAACCATGAAACGATGCCACGGGGTTTGGTGTGATTGTTGGGACATGATTGTCAATTGTTACGCTTCCAATTATGCTTTTGCAGGAAAAAAGAAGGCGTTTTAAGTCGGGATTTACTGTTTGCTACAGTACAAGATTCATGCAACTGTAAGTAACGCATCATTGGCAAACGATAAATAGCTGCTGATGAAGGTTGGGATAGAAGTTGTTAGCTTCCCAGTTAATGGGTAAAGGTAAATGGATGAATTCTGCTAGAAATAACGCTTATCAAGATTATTATACAAAACTTTACCAACCGAATTTCGAGCGGCTTGGAAGCACAAAGGTAACACCATTCAATTTCGCTAATGAGTCTGCACAGTTCCGTTGATGTACAATACGATCGACTACTGTTACGGAACTCTCTAACCGTGGTTTGGAAAACTTTAGCTTAACCGACCTGCGGCAATTCAATTCGCTGGGACTGTTCCTTCGATAGTGGTACAAGCAATTACTCTTCGCTTACTCGCACCGTCACATGAAAACTGCAACATTTCGATCCTTCCAACAGGATAAACTTCTCCTAATGAACAAGTTCCATACAATGTGTGCTTGCTCGGTGTGCAAGTTTTTCCTCTAATAAATCCATCATATGAGTGTTACCACCGGGCACGAAGAAGGTATTTGAGGGAAAATGTTTTCCTTGGTTGCCGCATTTTACTCCACCTTCATCAAACCGTGCAAATGTAAATTAGGCATCAGCATCAGTGAATGTACTGGTGCAGTATCTCCTCCCGGAGATTATTCATTCCAAATGGCGTATGTTGCACTTTTTTATTATCTGAAAACTAACAAAAAGATTTTTTTTGCTGTACCGAACTGTGAGAAGCATATGCACAAAATGGCATACATCTCATAAGAAAGCATCCATTTATTATCATGCTTAGTAATGCTGACGTTGATCTCGCTGACGAGCATAATTCAAGTTGAATTATAAATTTTTGACTTAATAATAATACCTACGTCTTCAATTTTTTTGTTTTTGCCTTTTTCGAGCCGATAGTAAAATTTATTGTAATGTTTTATGCTTTCAAATAAATGTAGATATTGCAATTAAATAGGTTCACATTTTCACAAAGACACTGTAGGAGGACAGGACGTAGCAATTACATTTACCATCACCTCGAATGGGTCTTTGGAGAATCAATTCACTTTAACGTTTTAGTGAAATTAAGCTATTACTTGCTAAGGCTGTGTAAATGAAACGATATGAAAGGTCTTGTTGAATGAGAGAGTTCTTAACGTCGCCACAACGACCCAAATGCAGGATCGCTTAATCGACACATCCTTAATCATCTTGGAGCAATTAAATAAAGAGTTTGTCTACAAATGCTTTTAAATGTATTTATTTATTTTTTTAGCAATTTTGAGTGCTATTTATTCAGACCGTTTATTTATTATTGTAAAATCCATATTTATTCCATAACTAGAATGATACAAAAATAAATCGGTTGATAGCAATTCGAAATTGTTGGAAAACACAAGTTGACAAGTGGAAAACACAAGTGAAAAGTTCTTTCACTAAACATTCTTTAAACAAGAAAAAAATCCACTAGTCTCTTCTCGAAAATATTACGTCCGCTCGGTTCGCTCTAAACCATCTCTGGGTTACTTTTAGTTCGGTAGAAATTTTTACAGCTTCCATTAGGAGAAACAGACACACCCATTGCACGGCTGCATTCGTGCAGCGAATTCAATTTCATTTTATCTTAATTTGCTGCAATAGCATTTTCCAACCCTCCTGCAGATACGCCTCACCAAGGTGTACAACGTTACTGAAGGCACCGGGAGTGTTTTTTCCCCGTTCGCCAAAGCTTTTCCATTTCGCTTGCGAAAGGAAGAAGCTTACCATCGTGAAAATAAACCACCTCGCATTTCGCAACGGAATGTCCGAATCGTGACGAATGGTTCCTCAAATATGGTTAAAGGAAAATTACTTAATAGCGTGATAAATTGAGTACGCCTTTCCCAGTGCGACTAACCGTCCTGGTCCTGGTCTGGATGCCGCCAAACTCGGTGCGCTGAAATTCAGTGCTAGAAATTGCGAGCAACGGTGGACATTATGGAAGGGATTTTCTTTTTTGTGCCGCAAGTAGAGTAGGGAGTAGAATTTGGAAGATTCCTTTGCGAAAACACTTGTTTATTTCCTTCGTCGTTTGGAAACGGTAATCATGTTATCATTCTCTACGCTCTTCGTAAATTTGGCACAGTGACAAGGTTGTGGAACTGGAGTAGTTCCTTGCTTCGTAAAACAATGAGAATTTCACTTGATAAAATGGGTTTCAAACAAATAGCTTCTTCCAGTTTGGATGATTAACTAAGTGAAAGAACAAATAATGTTTTTTTATAAACGTTTTGTTAACATTTTTCTTGTTGATTGACTTGTTATTAAATGAAGTTGTAGCTATTGAATGGAATTGAATCCCTTGTTTTTTTCTGTCTTGATGATGATATTTTTTTAAGTACATCAAAAAGACACTTATTGCCTATAATTATTACAAGAAAAAATTCAATATTAGCTCCAATTCCAACTTCTTTCTTCGTTAAAGACTGTTATTCATGTAATCCATACAAATTTACGTGTGCTTAAGAATAATATTTCTCCATTCCCTGACCTTAGCTCGAACTCTTAAACGGGTCCAGCTAGCATTTGTAAGCTGTCGATTAAAATGTCATCCCCTATCTAAGCCGTGTTGTGAAACCCAAAACGTAAAGAAAAATGCATAACCCCAATCGGGTAATCCGTAACGCTAACGGCAAACAGTGGAAAATTACTACTGCATCCATTTTCCAGTGTTCCAGTGTTATTTGATATGCTTCCCAGCACCTTCACCCTCACTGATTCTACGATCCGGCTACAAACCAATCTGACGTTTGGCACTCTCCACGTCGACGGCTACAAACCCGTACGAAACATTGACGCCCGGAGAGAAAATCCAATTCCGATCACATACCGGAAACAAGTTTTCAAATTTACATTCGTATTACGATTCCAATTCCGCACCCATTCCTTTTTCCGATGACGATCGGTCGGGAGGAAAAAATGAAATAAATACAAGGAGAAGAAAAAAAATCGCTTTCCTATCCCCAATCGGCAAGGGTGGGGGGTAGGGTGAAAAAGTCCACGACGCCATGTTGGTAAACGTGGTGGTTCACAATTGACATGAACGCGACACTGGTCAACACACAATGTTGTTGCGTCCACGTGGCACTAGCAAATAGCTTCTGGTTTTACAATTTTTTTTCCTTCTCCAACACTTTATCGCGGGTTTACACTGATGGCAGGATCCATTTGCCTATTCGCCAGGCACAAAAAAGTAGCAAGGAAACGATATTTTTAGTTGTGTTCAATTTTATATCCTCACACTTCCAAGCTGTCAGTTGGATTGAGTTTCGATTTTTTCTTCTCTTTTTCAATTTTTTTTCCCAGATAGTTCCCAGTGGTGTTTAGAAACAAAAACCCATTAGAAAGTACAGTTGGAGCACCAGTGCTGCATCGAAATTAATCCAACTGCTCGTGCAAACTGTAAGCAAATAAAACGATGGATGGAATGAAATAAAATAACAGCAACAAACTAACAATTCGGAGAAATGGACATCATTTGCAAAAGGTCAAAATTGCACATAAGGGTGTAAACGAAAAGAGTTTACTTCTTTGCGATAGTATACACCACAGCAAACGACATACAAAAATACTATAAAAACAAACTGGCATTTTAGTAGCGAAGGATAGAAAGTGAGATAAATGTTTAATGAATAGTTATAAAAAACAGACGAGCATGGCAAAGGATTTTAAAAGCGGTAAGTGAAACGTTTATAAATATTGTAAAAATATAAAAATCAAACATGAAAACCTTTTACATCTAAAACATAACAAACAACTAATATTCAATTTATATAACAAACCATCCTTCCATAACTCTTCGCTAGATTGAAAAATCACACCAAAACTTTATAAGCAGTAAAAGGTGAAGTAGTGAATCAAAGTCAAATCAAGTGCTTGTCGGCACTCTCTCATCATTTATATTAACGTCTTTACTTTTTAGTTGACGTTTTCAAAAACTACAAATCGACCAATGTTCCGTTCTATCCATTGTCGAGTGTCTTTCGTTGTCACCCCCTTTCTTACCCTCTTGACCATGGCTGAGGTAGTAAAGTGAAGAAGTAATAGCTTTGGTACGAGTAAGAAAAATCACAGTACCATCGTCCGAAGGTGACAGTTGTACAGTCGGATGCCGAAAGTTTATCTAAACGATGACAGTCTAGTCTGTCCTCGTACCCGTCTGGCGTTCGCAGGGTGGTACTGCAACCGAGAAGGAAAACAATTTATCTTTGCAAGAAACCTTTCATGACTCTTTCTTTTTTCTCTGGTAACCGAATCGTTACATCGTTCTATGGTGATATTTTGCTTGCACGGTTTGGGGCTGCATTTTTCTTCGTCTTCCAAAAAGAAGAAGAAAAAAAACAGGTGCGAACAGGTGCCAAACGTGGTGTGACAGTAGCTGTCGACAGATAAATTGCACTTGCAACTCGAGAAAGTGCAGTTTGTCATGGATCTTCATGGTGCTGTAGTGAAACGTTTTTTCCCCAGGTGTGCCCAACACGGGTCCGTCAATTTCGGGTTTGGATTTGGCAATTTTTTTTGTGTGGTAGAACATTTTTTGTATATAACTATAAATGAAAAAAGGTTACTATAAGCGTTGTACAGTACAATAAAATGAAACAAACTTTCCTATCGCCCTGCTGCGTTGGGATGGCAAGCGAATGGTAACGTAATAAAATACAGCAAGCCTAAAATTGATGATTGGACCGATGTAGAAGCTAGCGAGCGGTACATGCGAAACCGTTACTATAACTCTCGGACCGAGCTACGATAACATTGCAGCCAAGTGTGGGAAATCCTGGCCCTTTACAAAATCCTAGGCTTTGCATTTGCATTCGCAAAAGATAGAAGGTTCCGTTATTGGTCGTTGATATCGACCCTTTTGAATGGATTTTTCTTTTTTGTTAATGCAATTTTAGAACCGATGGAACTAAAATGGATTCGTTCCAAAAGCACTAAAGAAATACATTTTTTGCTTTTTTTGTGGAGTTTTACAGAGTGCGGGGAGAATGCATATATCGCGATAGTAAACGACGTTACACCGATATTACTAATGGAAATTGAACCTTCAAATGTGGTGGATGACTAAGCTTTGATGGGAGATTCTTTCAATGTTGAATATGGCGGAATTTAGATGATGTTTTTGGTATGGCATGTAAATATTTTCGATTGCTTTATTTTTACAGCTATCAAGAACGATTTCTGCCTTTCATTTACTTTACAAAATACTAAAGAATTGAAATAATTTTATGTAAATTTACCAACTTATTTTTATGATTGATAATGAATTATTCATTTTGGGACATTTTTTCCCCTCTTTTAAGATATTCGTATTCATGTCACATCGTCTTAAAACATTTTCGATCTACTTCCTTACATCAAGAAAATGTAAAACTCCAACTGTCATTGTGCTGATTACCGTGGTTTCATACTTTTGTTTCATTATTCCATGCAAAAGACATTAGCGTTGTAGCACACATTTCCCCTTTTGTTTTCCGTTTGTAATTACCTCTGCCATCTGAAGGCATCCATGCGGATCACTAATTAGTTTCATTCGCAGCCACCTTTACTGGCAGTTTCCGTCTTTTTCTTTACGTTTATTGCTGCTATTACTTCTGGCCTCCTTCCCAACGAACTACTGCTTGTTCCTGCTTGTTCATAATGATGAGTAGCTACGTTGCAGATTTACCCGTTTGTTTAGTCGATGTGCTAACTCATCGATGGAACTATACGTTGCCGCTTCGCTTGATCCACAGTGCTCGAAAACTTGAACGGATGCAGCAGCTAGTGAAAGTTTCTTTCTCTCTCCCGAAAGTTACCTTAACTACCGAGCAGGGAGAGAAGAAAACAAATCTTCTTCAAAATGACAAAAGCGATTTTTTCTTGTTGTTGCGCCAATCTTCGTTCAGCTCTAGTGTTGCCGCTGTGAGCCAATCAGTGGGGCCTGCTGCTACCAACCTGAGAAGGATGTAATTTCATTACCAGCACGTTGTTACCTCATCAGAAGTTCCGAGCAGCTTTTACGAGCCGTGTATGCACGTTGCCGCTGCTAGGACATTTTGTGGGGCTGGATCGATTCCGGTACGGGATTGAAGAAGAATAGATGAAAAATGGATTTTTCCTGTTCGCTTAGCTTTTTTTTGTGGCGTCCCTAGTGAGGACATGAAGTGAGGGGGGTTGAGGTTCGTTGATACATTCCAAGCACTGGGATAATAAAAAAAAAGCGACACCCGAAAACCTTACCGGAACGAACGGCATGGTATGGGTTCCAAAATTTGCTTTTGGCCCACTCGTGTGCAGTATGTCATTCGAAGAAGACGCATCGTTTGACATCGAGACCATAGTAAAATGCTTTGCCGCCCTTTTCGGAAAATGGTTTACGGTGGAAACGGTGAAGAATGTACGGTTCGGGCAACCAGCAAAACCGACCTGCCACTACGATGACAATGGCACCCGAAAAGATGCTGCGAACGATCCTTCCAGCCACCAGCCCATTCCGCTCATTCCTCTTGCCCGTCCGTATGCTCTTTATGCCATCATCTTACGTCACCTTGCCGAACACCCGAACAGCCGAGCAACGTAATCACATGTAAGATCTCACATTACAATAAGCGCACTTGTCTGGGAATATTAATGTATCTTTTCTTCGCACTGCTGCACATCATTCAGGCTACCCCGATCGATAGTATCCTTCAACAGCACAATGGCAGAACCGTATTGGGTACACATTCGGGTGAGCTTTCTTCCCTGCTTTCCACACTTTCTTCACGCATATTTCTCCCAGTTTTTTTTGTGTAGTTGCGATACGTTACGAAACGAGCTAGTATATTGTTGTTGTAGGTTTATTCCTGCGTTTTTTTTTCTGTTGTGCACTCGTGTATATGTTGCCACACGATACGATATTTTGCCGATATTTATATTGACGTCCGTGACAATGCACAAGCGGCAAGAAGAGAAAAGAAATTGCAGAACAAAGATATCGACGAATAAAACCCATCAACTTACTCTTTGTGGAATTGGTTCGACGATGGCAAAGTGGAAAAGAAGTAGAAAGAAGAAGATGTCCTCCTCCCACCTCCCATCTTGGGTGAAATTACTGACACGAAAGGAATGGCAAGGGGGACCGGGGCGCATGTTTGGAAATGGATTTTTCTTGATGAGTATGCAGAGGTCCTCTTGACGAATGACTTGTTGGGAGATGCTTTGTGAGAAGTTTCACATCACACTAATGGAATCATTTCCATCTGGCAGCAGCTAAAGCTTTTCTTTTAGCTATAATTTCAATTTTTTAAACCGATTCTTCTACGATGAGAAGACAGTTTTCGCAGTATTGTGGTAATATCTCCAACGCAGACTAATGTGTTTAATTTCAGTATCGTGCTACGGGATTCAGGGATATTTTCGGTTTAAAATATCCCGAAAAAAAGAGCATGATAAGAATAGGCGGACACCAGTGTGTACCAAATCACCAAACCCATATGGGGTCCCGCTTTTCCAGTAATTTTTTTTCCACCGCGGCCAAGACCTGTATGTGCGTAGGATCGTTAATCTCCTTAGTAAGAAAATCTTGCAATTGAGGCACGCTGATGACATCATATTCATCATCTTCATCATCGTTATCATCCAATATTGTGCCCGGGGGTTGGTAGCACAGCCGCTAGATTGTGAACTGGGGAACTGGTACGATGGAGATGGATGGGTTTCGGGAAGGAAAACTGGCTGCACTGATAATGATCATTGTCCCCATTAGCACCACAAACATACACCCTTATAAGGTTGTTCGCCTTAGAAACGGGAACGAAAGGATGGGGGGTTTGGGGTTTTTTTTGTTGTTTCTGTTACAAACACTCATTCACGACACCCACATCGATGTCCATTAGCTACAGAGGCACGTCTTCCCTTCGTGTGACGCACGTGGCAAGCAAGCTACTTAAGGCTTGGTGGGAACTCTCCCATTCCTGCTCGTACGGTGTCGTCAGATTGTTTCAAGCAGGCAACCATTATGTGCGAATGATGGAGTGGTGTTAAAACGTGTCATCACGCGTCAGGATATGAGGTGAAGGGGATATATTACTATCACAGCCGCCGGTTTTCTGAGGGTGGTGTGGGTTAGGATTTTTAAGCCTCATAATGGATGAAACAAATTTCAAAAGCTTCGTCTGGAACGTTTCGGGAAGATCAAAGAAGGATCAACTATAAACGCTTCCATCAAAAGCATTCTCTCGCGATGAAAGTATAATAGATGCCAGTATCGGAAGTGGTTAAGATTGCGGATGATAAAGAGTTATCCGTTTTAAGTAATATGATTTTTTTGCTCAACTCAACACCTTTTGAGTAGATTAGTAAGCAAACCCACTTATAGTTTCAGGCCCACCTCGTTTAGGCTTATCAAATTAAGGTCCCTTTTTCCTTTGATGGTGCGTTAATAGCTGGTAGCGTCTGTAAAGTAGGTTTTCCAGTTCGTCACCTCACCACAAACAATTTGGTATGTTCGTTGATAAATTTGATTTGAGCGTCTGGCTGTGCTGAGATTTTCCATTCCTGATCAAAAGCGCTTCTTTTTATGAAAATGATTTCAAGCAGGATCTTTAAACAAGCGTAGTTTTATTTAGAAAAAAGACGCTTAATGTATGCCATCACGATAAAATCCCGATCTAGTTTCTCTTTTAAAGATACTCTCTCTGAAGGTTAACATTCTAAGGCTTTCTACAGTCTTTCCACTCGATCCTGATAGATCTTGATAGCTTCATTTTCCGGGACAGTGGAATAGAAAAAAACAGCATTTTGCAAACTTCCACCTCATGAAGAGAGAAACCACGTCTACGATCGAAACCACACTCGGGTCGCTTGAGCTTCAATTCAATTTAACTTTGGTACGCTTAATTTAATTGCTAGCGATAAGAATCCTTCACTGTCCTGCTAGCCGGCAACGGAGGTTTTGTTTCACAAACAAAAACCAAAGTATTTTCATTCATTTTATTACCACGCAACATTTTGCACCAAACACTCCGTACGTGCAGGGCAGTACGCAACAAATTTGCTTTCCTTTTTTTTTTGTTCTTGGAAGGGATTAATGTTGAGGAAAGAAAAGCAGAAAAAAGAGAGAGAGAGTGGAAAATAGGTTAAGAACAACGGGTGCGTTTGAACCATTGTAAGACAACCGGATTTCGGCATTTTAAGTGTTTCGGTGCGCTTTCAATAATTTGGCATGGAAACATTTTCCCCCAAAAAATCTCAACCTTCCCACTTTTCCCTCATCTGTGTCGTAAGGTGATGGAAGGGAAAATTAATTAGTATTTTTTTCCCTGCCGCTTCTGTTTGATCCTTCTGCTGTTCACAACTTTTTCCGTAGGTCGTAGAAATATTTTTCTGCCCCAAAAAACCGCTCAGAACAATCTTGCCGCCTTTCGTAATTAATCAAAGGCTCATGTTTCCATGGTTGCGCATCCTGCATTATTCGGTGGATGAGTTTGAGGTATAGCGTAAGAGCCGTATCCTTTGGAAACCATTTCTGTGTGCATAAGTGTGTGTGTGTGTTTCCGGTGAAAAATTTATCACCCAAAACATCTCCTTTGGCGCACAGTTTGAGCACAGTGGCGAACTCTAGTTAGCAAAACCGCAAGTCGTGAAGAGTCGCGCATATCAGTGAACAGCTTTAAAGACGCCTATTAACAAGAGGTTTATTGATAAGCGCTGGAGAGAAAAAAGAGCTTCAATAACCATGCAATCGGAGCACGAAAATGATCGGGCTATTAATTACTCCCTGCACGGGGAAAATCTGTTTCGGAACAAGAATGTCCCGTTTCCGTGGCGATCCCGGCCGCGCCACTTCTGCTCGTAAAGCTCTAATTCGGTCAGTTCGGGGTGTCGCGGTAAGAATCTTTCGCTTTTCCTCAAACTCACCGACAGGGGATAAAATTTATAGCATCAATAAAATCTCAAATCCAGCCCAGAACACACTCTGTTTGACCTACGCCCGCAGGGTGGGAGATTGAATGTGAGGACAACATTTGCTTTCAGCAGCATCCAGCAGCATCCTTCTACATTCACTGTCGTTTCATATCGAGAAAGCAAATAAAGCATTTTGCCTTGTTTTATAGCTTCTGCCTGTTTTGTGGGTTAGAGGAAAGGTGTGGGGTTAAGTGGCACGGAAGGATCGAGAAGGAAAACAATTAAAAATTCTGTTCTGGGGGGCAAAAAAGAAACACACCATAAATTACTCTGTCGTCAATGGCGTTACCATTGACATTTGGCTGACCTCTCCCTCGTATCGCTTCCACTGTTGTGAAGCTACTTTATATTACCGCTAGCCGGATGGCTTGAATCCGATTTGCGATGCCCTCCTAAAGTGCACGAACTTGCTCGAGTGGTCAAGAGAGCTGCTTTAAGAAGAAGTACCCCACAACAGATAGGTACGGTTCGGTAGAAACTTAGTGCTAGTCCTATTTGCACATGTTTCTTCACTTACCCTCGGGCACAAACGCCACAAAACACACCGGCTCGTAGTCAGCCTGTTTCATGGGCCGTAAAAATTAGGATAAAATTGATTTTATGCCACCATAACGTAAACGTGGAGCATACCTACCCTCCCCCCGAGGGGCCATAGTAACGAAGTGTACAGTGTG
Source organism: Anopheles longipalpis (assembly GCA_016170015.1). Taxonomy (NCBI): domain Eukaryota; kingdom Metazoa; phylum Arthropoda; class Insecta; order Diptera; family Culicidae; genus Anopheles; species Anopheles longipalpis. The sequence goes on along the minus strand of CM028106.1, from coordinate 27,836,240 downwards.
AATACTTTTACCTTTTACCTTGTTTGGAGACGAAGCGGAAGCATAAAAGTTAGCAATAACAACCGTCCGCTTAAAGCCAACAACGGAAGCTATGCTTTAGCGCTAAGCTTAAGGACTTAATTATCGTGCCGTGGAAAAAGACGAGCTTTAACAACCTGGGTGCCTTTGTTTGTTGCTCTAAGGGTATTGCTATGATGCAGAGATACACTGTGGGGTGAAAATTCTATTGTTAACTTTACATCTCAAACCCGTAAGTCGTAAACTATTTCGCAAAACAATGAACAAAATTTTAGACTTATAAACTACTAGTGATTGTATATATGAAAAGATGATTAATTATCGATGAAGCGTAGATTGTCGATTCAAAACCTCATAATTTATGAGATAAACTGGGGTTGATAGCTGAAGCATCGTTTGTAACTTTGGAAGGGCAACACAAAAAAAATCCCGTGCTCTGATGGATTGCAGCTGTCACTTCCACAACTTATCGCGTTATCGCGTGCAAAATGGTAACGTGAAAAAAAAACAAACTCCAAAATCAAATCAAATGAGCATCTTAATCATTGCCAGAACTTAATGAAATTGACTAACCACATCCGCTAAAAGAACCATTTATAATCGTACAGTTAAAAACTCCCCCCGTGAGGTTTGTTCGCCTGGCAGCTGAAACGTATCGTTTCTCATTAAGCAGTAATTGTTGCTTTTGGTGACACAGTTGGGTGGAATATGAATGAACGATTATTTGAAAGAAAAAAAACCACACACTTTTCGCTGTTAAAAAAAAGCAACAAAACCATGCCAAATCCAAAAAGTGTGAAATCCTTTTCGATTCATTTGCATCAACCACCGTGCGTCTCCATTTACATTTCGATTACATCATTAATCATGTAATGAGAGGAGACATTTTGCCCGATTGTGCTATTAACAGCGTTGCCAGCTCGGGTATTTGCCTACTGGATCTACTGGAACGTTTTGGGTTTTTTGGATGAAATTAATTACCCCCGATTTGTCATCGTGTCGACTGGTCGGATTTTTTTTTTTTGCACGAGTCGCGTTTTCCCCCGTACGGTACGGATTATGTTCGATTATGGCTAGTTTTCGAGCGTTTCGTGTCATGAAGGATGGCTTGCAAAGTTGGTTCCTTTCTGTTCCGTACTTGAATGTGTTCGATGCGCGAGTTTTTCGCTCATTGAGCAGCATTTAATCAAACGAATTATTTATTGTCGATAGAATAGACGCGTGAATAAAAGAAAACGGAAGAGCTTTTGGTTGTTTTTATTGATAATAAAAGTGTAGACAAGAGAGAGAATATTTCCAATTTGATGTAAATGTGTTTAATGTAAAATGTCGACTTGCAAAGGCTTATTAATGTAGTATGTTTACATCACATGCTAAAAACACTGAGAAATAGATATTTTAAAATTTCAAATTGCATATTTTCAGGCGTAAGTACCTAGTATTTTTTTACTTCCGAATATTAAATAATTATACTAGGAAAATACTTTTAACTCATTTACGCAATTTTCTATTACATATTTAAGGTCGGGCTTCGTTTGAGATTATTTATGATTTATAGCTCAGATATACATTGGGCAGCATTTATAAAATGGCAATGTTTTGTAGACGTGTTCTCATTCGTTTCCTTAGAAGCACCCAATCAGTTGATATTTTGTTATTCCGGGCACCGAAAATTTCTCCATTTTTTGTCGTTTGTTTAACGCAAGAACATTTGATAGATGTACAGTACAGTACTACTTACCGGTGACTGCAGCCCTTGTTGATGTTTCTACTTTTAAACCCGCCAGTCTTTGCATATTTAATGACGCCTGAAAACCAACAAGCAAATAGGGTCGAGAATGGAAAACAGCTCTCAGTGCAAACAAACAAACATACAAAAAAAAACGGCAAATACCAGCAGTACACCAATCACCAAACAGTTTCATCCCGTTCCCGTTATGTAGGTGGAAAAAGTTCATTTCATTAAGTTAAATTTTAAGAGACACTACATGTGCGCTCGAATGTTTCAAAGCTGCAATACCATTCAGCAAGAGTTGGTTTAAAATTACAGCTTGTGAAACCCGATCAAATCATGTTACGCGGTGAACGAGGGTAAACCTTTTTCGTACAAATTTGTCACAAAATAATCCTTTTTGGTTGGGCAAATATTGAGTAGCGCCGGGGGAGGGGAAATTGTTAAACATTTCCCTCCACTCAAGTGTACGCGTGCGTGTGGTTTGCATACGTTTGAGAGCGAGAAAAAAAAGGAGAGTTAATACAATTTACTTTGATTTCATAGTTATTATGTAGTGCATTTACACGCAATTCATCCGCGGTTGCGTAATACGTATAATTACGACAATTTTCAAAACTATAATCATCAGAGTAGAATGGCTTCGTAAGCCATTTTTGCCGTGTGTTTCATGAACCCGTGTACCCATATTGTCATTTAATTAACAGTAAGAAGCAATCCAAAGTAGAACTGCAGTTCATTGCAACGGTTGCACAATTTGCAGCACATTACGCTGATGGTGCAAATAATCATGATCATCAAAATGGACCGTTTTCAAATGGAAAGTTAAAATCTTTCCTTGTAGCCTCTGCTTGTTATTAAACGAAACCATGCATGTGAATAAATCATGATACACTGTACACTTGCATTTAGCGAAACTGATGTTTATGCATTTTCATTTTATTATCCCAACCGCTTTAAAAAAAAAAGAATGGTACCAATCCAATTTCCCGCTTCGATGTGATGGCAATCTTTTATATTTTGAATAATTTTCTCCACCACTACGCTGAATCATGAATGGCACAGAAGGAAAAAACAAAATGGCATCCGCGCTAATGAAACTTCTACATTAACGTTCCAATCTGATGAGTTTCGTCATCGTGTGGTGACGTTTAATTTTGGGTTTTACCCTTAGTTTCTGCCGCGCTGCTAGCTTCCTTCTCGCCACAACTGCCCATTTCTGTTGGTTGGTATGAAGAGCGACCATGTTGACAAGCGCCAACTGCAAACTTGTCGAACTTTGGGCCAAACTTCTTGCAAAAGGCAGCTCATAAATTATCTCTCCCCGAAGATGTCAACAGTGTGGCGCGGGTGCTTCTGTTGGAAGCATCTTTTTTTTTAAGGCTTTTTGTGTGTTTTTATTGCTCAGAAGGAGCAAGTTTGTGTTCCATTTTCAAGCCAATTCATTCCGGACATGGAATGCACCCGGTAATTGGTTATCGTGCAAGGATGTTGCAAAGATAAAAGTTGCTCCTTCTTTTGCATCCGTAATGTTCGCTTCCCTTTTCTTAAGTCGGTTAAATCTTAATCAAAATATGCAATGAAAAGTTTCCCCGATTGGAAAGACGGAATATGGCGCTTGTTATGCAGTCAGTAGGTTTAGATCAATCGATTGTAACAACCTATTACAGAGTGCAAACTCCCACAGCACGGTAACGGCCAAAAGAGCACCTTCTGTTTGGGTTGTAAAATGGAGGAAATAATGGGCAATAGTTAGACGATGATACTGTAGACTAGCGACTAGTTGTCACACTGCGACAACTTTGCGTCTTCGGCACCGTGTTTGGTGGCCGTGCTAAAGTTCTTCAGTCGTACCACTTCGGTTGAGTGCGTGTCAACAGACTAAACTTTGCGGTCGGACACACCACACCTCCGGCAAACATTGTCCGGTATTGTCCGAAGGTGGACGCATTTAAGCGCGACCTACATGGACGTTAGATACCGCACCCATAAAAGCGATACGCGGTGCAAATTATGGTTTATGAGTTTGGACATAATATTATTTGCCTACCATCCTAAAGTGCTGGGAAGCAACACACGATGCGGAGTACTACACAAGAGGCAGATGCATTACACTCTTGCTGTTTTGCAACGGTCTTCACTATCTTCCGGTTCAGTACGGTTTTTGGGGACACTCGATTGTTCTCCAACCAAGTATGGAAGTGGTCGGTATAGGTTAAACTGTAAACCTTCTTCCAGTCCGTGGCGCTCACTGGTTACACTGTAGCACTTCTGGAGCAAGGTCCGGAAAAGCCCGAAAAACCGCAAGCTGCTGCGGTAGTACATGGCACTATAAGTTGCATGTAACAGCCGGCTTCCAGGGTAACTAACGATCCAGTGGTTTCCCGCGGTTGCATTCACTGTTTCATCCTGTGTGTTTTTTCTCTTCTTCATCAACATAACCACCGCAACATTCTCATCTTGCGTGCATTATCCGTGCAACGTAACGAGAAGGCAGCGATCTACTTCGCTTCGTCAACTTTTGCTTCAATCTCGCAATACCATGTTGTGCTGTGTCGTGACGGAAGTAAGACGTACAACAACAAAAAAACAACAACCCACTCTAATGAACACTTTGTGACAGTAGCCTTTAGCAAAGGTGGCTTTTTGTGCGATGTGGCTCATTAACGGTGATAAAACATTAAATGAAACTTGTGGTGACCAGCGGTTCACTAATGTAGAAATAATTACTCGTTACGGCGAGTGACCGCAAATGTGTTCGGATGTCATTCAAAATATCTAAAATGGTTACCGGGAAAACAATCAGCTATGGAACTTAGTTTATCTGTGTTTTTTATTTAAACTGAAGATTTATATTTCAAGCATCAAACAAGTGTTTAGGGTTGAGAAATTTCTTATAGTCTTTTTTTGTATAAATTTTATCTATATAATATGCATTTCTGTTTCCAAATTGTTCATGGATATCTGCAGTATCTAAAATTGTTCGAATTCTTGACAAGATAAAGGCAAGCATGGAATACTTTCCCAAATTTAAATTTTTTTTTCTGGAGTAGACCATCTCTTTATAAGTCGACTAGAACCTCTACAAATAATAAACATTCATACACTTTACAATGAATTACCGGGGGGCGGCCCGGTGGTGCATATGATAAACGGCGCCTGTCCACACGGCCGGACCGGGTTCAAATCCCATCCGGACCGTCCCCCCGTAGCAAGGACTGACTATCCGGCTACGTGGTAAAAATAAGTCTAGTAAGCCAGAAATGGCCGGCGTGACCTATAAGGTCGTTAAAGCCAAGAAGAAGAAGAACACTTTACAATTTTTAAGATGTATAAATATTATCATCTAAAAGTTTCTCAAGTTTCGCCATTCGTTTTCTTTAAATAAAATATTGATCCTTTTTTTTTCGCACTACAGTGGCTGGCTTCGCAACATTGTGCACGCCTAGATCCGGTTCACCGGTTGATCAAGCTGGTTACATACCGGAACAAAGTAGCACCAACCAGACCGACGGAAAAGATGTGCATCCTTTCTTCCTTCTTTTTTTTTTGGTAACAGCTTTTCCCATGGAACTCGTCGAATGATAGCAATGGTTCAATCTTCGACCAATCTTTTCATCGTAAATTGATTCCGAAAAGGTTTCCGTTTCCTGCCTCATCCAAAAACCGAACTGCCACGGGAGCATGGTTCGAGACGCAATGAATGAATCGGAACCGATTCCGGCAACAACCATGCTTCAAAATGGTAACCGGGACACTAAGGAGAAAAATGTCCTTGAGAGTGGGAGCGATATCAATTTCATTTCTGATACACGCTTTTACGCTTCGTCGCGAATGTCTTTTCAAATGCGCTCGAGGAACTTGTCTGTAAGGGGGTTTCTTTTCGTTTTTTTTTTGAATTTGTGATAATCTCGTTCACGCGCTTCAGACTGTATCCAAATCTCGCCAACGCCTGGTGTGTTCAGACGATCGATCGGGCCTCCACTATTGGCTCTTTCGATTTTTGGACGAAAAATTTAGGACGAACTCGTGTCGGAGGGTTCGAAGATCTTAGCAACACCAATCTCAATTGGAAGAAGTTTTCTGCCACTTTGAATGAATCTGTACGCTGAACTGTACCTGTTCTGTGAAGTTTTTCATTAAAACAAAGCGGTATAAATTTAAAACTCATTCTCTATTTCCGCTCAAAGGAATACTTTAGAATGGATGATTCTTTTTCTCGAGTTTGTCTTAAACATTCCCGTAACACCTCTAACGGGACTAGTCTTTAAATCTAGTCAAAGCAGTATGATCAGTTTCGCGAGAGATCTCTCTATTGCTACTCAGTGAAAAATAGACAACAAAGATTCGATTTTCTTACGATGCGAATAATTGAAAGTCTCATCAACTTCAGCTGAAGCAAAAGAAACAAAACAAAAACAAGGTGAATTGAAAGTGTTTCTTCCTTTGAACTATCTGACAGATGTTCGCCACGTTGCACCTAACGAAGTTTACCGTTCCGCAAGGCTACTAACAGAAGGAAATTGACTTCTGTTTTAAGCTAAAATACGAACTGCTGCAAAGTTACTGTACACGTGTCTCAAGCAACACTAGCACCGTACCCCATCCCGAATGGATGGCACCAGAGTAGAGCAGATGACACGCTTTCATCAATTGCAGAATGGTTCCTTACTCAATCGTCGTCTTTGCCCGTCATTACCGTGAGATCGTCAATTCCGGAAGAAATTGAAACGGCTTCTTCTTCAGCTATATCCGAAGGTTTCGGTTTTATTTTACCATGTCTGTTGGCGGTGACCTATCAAGATGTCGAGCGCTGTCGCTTTTGCGAATGTGTCGATGCCGGTGACGAATGCCGCTCATAAATGATAGTGTCTAGGAATATTGTCATTCTGCACAAGTTCTCTTCGGTCGTAGACGCTTTAGTGCTCGTCTGGCGAAAACCACAACTGGCGTGGCAGTCACCGGCTGGAGTGTGTAGTCTCGGTTCCGTCCGGTAGCTTTTGTTCGTGGAAGCTTTTCCACTTGTCAGTACTTCGTCAGCAGGTTGAGCAAAAAAACAGAAAATCGCACACAATCGAAAACAGTAATAAGTGTGCGGGAAATAACAAGGAAAATGGCAAACATTTCTTTGTCTCTTGTGAGTGTTTTTTTTTGTTCGTTTTTTTTTCAGTACAGTTTCACCTTAAAGGAACTACTAACCATCATGACTACTTTCCTTCGCTTTTGCCTTTCACCGTGAATTGTTGAGCGGGATTATGCAGCGACATTTCCATTCAAATTGATTTTATTTCCTCTTTCGCAACTTCCATTCCATTCCCAACCATGACAATGGGGTGTGTAAGATGGAAGGAACGTATCATCTTCGTGCGCGAAGGAAAACCAGGGGATTATAGTGGTCGACGGTGAAAGAAGGACAAAGAAAGAACGTAGAAAACACAATAAAATTGACGCATTGTTACTGCTGTCACTTGTGTCAACCGGCGCGAAGCCGGAGACGATGCACACCGCCACTAAATTCACTATTCGGAGGAAAACTTTCCAACCGCATCACAATGTAAGTGAAGATTGAAGACGGTTTCTATAGAAAAGAAAGGATTTCTTTTAGGACGCTGATAAGAAGATCGATAAATGAATTGAAGAGAATATTATCAGTATGTTGGAAGAAAAAAGAAAGATGAAAATCAATTATTATATTTATCTTTTAAGAATCCTCTTGCGCTAGGAATTCCTTTTAGTGTAGGAAGACACCAGAGTCACCCACAGAATGATGAAAGTAGACACAACTTTGACATGTATTTCAAATGTTGAACCACTCGGATGGAAGGATCGGACAAGCGGAATGCACACCGACAAGTACTAAAGGTATTAAGTCGGGAATAATATTTTTATTGGAAAATCTTCGTTTGTTGGAAAATCTTTTCTTCAGAAATTATTTTGCTCACTGCATAAGACGATCGGTCGGTTATGTTTGTTTTCAAGTCCATTTTCTTGTGTGTATTTAGGTGACCGCTGTGAATGGCTACTGAAGTTGGTAAAAGAAATTATTCTGTTTCGTTTTTCATGAGTGGTTTCCTAGTAAAGCATTACATTTTCTAGCAAACAGATAAAACCGATGCTGCCAACATGTGAAACGCATTGAAGTGTGGATTGCACTGTAAATACTTGGATAGAATTTTCCATCCAACCGACTCACTTTACGATAGCGTGGTGTGCGGGAAAGTGTAAGACCATACTATCACACTTCCATCCGAAAGACTCCTATGGTAGGAAAACACCCTTGACTCAGTAGCCACACACTGGAAGTAGTAAAACATTACTTTACCGAGAAAAGTCATTCCTTAACGGGACGAAGCGCTTGAGGACCATCGTAAAACAACATCAACTGTTCATCAGCAAGCTTGGGGAAGGTTTGTGGTTTTGATTTCAATAAAGTAAACCGAATCCTCTGTTCATGGTTGGATGATGTCCAGTAGATGTATCTCCAGTCCAGTCTACCTAAAGTCCTAAAGAACTTCCACAAGGTGCTTTTCCTGTACAAAAACATCGTCCGTCAAAGTGAGGTTTTACGATCCGAACGCATCTATTCTACGTTTCACATCGAAGAGCAATCAATGTGAATGTCCCTAGAGGACACGCACAAAAAAAAAGAAACAAAATGAAAATCAAAGATTTATCTTCACTCGAAACGTCAATTGATAGTTAACTCCATCCAAGCTCAGTGATCGATGAGAGATAGAATCGAGATGACTTCAATGGGTGAAAATGGGGGAGTAAATTTTCACCCCACTTTATTACATTTCACTGCCAGTAAATCAATCTCGCGTGCAAATGTGAGGTGTGTCGCAAGTCCATTCGTTTGGAAACAAACAGACAAACGCAACGAAAAACAAAAACAAAAAACAATCTCCCCACAAGCACACAAAGTCACCTGAACTGGACGCACCGGTCCAAACGAGGAAAACACAGAAAGAGTACAGTAGGAGCCGGTATTAGATTTATGAGTCCATGTTTACATCACCGAAACGTTTAACCGCGTACGGTACGGGACCGAGTCTGAAGCGAGAGCTGCATTCATGGGGCATGTGCAATTACTTCAACGAAGCGACATTATTAAATTTGCCGAAATAATGAAGATTTGTGGTCTATGATCGAGGACGGATGGATGAGATTCTCGATGGCCGTTTGTTAGGTTTTTTGGTTTTTGCTGCTGGTGTTTGCGCGTGAGTATGGGAGGCCTTCGAATACGCCCAATACCATCGATCACTGGTGGACATATTTTTAACCAACTTCTCATTCGACGCTTAAAGAATCGCAAAAGAAAAAAAAATGAACCGAAATAGCACACAGCTACGCCTTCCATTCACTGCGCAGACAATGGATTTGGAGTGCATTTTCGACACAACTGCAGCCCACACAGCTTCGATAAATTTCCCTGACCTGGTACTTTAGCTCCTACCCATACTCCTCCCCCATCTAACAGGCACACATCGACCAGGTTAAAATGCCACAAAAGCCAAACAAAACGGGCCCTGCAAGCCGTACGCGTTTGTGCCGGCGAAAGGAAGCTCTGGAGAAAAAGAAAAACACCCACCAAAGCCCAGGAACTCTTGGAGCGTTTTCGTTGAATGAAAAACGCGCCGCCTTCTAAACGCCGCCGCCGGCCATAACTCGCTTTTTGGTGGCCAATAAATTAGGAAAACATATTGCTTCGCCATCTTCTTTCGGCACTGGTTCGAGTGTTTTGACCGCTGGAGCTGAAGTATAAACCTAAAGAAGCAAACAAAAAAATCATACTCCCACCTTCGCACCAGTTTTGCACTAAACGGTGGACGATCTTTCTTGCCACGATTTGTTTGCAACGATTCTGGCCCAGTTGGTCTAGACGGCACGCTTCCGGTGCCTGGTACTGGTGTGGTTTTGTTTCGCGTTTTGTATGGTTCTATGTGTGTGTGTGTGTCTTTTTTTCAACTTCAACTGAGTATCTCAAATGCGCGAAACGATTTAACTTCCGGTTCGGAATGGGCGGCCCGGTATCGCATGCTGGCCAAGCGACCGGAAATGAATTGCATTCATTTTGTTTCGTATTTTTCCCTAGAGGTGACTGTTTTTTTGGGAGAGCGGAAAAGTGTAGGCATTGAAGGATGCGGGGGGATGTGGAATAGAAGGGTAGAGAATTGGACAATCGAATAGGACCCTTGGTGACTTGAGGTCACTTTTGGTGTGCTGTAATCACCGAGACATGGTGTTTGAACTACTCGTCGGATGCCCTTTTCTGTGGCTGATAGCTTAAAGAATGGAAAACGATACAGAACAAATAGATACGATTACGCTAAACGGGGTTTGAAAACAAATATTTTTCATTTACCTTTTTGTTTGAGTTTTCCAATTTGGTGAGTTTTTTTTTAGTTTTAAAAACTATTCTCTTTGCGTGGAATAATGGATGTGATACCACATACGCTGAAATTTTTAAGCTAGTTCTTAATGTAAACTATCCTTGAATGTTGTTAGAAATTGTAATACAAATTATAAACAACCGGGCGTCTCCATTAAACATGATTAAATTGAAAAATTTATAGAAGTTTTATTTGAATTTAATTCACAACCAAAATTTATATAACATATTTGTTATGTTGTCATCAAACTTCTGAATGTTCCAATCAACTATTTGTAATTTGTTTCTATAAAGCATTACTAGTATCTTCTCGGGCGGCTCGGTGGTGCATGTGATAAACGGCGCCAGTCCACACGGCCGGACCGGGTTCAAATCCCATCCGGACCGTCCCCCCGTAGCAAGGACTGACTATCCGGCTACGTGGTAAAATAAGTCTAGTAAGCCAGAAATGGCCGGCGTGACCTGTAAGGTCGTTAAGCCAAGAAGAAGTATCTTCTATTCAATCATGATTAGATTTGCGGGTGCAGATTATAATCAACCAGGCGTCTCCATCAAAAGTGACTAAATTGATAAATTTTCAGAAATTTTATTTGAATATAATTTTTAATTACTAATGCTCTAATCAAATATTTTTAATTTGTTTCTTGAAAACATAACTGGTATTTTCTATATCATCATAATTTTTGTTTGAATTTTTTTCTGAGTTTTATACATTTAAAATCAACGCTCAGTACAAAAACATAACAAAAACAAAAAATACTAGTACGATAAAAAAAAATCAAAAGGCAGAAAGCAAAACATCCATACCTTCAGCAAATGGAAACGTTCGTCGCACTGCAGCACAACTGTCACAGCAAATCGTTACTAATGATTGCCACAAAGGCAAGCGCCGGGACGAACGTTCTCATCATTGTCGTCTGTGTCGCACCAGACGTACGCAAAACTCGTGACTCGGTTTGTAGCCTTTGACTTCTCAAGCGTCATGATTTCGTTTGATGACGGTGATGTTTTCATTCGGTTCTATTTGCTGTTTGCTGTTGTTGTTTTTCCGACGCAAAAGAGATGTATCATCTATTCGATGCAGAAGATCAAATATACCCTTGCGAAGGTAACGATTTAATGTGATTTTTTTCTTCTTGTTTCTTTTGTAGGTGAGTGATTGCAGAGCCAGAGCATCATATTGGACTGAAACATAGTTGTAAGGTAACTTAAAGATTCTTGTTTTAAACTAACTCTCAAGTACAGTACCAGAAATAGGTTTCTTTCCAAATATAATTCTCAATCACTAAAAATTGACGATATACTACACCGGAATGTTTACTCATCTACCAAATAACCTCTTTTCATCTACACCCTTCAGTTACACCCTTGAACGAAAGTGTAGCGAACTGAAACAGATCTTCTCGTACCGGTGCAAATCATTTGTAGGTCGGTTCCAGATTCCAGAACCATCGTTCGGCTCCGTTCTAATTTCACTAATAGCACACGAGCAGTTAACATTCGTCGGAATCGTACACGCACAACGAATTTTAAGCAATTTATTAACTTCACCCATCCCAACAAAACCTAAAAACCACAACCCGACCACAATGTTTGCCTTGGCAATAAACACATTTGGATGGAAAATTGGAAAACTAAACTTCACTACAATCTTCCAGGCGGTGCGGTCCCTCTTTTAAACCGCGCATCACAAACAAAAACACACCAGAAGATGCTTTTAACTTGCGTGAAATGTTCCGGAATGGGAAATCTGGCCCAAACCCAGCGTTAACCTTTTCCCCGGTGCGGGTTGAGCGTTTGTATGCTTCGCTCACCGGACGCGCTCTTTCGCTTGTTTGAGCTTGCAAAACCAGGGATGTTACTTACGATTGGTATAGCGCATCTACGCAAACTACACCATAAACTCTAGGCCGGTTGTCCTAGTTTTACACCAGCCCAGGCTATACGCGGAGCCTGTTCAAGGCATGGCAGGGAACGGTGTAAACGAACCGAAAGGTATCGAGCTGAAAGTTCGGGATATATTGATGTGGAAAATAAATATGTTTATGTTTGCTGTTAACAGAGCACGATCAGTGTGCCGGCAGTGCGCAAATATTGTAACTTTGTAAATTACGAAACCGGATGATACGGCTCGTCGCTGGTGAGTGGTGTACCAAATTTTGTGCCCAATCTGTATGGTGGCAAGTAGCCGTGTGGTGTGGTTTGTTGAAGCTTTTACCGGAGGCTAATTTATGAATCTGTTTCGATACTGGTAGCAACAATTGTAAATAGTCTCCGCTGCTACCGATTCTCAATCAAAACGGTGCCATACCCGGGAGGCTTCGTTTTCAGGAGCTGGCAGAATCTTTGGGCATGTTTCATGGTTGGGAATAAGAAGAAAATATTGTTATTCAAATGGACAAATTGCTCTCGTCCAAAAAATCGTGTTATTTAATAAGCAATGAGTTAATTAGCAGTGAGTTAATGATTGCTAATTGTTTAAGAAAATACAAACAGTGGCTTCTGACAGTCTTCTACCTTTTGTTTGTATAATAAAACACTTTTCATTTTAAGTTAAGTGCTAGACATTGTTTGAAGATGAAGTTTTTATCTGAAGCGACTTCAAATTTTAGAACTTCAACTTCAGATTTTAGTACAGATGATATGGATATATGTATTTATTATCTCACCAATATTTTGTCCAAAAGGGTTTTTTTATGAAAAGATTTTTTAAGTTTAAACTTAAAAACATTGGTTGAGTAACTAGCCAGCCATATATCTCACATGGTGTTAAGTGTGAGGTGCTCAGTTATGAGCTAATAAATGACACTCGCACTGTACTTTGAACTGCTAAATTCAGCTCGCACAATTTATAAATATAATTAGTTTCTTCACAAAATAAAAATCTACCAAAAAACCGTTCCACGATGATTTACATATACGCTCATTAAGCCTAATTTATGTTATTCTTTCTTTATCCTCGCTCAAGTAACGTCATATTTGCAATTATGTTTTTCTTCTCTGTTTCGGACTAGATCGCATTTACGAGATTTAAAAGCACCATCGCATACCCCTTAGTACGAATGCCCCACCGAAAAAAGGCCCACCATACTTCAAGATGACGTTTTAATTAATGTTATATCTTCTCGGCAAACTTTCATTATATTTCATCTACACCGCGCACCCACGGCATTACCATCGGGTCGGGTCTTCAATAAGATGACTGGTGTTTTTTTTTCTCTTTTATCGCTATCTCTATTTTGTGATACTCACTCCAGATTCCAGTTTGCACCATTTGTCAGTTTACCGTTTTGCGTTTGTTTCTTCATCCTTTTGGCTGTGCGCTATGCGCCAATCGGTGATGTGAAGTGGTTAGAATCAGTGGAAAAGATGAACGAAAACGGAGAAACTGCTTCTGATGTCATTCCGTGTCGGAATCTATACACTTCTACGGGGTGCCAAAGTACACTCGCAAAAATACCCACAAAAACCGAAGGTTTTTGGCCAACTTTTGACCAGATAAGCCATTGGTGGCGCCAACGAATTTGCTGTATAAATAGTGTGCCTCAGAAAAAAGTGCTTTTCTTTCCTTTTATTTTCCTATCTCTTCTAGAAATTGGTCCACCAAAAAAAAAACAAGAGGCAAGAAGTTGGCTTACCTTTTCTCTGATTTCACGCGCTTCATTGTTATTTCGTATCGAGAAAAAAACGGGGATATACCTTTGTCCGATAAGACGTTCTAGTATGAATTATGTATACACTTCCAAAACGTCTACCAGTCGCTCAATCTACAAATCGCGTGCAAGTCGGTGTACATGTCGAAACATCTGATACAAGATAATAATGTTTAAAAGGTGCATTCCAATTAAGTACGATCCTTGCCTGCTCACAATCGCACTGCAGTCAATGGTAGCTTAAAATCCGTACCACGTGGTGTCCACTGCTCAGAATCAGTTCCTGTCTATAGTGCGCGCTTTAATTATTCTACACCGGACCGTCGCATAAAAGTTTTTTTTCTCTCTCCTTGAAGCTGGAACTGACACAGGATTAGCACAGTAGTGCAGTAGCCTTATAGCTGCAGGGACGAAAACGATGGACGACTTGTCACGTTCACTTGCCACCTACAATTATTTCACTATCCTTCTTGTTTGCTGTGTGTTTTCTTTTTTCTTTTTGCTCTCTCAACTCGCGCGCTTGTTGTGCATTTTCCCGCTGCGAATGCGGCATCACCAGAGCAGACCAGAGAAATTCATCGCTCTTCCAATCCACCAATCCAATAAGCTAAGCGACCATCCAAACCGACCAACAATCTGACCAAGTGGACGTGACATTTTCTATCTCTAGTCCCTCCGGGCGCTTACCAGCACGAACCACACGGAACAGCAGTAGGAAAAATGCATTTTCACTTTTCTTTTATCGGGATACTATCTTCATCGTAAGGGACCAGCAGTAACAAAATAATAGCAACAACTTCACTAAAAGGAGACACAGCAGGGACACAATGTTGAAGAAAATCTTGCTGAAAGATTCGCATCCACTGCAGCATGAGCAAAGCTGTGTGCAAGAATAATCCCAAAGTCTGAAACTTCACGGGGAAGATGAAATGAATGAAAATCCACTTTTCACCACACCGAAACGAGCAGCCATTCCGCACCGGAGTGGAAGCTGGTGGTAATAGCATCGCAAAGACAGTCGGAAAGGATTATGACTTTTTTAATTTTCTTCATTATGTGTGTACGCCACATCGTCGTCTTCGTGTTAGTCGTCGTCGGACCGTTGTCTGGTGCGCTAGAGTATCGTCATCGTGTGGTCGTTGTCAAATCCACTCGGGAGATGGTTTAAGGACGTTCGCGTTCTCCTTCAGCGTTCTCCATTAAGTGTAGCATCCTTTTTGGGGGAAGGGAGGAGGAGGAAAAAGGAGAGAGCGACAGGCCTATACCCCCGCCCCTCCACCCCCTTCCCATCTTACTTTTTCAACACGCAAAACGGTTTGTCCGCGATCGAAGAGCACCGAGATTGGTCCGGCAGAGGAGTCGTTCTGCTTCATCGCCAGCTAAAAAGGATAAGTAGGTGGATGGAATCCTTAAACGAGATTCGCTTCTACGGGTCGATCGCCGAAGGGTATGTTTCTTTGTAGAAGAGGAAGAGAGAGAGAAGAAGTGGAAGTGTTGCCAACGATGAACCCATTCTAGCTACCAACTTCCTCCCATTCTCTCTCAATCTTTCCATCCCACCCTCATCGCCGAAACGTCAGGTTACCGTTTCAAATATCCCTTTTCCTGGCTAACGCCTTTGGCATAAAAAAAGGACTGGCCAGCACGGTTGCTTGAGATGATTATCTTTTATGTCTCAGCGGAGGATTTCCGCTTAAGTGCATTCTTGCTTTCTTGATGTTCGCCGGTGTTTAGTTTTCCGGCGCGTCTGCAAGCGTCGAAAATGGATGGAATGTGTGACTTTCCTGCTAGAAGCAGGCGCCTCCAATAACGATGACAGTTTCAATGGGTTTGGTGTATAAATTCATGGATAACATGACACAGTTCTGTTTTTCGGAATGTTTAAAAACGGTCCGTTTGGATTGCCCGGAACGATGGAGAGTGAGCGGAGCATATTGACGGTTCTAAATTAATTTTTTATTTTCTTTTATTAAATAACCATTAGAATTCGAAGCCTTTAAGAACTTTAATCGGTAGTTAGTTTTAGTTTAATCAAAGCCTATGAAAATATTCACTTTAAAATCTTATTCCAACATTCCAACACTTCATGTTTTTCTATCAACGATTCAGTGATGACTTATCCGTCCTTGTACGGTCCACTTCCCAAATAAAAAAAAGCAAAAACTCAAAAATCATTTACAGAACACCCTATTAAAGTAGAACCAACTTTTGAGCCATTTTTTTTTCTTGCCCAATACTTTTAACAAAACTCAACCCGATTAACCGCGGCTTTTCCCGATGAAGAAAATGAAACATGACAATAGAAGGTTTGGAGCTAAAAACCAAAGTGGTGTGGAGAAGAGCAAAGGGAGGGAAGGGGGGGAAAGTTAATTTTCACGCCCATTGCTGAGGAGGAATCTAATTAAGAATACACCGAAAAGGTTCCAATTACCGATCCGATTATTCTGCAACCGTTGCGTGGGTAACATTTTCACCGTAGGCATAGTACCACCGGTGGTCCCAAAAACGCCGGAAATCTACAATTGAAAATGATTAATGACTTTGAACAGTTTCTTGCCAATGCTTCTTTAAGTTTTCCCTCACCGGTAACTTTAGGGTATGATCGTATCGGAGAAAAGGTTATTTTTTCACACCCAAAACCTTTAAGGTGAAGTCTCAGAAGGTTGAAGGAGATAAATATTCGACTACAAAATGAAATACTTTCTGTGGCTAGCATATAAAAAAGGGGAAAGTAAAAGTGAACTTTCTACCAATCAGCTATATGATTGAGCACTTAGGAAGGATTAATGGAAGTAGGTTTGTGCGTTTTTTTTCTATTGCAAAAATTCTTGTTGAATAGAAGAAAAAACCAGATTTAAAACTGTAAAAGAAAGCCTCCATTTGTCAGTCCCAGTCTTCCACCAGGCTTAACACATCAAGCTGCAAATCCTCCGAACGGTGCGAAGTTGACAGTTTTCATCGTTTTACAAAGAAAGCACATGGCAATACTATCTTCGCGACAAACAAGGCTCAGCTTGGAACAATTTTTATCGCTCCATTTGTTACTTCCAATGCGCTATTTGCCGGGCACAACGGCAAACAAGTGCAATCGAAGAAGTTGTCGTGCTTATCATTCCTGACGACGGTGAAGGTTTTCGTTTGTCTCATTTTTTTATTTCCTTTACAAAAAAAACGATTTCAAGCAATGTTAAAAAAGGGGCCACAAAACTCGTCCTAAACTGAGGAAGAAAAATGATGCTGTTTTGCTAAAACTTTCCTGCCAACTCGTTTGCCCTCTGGGCACAAGCGACGAGGTGTTATTTATGAAATCGTTTATAATTTCTTCAACACGGGCTCCCTCGTCCCTTTAAGGGTCCCACCGTTTTGCTAACGGAATGGGGTTAGATTTGTTGGCATTCGTTCTTTTTTTTTTTGTTATTTCCACAACTATGAATGTCTTTCTTTGAAAGCACCGTGAGGCGAATGGCCGGGCTGGTAAGTCTTTGCAGCACGACGAGCCAACGACAGTAAACAAACGATCGCGACAACAAACGGGTGATAAATCCTTTACTCACCCACTGAGATAAGCTTCGCACGTACCGAACGGAAAACGGGTTGGGTTCCTTTGTGCAAGGATGCGCTAAATTGAAGCTTTACGTACGCACAATGCACACTGCACACTGGATTTGCTGCAAAAAAAACGGACAATTCTTCTTGCGCTATTGTGTGTAGTACGCGAGACACCTTCACATTGGTGTTTAATCCCTTTCGGGACACTTCGCAAAAGAAAAACACGAGCCAGAAGGGGATAAAGTTTAATCGTAAACAAACAACACCATACAAAAGACATTGTGTTTTGTGAATGAAAGGGTTACCCCGGTTGCTCTCAAAAGGGCAAACATATCTTTAAATATGCTCTCCACAGAGAAAACACATTTTCAAGGTGCTAAAGATAAACACTCAATTGAGTTAGATAAAAGTAGGTGAATGTTGTTTGAAGAACAGTTCAACTCAATCCGCTTCTTCTGCGTGTCGCAAGGAACTCCACGAGAAACGGTAGAAACAATATCATTCACACCAAAAAGGTGATTCAAACTTGTCACCTCAGGGGACTAACGTCAATCAGCAACAACTGATACCTGCAGACGGAGGAGAATGAAACAAAAAAAAACATTCTCCCTAGATACATTTTCTTCGGGTGAATATTGTCAAACCTTGGTTAGGGAGCAAAAAGTTGTAAAATAAGATCAAACAAATCGAATTAGTAAAGGAAGACCATTTCCTTTATAGTTCGCAATCTGTCATCCATAAAGTCAATGCTATGAAATCAGATTAAGCTTAAACCTGTTTTACCTTTGGCATGGGTGTGATTTGTGTTGAGTTAATATTTAAGCTTTAAAGGTGGCTAATAAACCAATCAAATAAATTACTCTTGTTTGATTTAAACAGTTCAACAACACTCAGTTCGGTATTTGACGGGCTACAGAAAGGACAAAAATGCATACTTTCAGGCGTTAGTCTTACCTTTTATCACATTGAATTAGCATGGTAGAGTTCATGGATTGGAGAGAATAGAATTGTGAAATGTTTGTTGTCTGATCTTTCGAATGCGATGCAGAGTTCCGGATTGATTTTTTTAAATTGAAAATTAAATTTGGATATAAATCATGAAAATTGCACTAAGAGCATCACGATAATAAGGACCGTGTTATTCATTACATCAACATTAGTTTTGCATTGAAATCATCTTTTCATTCCAGTTCAAAATCAATTATTACTCACATCAAATCAACTGTCATTATTGTGACAGAATTAATATTAGCACGTTATCCTTATCCTTACAAGAAATGTAAACATATGTCCGTGTAGAACACACACCATCATCATCAATCCAATGTGCAACTGTTTCAGGTCAGATAAGTTCCCACCATTATTGGTGTGTATTGAAATAGCCTCTGCAAACCATCTTAATAGCTTTCGACTTTTCCTTTTGCCTCTCTATGGTGGAACAAAATTGAACAAGAAAACTCGACCGACTTGACTGTTCTCTTCCCTTGGGCAATAAATCGTCACTAATCGAATGATCGTGCAGTGACTTCTAGCCTTCTTGCGACCTTCTCCGGACACACATTCTGCGCTTATCATCTTCCGACATACAAAAACATACCGCACGGACGGACAGTCCAGTCGGGGTTCCAGTGTGCAGTTTCAGTTCATGAAACTTTCTGACCTTAGAATTATGAACGTCTTCTGCTAACCAATAAAGTAACGAACGGAACGGAATGAATGTATGGGAGACGTGTCACGCACTGCTTAGCAACAAGCCAATATCCTAATGCCCTCCGGGCACCTTTCTCTGACGATGCGGATAACTTTTGCCAGAACCACACATAAAAATTCATCAACCAGAAACAATATGCCTCGGCGTGTTCTTGGTTTCTCTTCTACTTTTTTTCTGTTTGGCTAATGGGGTTGAGGGGTTGCAAATGGAGCTGAACGGAAGCTATGAATGAGCGAATCAACATTAGCTGTGTTTGCCACCCACGAACCAGACTAACCTGGTATTCCACGAAGGTTATTCCACGTCGAATAAAATATGACGATCATTATCACTGTTGTTTCATCTTCGCTGCTGCTGCTGCTGCTGTATATGGAACGGTATCACTTCCCATGATCGAGAACTCCATCGACAGGTGTTGACCGTAAATCAAATCGGGAACGGAGCAATTCTTTTGACGCACCATCCATGTGCAGAACGGTATGTTCGGTTGTCTTTACTAAATGATGATGACAAACAGAATGGGAATGGGAAAATCTTCGACAGACAGACTGTGTGCTGTTGTCCTGTCAGTGTGGTTCGACATTTTCATGTCAAATAACAAATCAAACCAAACACGCATATGGTATCGTTCTCCGGTACTGGTGGTAGAACAAATAGAAAGATTACAAGCCGTAACAAATGGTTTCAATGTTTAGCCGTTCCTTTCCCTGCCTTCTTTAGGGCAGCAGAAGCAATGCATCGTTCCAGCACAATGTGTACAGCACGATAGAGATCTCGATTTATTGAACCGATGAGCAAAAACCCCTTTTTGCTACAACCACTCATGTGTCTCGACAAACAGTTGCACGCATTGTCGTGCAGAAATATCGTCTGAAGTCGAGATTTTATCTCGTGTGCGTGTTTACGCTCACTTGTAGGGTACGAGACTATTACTTACGGCCGGAAAGGCCTCTCAACAGCGTCCATTTTGTGACATGTTCGCTCTATTGTAGTGTGAATAAAATCCTGTTTCCAGTAAATTGAAGAATACGCATGAGCAACCAAACATACGGTATTACTTTGCTGCCACCGGGGAAGGTCCATTCGACAATGCTTGCCGTGAGGCGTGAGGCTTGCAAACTACTTCAGCCGGAAGATGTCTTAGTTACCATACGGAAATGAAGCTAACCACCAGTCGGTCTCAAAACAAGAAGGAATTGATTGTAAATTTTGTTTTCTTTTACTCTCGGTAATGTGGTATTTTGCAATTCGTGTAAAGATGTACCAGATGATTGATGTGGTGAGGAATGTTTGTGGTTTGGTTCGTTAGAGCGCGTCGGAAAGATCTTTTCACGCATCCCGAACGTGTTTGTTAAGGCAACAATATTTAATTAATTTACATCATTTGCAAGCAATTTAATACACAAAACAGGAGAGAATAATAAAAGTGTACAGTAGAGAAACAACTTTCACAAGAGCAAAGAAAATATTATCATGACCAGCTCATCAGTACCACTTAACGCTTCATTCCCATTTTATGTTGAAACGGTGAGTTTATAGCAGACCGTTACTGCTTCAGACCGTAAACGTTTTAACGTCCGGAAGTTGACCGTTTGAAAGCGGGACTCTTCCCAATCCGCCCGGATCACTTACCGCGCCATCTAGTTCGACCTGAAACTTTCAACCATCTTCTATCGGCGGGTTATGATGAGCAATTGCTTCGCTACTACAGCAAAGCATCAGTAAGATAATGGTCCTCAAGACCCGCCCAAAGACCCAATCCGGGACATCAGATTTCTGCGGCACTCAGGGGTTAGATTACTCCACTGTTTTTTTTTCTCTTTTCTCTTTCACTCAGTGTTTTTGTTTCCTCTTCTTCCTCTTCAACACTCTTCAGAATATTTTGCAGCTTACGTTTCAGCAATGGACGAAAGCGGAAGTTTGTTAAGTTATTGTAAACGCAAACAGCTTTCGGTGAGATAGTGTTCCGATGAGAGTAAATCGACGGTAAAGTAGACAGTATCCCGAAGCAAAAGCTAACCTCTTAAAACCTTGAAAAAGGAACGTCTTTCTCTTGAAATGTTTTTCGGAAGCAAATGAAGAATCGGACGGGTAAGATGTGTTTGGTTATCAGGATCAGGGGAGACCGTCTGATGGCGAGCACCTACCCTACGGTCCGATGATGATGATGATGATGTTGATGATCAGTGAAGATAGTTGGTGGAGAAACAATACTGGAAGAAACAACGGACTTCCACTTCCTGTGCACTCATTTGTTTGTCTATCTATTTTTTTTTCTTCCCATTTTTATGCTTGGTCGGTTCACGAACCTAGGGGAAAACGGGGGAAAAAACGAAACCATGTAATTTGAAGCAATTACCCAAACACGAACCTTACACTAAGAACACCGTGAAGCAAGGTAAGAAGACTTCCAACACCGGATGGTACGAAGTTTTCGCTAACCGAAACGGAACACCGATCTGAAAGTGGTATTTTCCGGACGTTATTTCAAGCGCAGTATTATGGCGTGCAACGCGTCCACACACATACACAAAGACACAGAAACTCCTAAGGCACAAAAGGTTTGGAACGACGAACGTCCATCGAATGGCTGGGTGGCTAAGTTTTTCAGCACCCCGCAGAGAATGCTCCGAAACCTCTGCAAACACCTCGACCAAAGATTCATCTGCTTTAAGACGCATCGAGAGAGAGAGAGAGAGAGACAGAGGGAAAAGCGAAACAGATGCGATGAATGAAAGCGTTCAAAATGATCCTTCAGAACGCCATCCATTGTTAACCTTACCGCTGGGTGTGTGTGTGTCTTTCACCCATTCCGCATCTCTTGGCCATTTTCTTTTGCTTAAGAAGCGAAACTCAACGAGCAGCAGGTCCTTGAGCAGAATGGACAAGCGTTGGTGCGAAGGTGGGTTCTTAAGATGCGGCGAAGGAAAAACTTTTAACCATCCTTCAAGCTTTCCATTCTTTTCGCGAAGATGAGCACCCCTTGTCAGGGTTTGTAAAGCAAGGTGCAACCAGCGCCAGCGCCAGGGAGTGAAACTTTAGCAAAAGGGTGTACATAAGGGTTGTAGTGAGCCGTTTTATTCTTTCACTGGATGAGCTGTATGTTGTGTTTTTTTTTTTCTTTCATAAACCACTTCCACTTTTGTCTTTCCATTACAACCACCCGGGTGGGGTGAGATTTTGCAGTTAAGAACTTACCCCATCAGCTTTGTGTAGCCTTAATGCACTTATGGACGTCCTCATAAAGACAGATCCCCCACAAGAACACTTCCGGGACGTATTAAAGTGCAGTTTGGTAGTAGTTTAGTGCACACGCACGCATGGCCCGAGTGGAACGAGTGGTTTGCTTTCGTTAGGGTGTATAATTGCTAGTCAAATCAACCCTTGCACCTGCCTAAACACGTTTCGTTTTCCCCTCAGTTATAGTCCCAGAACGGTCCGGTGCATATGAGTCCACACATCCGCTGTCAACTTGCTGCGGGTATGAAATTCAATTCGATCAATCTGTTAAGTGGTTGACACCACCACTTTGAAAGCCACTGACAGTCACTTCTGGCCCGATTTAACGGTGAGACGACGGTTGGCATATTAATTTGTCTGATTGTTTCCTTCCACAATGCATTTGGGGTTGGCTTTGCACATCCGAACATCATCACCATCATCATCATCTGGACGAAGCGTGTCGTTGTCCGATCCGCGGCATTGATTATGATGATGATGTTCAGCACGATAGTGCTAGTTAATAATTATGTCTCTAATTATTCCGGTAATTAATAGATACCTTTACTATTAGATTGTCCCATCCACTCGGTGTCACAATTTGCCACCTATTTTCTGACACCTGACACAGTCCCTTCAGTTTGTCACACTATGCGTTAGCTACCTCATCCCCATTATTGCTGCCCCTGTTGTTGGGGAAGAGCGTGTGGATTTGGCTAAAATTTGTTAAAGTGGATTCGAAACGTCTCCTAAATTGACACACACGCGCGCTTCACTGATGGCACTCATCTCAATCAGCTTATCCCCGGTTGCCCTTCCTATACACTTCATTCAATCTGCTAATTGGCAACACTGTAATTAACCACAACAGCAAACCGTTTGATGGGGCAGACATTCGTTCGGAATGAACTTGTAGTACCAGTGGGAGGGGTGTAGAAGTTATTCGATTTAGTTTTCCTATTTTTGGGTGGTTTATAGTATACATAATATAGGTGACATTCACTTCTGAATGGTTTCCAATCAGTATTAAAGTAAATGAGTAAACTTAATGAATAGCGTCAAGTTCTGTGGATCGTATTTATTAATTACAATATGGGGTTAAATTATTTTGGGAACAGTTGGGAAAAGTCTTATTAACAGGTCAAAGATACACAAAAGTGGCATTTTATTTTAGCACATAATTAGTGAGTAGTAAACACTGATTCTCGAATTCTAATTGTGATTTTTTATCTAATTTCAGGTCTACTGTTAGCGTCACATAAACTACCAAAACGTAAGTATTTTTTTCTTGTGCAACTTTTCCTCTTTTCTCTGGATGGCTTAACTTTAATGCTAACGCCTAGAGGTATGCAATTTACGAAACAATTGTGCAGTTTGTGTTACAATAAAATGTAAATTAGAGTAAATTTAATTTTTAAATTAAAATTGTTGTTAAAAAAAATTATTTCTATAATGAGCTTCATTTACAAGTTTGGCACGTTCTTCCGATGTTAATGATACATAAAACCCTTCGTGCGAATCAACTCTACCAATCTGATTGCCTTTTCTAATTGTTCTGAGCTAAAAAAAAACATATCGTTACTGCACATATACTTTTGCGTTCATTTTTCTTCCCTTCTGCCGGCACAAAAAATTAGAAAAAAAATATTTCATTTCATCGTTTTTATTGGTTTCATTTCTACGTCTGATATTTGTTTCAACCTTTGTTTGTGGTACATGTGTCTATGGCCAAATGCTATCTTGTTCGCGTAAAGAACGGTGAATTTTTCAACTGATCATTTTCAGGACTTTGTTTTTTTCCCTTTCAGTCGTTCACATTATTAATTTCTTCCTAACTGATGTAGCTCTCTCTCGCTCATGCAGTATATAATGTGAACAGAAACAAGACTCCCGGCAAAACCCGGTATGAACAACGACAGCTTGTGAATTTTCTTTTCCCCACGAAATTGTTCGTCCTGCATCCTATCCTTCGGGACTTTCCTTTTGTTTGTTGATGCAACCGTGGGAAAATGCTGCACGGTGCATGGTTTTTTTTGTTCAGCTTTTATTTTTCTATACCACCCGCGACGAATGCATTGTTCAGACGATTGCGATTGTTTGTTTTACTTCCACCATCACCACCACCAACAGTACACGTCATGTAAACGTGTTTCGCCCATTGCACGGAAGGAACGTGATTTGCAATTCTTATTTTTATTGCCACCGGTCACCGTTCCTTTCCCTGCACTTTCGCCCATTTGCACATGTTCAGTGTGATGGGCAAATAATTGTACAGTTGTTGATTGCCACTGCACCTGTCTCTCTGTGTGAGTGATATTTGAGCATGTAATTATGTGCGAGATTGAAATAGTTATATTTTCTGCAGAGTTTACAAGCTTTTAGAAAACGGTAAATAGCAAGATATTTATACCGGACATATAATTTAATGAAATATTGTTGTGTTTCTAAAAACTCCATATACTTGAACATAGAAATCTTGTGGTTATGGGAAGAAAATTTCTTTCACTTGAAAAAGTGTAATTATAAAAGACGCGCTCTTTCTTACATATACCAGCTTCATCACAAGATCAAATCAAAATAATTGTATTTCGTGGTAGCAATAACCACCATACAATGGAGCGTTCCTTCATAAAAACCACAAAATCTAATCATACTCAATCATTCACGGGCGCTCAGAGAGGGAGACGTTTCAGTGCCAGGCAAAACCGCAAAAAAACCAACATGCAAATAATGTTATTTAACGACAGCAAAATGAAGAGTTTCAGTTTAAACAAAAATAAACAGAATTTATTATTAGTTACAGAACACGTTCAAATTCAAGCATTTGAGGTGTTTAAATTTTAACAGTGTTTAAGTTATAAAGGTTTGAATAGCTCATAGTATATAATAATTAACTTGTCCCACCATTTTTTTCCCGCCACTTGTCAACATTTTTTTCTCTGAATCACAGCGATACTTCACAAAATATTCAATTTACAATTATTCATATACAACTTACAACTCAATGTATAATAAAAACTAGACTGAATTGAATTTGCACACAACACCACTCGGAGTTGGTTACATTTGGCAAACAAACTTTGCCGTCTAAAAAGGGATACGAGTTGACATTTAAAATCAACAAACACAAATCAACCAACCGAACACGTTTCGTTTCATCTTGTTGCAAATATCAAGCAAACCGGAAATTGTACTTTCCCACACCACAACGCAGAAAGTAACCGAACGAAGATGATTCGCTTTCTGCCACTCATTTACTGATTTGTCTCAGACTCGTACAAAATAAAAGGGGAAGCAAACCCACGGGCACGATGACATTTCCGGTTCGTCATCTTGTTTAACTTTAACCTTAGCATAAGAATCTTTAGAATCGTCAATTTCATCATTTGTCGTAGGAGTCGCTCAAGCTTAAGGACGATCCCTTCGAACCTTCTCAATTCCGTTCGAATGGAAGATCTCCGGGCAGGTTTGGGATTGGGACCGTACCATTTTCTTCAAATACATGTACACGTCCTCATCCAAAAATGCATGCTCTGAAGTCTTACTGGTGAGTGACTGGTTCTGTGCCATTCCGTGTACTACCACCGTTCAGCATGTCAGCTCATCTCGTTTTCCTTTTTGACATGGAAAATGAGAAAAGCGGGATGAATTTGAGGGAAAAAAAATCTCCTGCATACACACGCAATCCTGGCACGTTTCTTCATTACGATGGCACTGATTTCTAGATTGTGTTCATCGTGCCGTCCTCAAACAACACATACGAGAAGCGACACTAGCGGTAGCTATAGCTGTGCAGAAACTAGCTCCGAAGTTGAAATTACCCTCCATTGACATACCGCAAAAAAGAGACACGTTGGTCGCAGGATGAAATCTTGATTTTGGGAGTCCAAACGAAACCCAAAAAAAAATTAGAAAAAACACACATCGAGCGACAATTCGACGAACTCGTGCAGCAATGAAAATGGCTATAAAGATAAATGAAAGATAATGGAAAGTTATTTCCGCTTTCGTGCTCTGGGGCAGTGATTTTATTGCGGTGAGGATGAAATCTACTTCAGAGTTAAAGCAGCCACACACACAAGCTTTTCAGGGTCTTTTTTTGTTATTGCTTTGTTAGATACAATCCCCCACAATACTCACCGTACCAAACCACTCCGGGAGTAGCAAAAAAAAATCGCTCCGATGCACACCGAAACATGTATCGCGAAGTGACTGTCCTTCAAAGGATCCGCTTCTAAATTCTCCGTAGCGGAATGCTCGGATGGAACGAAATTGGCTACAGCAAAAATCCATCCAACGTGAAGTGCACATCTCGGGAGGGCAATCAATGGTGCAATCGTTGCCATCTTTCCTTTAGCATCTTGTGACGACTGGCATTCTACAGGGGGATATAGGAAATCCGGTACAGCACTCCCACCGTGAACGGCGATGAATATGTAACGTCCAGTACGACAGTGTATCATCATCCACTGGGTGACGAAGGTTTCTTTACGAAGCTATTTCGCAAGTTTCGTGACCGGAAGTCGTGCTGTGTTTCTTCACGTACGAGTTGCAGTTTTTAATCAATGCTATTTCCTGCTCTTCTGCGGTGCGAAGAATTCTTTTTTCCCCTGGATCATTTCTTCAACTTAAAGTGCGCGACCTCTTTAAAGAAGTTGCCAAACATTACTTCAAAGAGATGTACCATAATGTATTTTTTCTTTTTTCAGTTTCCCATTTCATCCCCTTTTACGGCGCGTAATGCGCATAAGACGGTGTTCGATAATAATTAACGTTTTGCACAGAAGTTTCCGTCCTACTTTTTTTCGCTTCCATTTTTTTTTTGGTCCCTAGTTACCCGAGTGGAAAAT
Organism: Anopheles longipalpis; assembly: GCA_016170015.1. Taxonomy (NCBI): domain Eukaryota; kingdom Metazoa; phylum Arthropoda; class Insecta; order Diptera; family Culicidae; genus Anopheles; species Anopheles longipalpis. Next base: position 27,809,116 of record CM028106.1, on the reverse strand, counting down.
TATGAGTTTAATTAGAAAAAGGTGTACATCCTTTACACTGACTTTTTTTTGCTCTTTTAATCCTTTTTTGCTAGGGATAAAAGAAACAATTAAGCGATGGAATGAGGGATATCGTTGATGGGTTCAAATGTCTTCTGCGACTATTGATTGTGAGCACTTTGGGAGCATTTCTAATCAGCATTGAAAGCTTAATAGTAGAAGTAGTCTTTTTATATTTAACTTACATATTTCAAATATTTTAAAAACTTCCCTACATTTGCTTAAGTTCTTCGCTCAAGAAGTTTGCAGATTGAATAATGCAGTATTATATAATTAAAAAGCAACTTATTCTTTTGCTTACACCCTCTTGCTAAAATCAAAAATCAAATCGATTCTGCTTTTCTCAATCGTACACCATTACGATTTCATTTGCGTTGGTAACACTCATGAATTTAAGCAAACGTCACCGGATCATGAGTCATTTAAAACTGTTTGAATTCACTTTCCAGATCCCCCCCCTTTCCCCCACTCCCCCTGGAAGCAGCCCCAGTTCGAAGTTCGTCTTCGATGACTTTTAACATTCACTGATGGCATTTCGATAGGTACGTGATACGGTGAAATGAGGTTTTTGGGCTGTTGCAGACCAGAAAATTCGTCCCCCTTTAAAAGCTTTTCCAGCGCTTTGGACGAGTCTTCCATTTCGGTCCATTTCATCTGGGGAGATTGTAGGCTTACCGAGTGGCTAAAAAAAAGGCTACGGAACGGTCATTATCGTTGCTCTGTTTACCATTTTTCGATATTTTCTCTGTCGTTTTTTTGGGGCGTAGGGTGAACCAATCTCAATAACTTCCTAATGAGTCTTTATCGACTCCTTACGGAAAGTAACAGAAACAAAACGTAACAAAACTTTAAGTATGCCTCTTATCTTATGCCCTACAAATTTCCACCATTTCGCTTCGCAACGCGCGGTAGGAATTATTATCTTCCATATACTTTGCGGGTCTAAGATACGGTTTTGCTTTAAAAGAAAAATATTGCTTAAGCTTTTACTTTGAAGCAGCAACTCTAGCGCGGTTCACTCGTACCCACGTTCAGTAGTTCGGTTTGATGGTTTGAAACAGAAATAAACAAAACGTGAAAAGCGAACAGAGAAGAAAAGCTAAGACATTAAGCTCCTGCTTCCCATGCAGTACAACATCATGAAAGTGACCAAAACAACAAGAAACAAAACCAACAACAAGACAAAATAAAAGACGTTCTGAAAAACATTCTTCAAAATACCGCGAAGAAACACCAGCAGACAAAACGCGCAAAAAAAAGTATTGATTGAAAGAAAAGTTTTTCAATAACAAAATAAACGTAATGATGTTTCTTGAGCCATTTTCCTTTGGGATCGATCGTTTTTTTTTGTTTGCTTCTCTTTCTCTCACTTCCCCACCCGCCTCTAGTTTGTTAGTGTGTGGTGTTTCTTTTTATGACTTAAGTTGAGGCAAGGTTCGTCCTCCCATTAGAGCGAGCGAATTCCCCAAAGGCTTCACGGTTCATCAATACTTAGCTCGCCAGTTTCCGAAAATAGTGGTGGTGACTCAGCTTCATCCATTCGATCCATCCCTGACAGAAAAGGCAATGCCTAAAGGAAGGCAAGCATCGGATGGGAAGAAAAAAAAATATAGAAAATAGTGGCCAATACATTCATCCAACCAGCATTGAACGCGAACTTAGTTGGTCCGGAAATCGGTAGCTGCAACATTCAATGTCTCCGCTTCTTGTGCATGACGGCACATGATGATGATGCTTAAGTTGGCCCGTTCTCGGCTCGGCTCGTTCAATCATTCCATTCCCATTGCCTCATTCACACCACTCCATTTTGATCCGAGCCTAAGTTGGTCTCTGGCCTTGTAGGCTTTCCACCAAACGTACCTTTTGCAGTGTACGAACGGTGGAAGAAAATAATCAGAAAATGATTGATTATTCGTTACCACGCTTTCGTACGCGGACAGTGCGGCTGTAGTGTGTACGGCAGATTGCCTACGATTCAGGCGCAAATAAGCGTACAGCGTGTGCTATTCGAGAGATACGCTTGGCAGTGGGCAGTAACAGACTATTCTAGTGTACGAATAGTCACAACGAAAAAAACTATGTGGCAATGAAGCGTGAAGAACATGCGAACTGGCGGAAATGACGTGGCTAGTAGTGAGCTGCTCGTGTTGCGGTTTCTGGTCCAGTGTGAAGCGAGATAATACTGACTTTGACAGTCGGATTTGGCCTCTTTCGACTAGCAGCGTTGAACAACAACTGGCGGTCCGGTCTGCAGTGATGCGAAGCGTCCATCCATCACGCGGTAGTTATCGTTTATTAACACCTCACCAAAAATCTGCCAAAGGAAAAACGATAAATGTACCTTTTTTTTGTTCCCCTTCTTAAAGATTCCTGTGTGAGTATGGAATTTTCCAACCACTACACTACATTGTTATCCCAAAAAAAAGGTTAGGAAATGTACATTCTGCCAAGTCACGGTATACAGGGGTATTTTCTTTATACATAAAAAACCATCCCTTTATACCACCGGAACCGTGATGGATCCGTATGTGATTGATTTTCCTCCGTTTTGCGATCCCAACACGTAGCGCAAGAAAAGAAGTTAGCTTCATGTTTGCATCAACCTATCAACCCCCACTAGGCCACTTGAGAAACTTTAGTGCTGGGCAATCGATTTAATTGCGCCATTCGGGACGATTTTACGACAAGCGAAGGCAACATTTCGACAAATCCCGTGGAAACCCTTACCCACGTCCTTTGGTCTCCCTGCCGAAAGTAATAATTTTGTTTATTTCCCAAAACACACCCAATGCCGCTTCGGGGCACATTTCTTTGTCGGCGAAGACGAAGCCTGCACTGGCCAGCTTTTATTACTTTTTATGAGACGTAAATAAATATTTCGCGTCCGGGTGGGATGAAAATGACGGTGAAAGTCGGAATCTTCGCCGTTCGTGGAAATCGGTTCCCAAGACCAAAGGATGGTACAAAATTGCCAAACAGGGTGACCATCTTCCTGGTATTGCGTTAGGGCTTCGGCATTATGCTGGTGTGGTCGTATATGATGCTATAAAAACAAATTACTCCAACACTGTCTTCGCTTCGGGTGCGTCCGATCTGGCACGAAATGTGAAACGAAATTAAGCGAGAATGAAATTTTGGGAAGAAATTATATTCGATTTGTGTCAATTTAATTAGAACTTTCATTACCCAAGCGCTAAACTACTCACTATGGTTAAATTGAAAGCTGCTATAAGGGTGAATTTCTCGCCCAGTGGGTCCCACGTTTAAAGTGTCGTACGAAGTGTGGATCACTCAAAAAAAAAACGCAATATGCGTACTTAAAGCCGTTACACATATTTTTCCACTAACTAGACACTTCCCTGTTTTGACACACTCGAATGGCACACCATCCACTCCATTCTCCGCTACCCTTTCCGGGGTCACGTTTGTGGATGGCAGCTCAAAATTCATCCCTAACCGATATCGTCAAAATGATGGTAACCCCTACATACCCAACGGGGCCTGGCAGTTTGGTTTGATAAATTACAGATTTGTGATAAATCGTTCGTCATAATTTGCACTGAATGATAAATTTCNTTAACATTCACTGATGGTATTTCGATAGGTACGTGATACGGTGAAATGAGGTTTTTGGGCTGTTGCAGACCAGAAAATTCGTCCCCCTTTAAAAGCTTTTCCAGCGCTTTGGACGAGTCTTCCATTTCGGTCCATTTCATCTGGGGAGATTGTAGGCTTACCGGGTGGCTAAAAAAAAAGGCTACGGAACGGTCATTATCGTTGCTCTGTTTACCATTTTTCGATATTTTCTCTGTCGTTTTTTTGGGGCGTAGGGTGAACCAATCTCAATAACTTCCTAATGAGTCTTTATCGACTCCTTACGGAAAGTAACAGAAACAAAACGTAACAAAACTTTAAGTATGCCTCTTATCTTATGCCCTACCAATTTCCACCATTTCGCTTCGCAACGCGCGGTAGGAATTATTATCTTCCATATACTTTGCGGGTCTAAGATACGGGGTTTCCTTTAAAAGAAAAATATTGCTTAAGCTTTTACTTTGAAGCAGCAACTCTAGCGCGGTTCACTCGTACCCACGTTCAGTAGTTCGGTTTGATGGTTTGAAACAGAAATAAACAAAACGTGAAAAGCGAATAGAGAAGAAAAGCTAAGACATTAAGCTCCTGCTTCCCATGCAGTACAACATCATGAAAGTGACCAAAACAACAAGAAACAAAACCAACAACAAGACAAAATAAAAGACGTTCTGAAAAACATTCTTCAAAATACCGCGAAGAAACACCAGCAGACAAAACGCGCAAAAAAAAAGTATTGATTGAAAGAAAAGTTTTTCAATAACAAAATAAACGTAATGATGTTTCTTGAGCCATTTTCCTTTGGGATCTATCGTTTTTTTTGTTTGCTTCTCTTTCTCTCACTTCCCCACCCGCTTCTAGTTTGTTAGTGTGTGGTGTTTCTTTTTATGACTTAAGTTGAGGCAAGGTTTTTCCTCCCATTAGAGCGAACGAATTCCCCAAAGGCTTCACGGTTCATCAATACTTAGCTCGCCAGTTTCCGAAGATAGTGGTGGTGACTCAGCTTCATCCATTCGATCCATCCCTGACAGAAAAGGCAATGCCTAAAGGAAGGCAAGCATCGGATGGGAACAAAAAAAATATAGAAAATAGTGGCCAATACCTTCATCCAACTAGCATTGAACGCGAACTTAGTTGGTCCGGAAATCGGTAGCTGCAACATTCAATGTCTCCGCTTCTTGTGCATGACGGCACATGATGATGATGCTTAAGTTGGCCCGTTCTCGGCTCGGCTCGTTCAATCATTCCATTCCCATTGCCTCATTCACACCACTCCATTTTGATCCGAGCCTAAGTTGGTCTCTGGCCTTGTAGGCTTTCCACCAAACGTACCTTTTGCAGTGTACGAACGGTGGAAGAAAATAATCAGAAAATGATTGATTATTCGTTACCACGCTTTCGTACGCGGACAGTGCGGCTGTAGTGTGTACGGCAGATTGCCTACGATTCAGGCGCAAATAAGCGTACAGCGTGTGCTATTCCAGCGATACGCTTGGCAGTGGGCAGTAACAGACTATTCTAGTGTACACAACGAAAAAAACTATGTGGCAATGAAGCGTGAAGAACATGCGAACTGGCGGAAATGACGTGGCTAGTAGTGAGCTGCTCGTGTTGCGGTTTCTGGTCCAGTGTGAAGCGAGATAATACTGACTTTGACAGTCGGATTTGGCCTCTTTCGAATAGCTGCGTTGAACAACAACTGGCGGTCCGGTCTGCAGTGATGCGAAGCGTCCATCCATCACGCGGTAGTTATCGTTTATTAACACCTCACCAAAAATCTGCCAAAGGAAAAACGATAAATGTACCTTTTTTTGTTCCCCTTCTTAAAGATTTCTGTGTGAGTATGGAATTTTCCAACCACTACACTACATTGTTATCCCAAAAAACAAAAGGTTAGGAAATGTACATTCTGCCAAGTCACGGTATATAGGGGTATTTTCTTTATACATGAAAAACCATCCCTTTATACCACCGGAACCGTGATGGATCCGTATGTGATTGATTTTCCTCCGTTTTGCGATCCCAACACGTAGCGCAAGAAAAGAAGTTAGCTTCATGTTTGCATCAACCTATCAACCCCCACTAGGCCACTTGAGAAACTTTAGTGCTGGGCAATCGATTTAATTGCGCCATTCGGGACGATTTTACGACAAGCGAAGGCAACATTTCGACAAATCCCGTGGAAACCCTTACCCACGTCCTTTGGTCTCCCTGCCGAAAGTAATAATTTTGTTTATTTCCCAAAACACACCCAATGCCGCTTCGGGGCACATTTCTTTGTCGGCGAAGACGAAGCCTGCACTGGCCAGCTTTTATTACTTTTTATGAGACGTAAATAAATATTTCGCGTCCGGGCGGGATGAAAACGACGGTGAAAGTCGGAATCTTCGCCGTTCGTGGAAATCGGTTTCCAAGACCAAAGGATGGTACAAAATTGCCAAACAGGGTGACCATCTTCCTGGTATTGCGTTAAGGCTTCGGCATTATGCTGGTGTGGTCGTATATGATGCTATAAAAACAAATTACTCCAACACTGTCTTCGCTTCGGGTGCGTCCGAACTGGCACGAAATGTGAAACGAAATTAAGCGAGAATGAAATTTTGGGAAGAAATTATATTCGATTTGTGTCAATTTAATTAGCACTTTCATTACCCAAGCGCTAAACTACTCCTTATGGTTAAATTGCAAGCTACTATGAGGGTGAATTTCTCGCCCAGTGGGTCCCACGTTTAAAGTGTCGAACGAAGTGTGGATCACTCAAAAAAAAAAACGCAACATGCGTAGTTGAAGCCGTTACACATATTTTTCCACTAACCAGACACTTCCCTGTTTTGACACACTGGAATGGCACACCATCCACTCCATTCTCCGCTACCCTTTCCGGGGTCACGTTTGTGGATGGCAGCTCAAAATTCATCCCTAACCGATATCGTCAAAATGATGGTAACCCCTACATACCCAACGGGGCCTGGCAGTTTGGTTTGATAAATTACAGATTTGTGATAAATCGTTCGTCATAATTTGCACTGAATGATAAATTTCTTTTTTTTCATCCTTCTCTGTGTATGTGCGTGTGTATGTGCGTGTGTATGTGTGCCCTACTTCTTCTTCCTATAAACATGTTTTTTTTCTCGTCCTTTATATTTTCGTTGAAAAGCGTAACAAAACGCGCTACATAACACGATGCGACTGTCGAAGGATGTACGACCGAAAATGAATTGGCCATATTTTAACGGCCGTTTTTCTCCTGATCCTTTCTCGGATTAACCTGGAATATTTCAACGACCGACACTAAGGGAAATTTAAAAGGTGACACAGAAAAAAAAACATAAACCTCAAATGTGTTCATTTTTCAAATTCAACCGCGTATCCCTTCACTTCCCGATGGTGATGGTTGCGTTGGATGCGTCATATTGAGCAACCGGATATTGGCCACTCTGGTGCAAGCTTAACTATCAACCTATTACTGTTTCTCATACACGAAATAAAAAAAAAGCGATATATTTTTATGTTGCAGTTCATATCCTTTTTCGCGTTTTATGTACCGCATTGGTCGGTCATACTGTGGGCAAGTAGTAATCAGCACAATCAGACACAAATGACGAATCATTCAGCAAAGCAAACTCGAATTAGTTGCATTCTCTGTTTCATCTAAAGAGAAGGGAAGAAAAAAAACATTTGATATGCAAAATGAAAAATTGGCAATAAATTTGAATCAACAAACCCCTTCTTTACTGGTGCGTTGTGTGTGTTTGTGTATATTGTTTGTAATTTATTCAACAAAACCGACATGATGATGAATTCATCTGAACAATCTGTCTACTTTTATTTCCCATTCTTGCCGATGGGTTTGGTTCAATCAATCGCATTTTCAAGATAATTGGATGTTGCTTGATGGTTTAATATCTGGTGATTATCCGAATGAGATGCATATTTCCTATATTTCCTATAAATATTTTTATTATTTATTATTTTCTTTCCAAACAAGAGAATTTACTTACAAATCAACTAACAGTAGTAAACTTTTCTAATTGATCTTTAATTTTTCATGCGATTTTTTAAAAGAAATATTTCAAATTACCAGCATTTTGATAGTAACTTTAACATTAAAGTTTAAGTTATAAATACGGATGGAGTTTAAATATCTACTGCACTGTTAGCATCCAGCATATATTCAATCTAACATATATAGTCAGAATTTTAAGAATAGGAATATTTTGCAATTTAATTTGAATAGTAATGCGATTCGTTAAAAGCCAAATTCCGGATAATGGATTGAGCAAAACTAGCAAACCTAATTATCTACCGAGACGCACAATAAATGTCACCGATTCACCCACTAATGATGTCCATGACACCAACTAATCAAAGACACTAGTGAATTTCCTCTCCGGCTGTTTGAAGATAGCCAGCGGCACAATCTAGATAATTTCAAAATCGAAATTCACACCCTTCCCGAAACAGTTTCGCTGCTAACCACGTGACAAATTCTTCACACTCGTGCGCCCACCCCCGAACCATGGAAAACAACAACCGTATTGTTTCACCGAATCCCCTTAGCTACCGAGAACAGTGGTTTGTTTATCGCTGTACATATCATAGCATTGGTCGCCCACGGTTCGGGAAATCAAGACTCAAACCGTGACCAAAGACCGATCGCCTTAGGCAGCAGTCGGACGGCAAAGCTCACAACAAAAACGCTCGAACATGTGACACCATGGTGGAACGTTTTCGTCTGGAACGGCTTATCGATTATGCAGATGAGATTCATAAAACCTCCGTCCCACGAAATCTAGTGCTGAACCAATTTCCAACGAGAACCACTCGCTTCCGATTGGCGATTTCGAATTTTCGGCATTTCGGAAGCAAATCGAACGGTGGTAATGCAATTTAAAATCAATCGATTTAATTGCAATACAATCATATTCATTTTATTGACCCGATCATGTGTACGTTTGTACCATTTACGGGGGTTTGATGTGGGAGGGAAAAACGCCCGGCAGGTGTTTGCACCTTTCGCTTTCCCAATTTAAAACAGACTTCAAGTTTTGAGCATTGGCATTTGCACACGCCTCGCACCATCGCATGGACAATTGGATTAATCTACGCTCGCCAAACGATCGAAGGCATAACGCTTCCGGTGGCTGATTGTAAACGACTTGGCGACATTGGCCGGGCGACATTCTGTGCCGATTTTACTCACACCGGTGGAGCTATTTCTCCACACTCAATGAAGCCACTTTAATTGCATCAAAATGCACCATGCGACACGGTGCATTTGTTCGCAGTGTGTGCTGGCAAGGTAGCCATTCTATGGTAGGATCGATCGGATGATTTCAAATATTAACACGTATCATAAATTGTGGTCACCTTTGGCTTGGGCTCGATGCCAAAGGTCTGTCGAGTTGGTGGCACTTGGGGTTCCATGGGGGCAAGTATACATAACACACACAGCGCTCACAACACATATACCTACAATAAGCATGTGATTAGGAAGCTATTCATGCGTATATTTATAAATTGCATTCGCAATCGCAGCCACGCATTTCTGCACTGCGCTGTAGGAATGACCGTTCCATCGACTTGGAAACAACGGAACCTTTTCTCCACCACAAGCTCCCCAATGCCAGCTCGCAAACACACTCACACGCGTGGATCTGTTCGTTGGGTCAGATGACAATTATCCCTTTTGGTGTTTGCTGCTCGCCAGCCCCACGATCCCAGGTGACATTCGAAATCCGAACACCAAGATTAAAGTCAAACGGTATGTACACACGGCAAAGGCACTTCAACCGCAAACCAAATCTGAAGTACGCCTTCGATATGAACACAACCGAATAGCGAATTGTGCCTCAGGCACAAACGCTGAGGCTGCCAATTGTGAACCGAATAACATCCGGTCTAAATAAGTACGATGCAGTTCACTTGGCAGTGCTTTGGCACTCCGTTTCAAACGGTCCATTTCTTGGGCTTAGGGCACAGTTACAGTGCTGCAGTATAATCACGTGTCGGTAAAGCCGTTCGAACGATGAATCAAACGCGTTTTATGCGGCGATATATGCATTGCCAACTGCTTCCTCAGATGTGGTAAGCGCGATTGTCGCGAGCTCATCCCCAAAATTACATCGGTACTCATCTCGGAGTCGTTCTGACCAAACGGGAGCAATTTTGTAATAGAAACCGGAACCAACTTCCGATGACTCAAGGGTGTAGATACTGGATAGTACAAATCAAAGACTTTTTCTCATTAAAAGCCGACCCGCGGGATAGAGAACTTCAGCTCCATTCGAATGGAAAACAGATCGATGCGTTGGCCCACGTTAGCCGAGAGGGAGAAAATATTATCTACCCTAAAAGCATTTTCCACGCGTGTGAATACCATGCTGCACGCAAATGAAACGCAACGCTTAATGAATGTCTGTTGTTTATTCGGTTGTAAATTCATTAATCCGCTGACGCTAATGCTTAATAAATAAGTGAAAATCTATTATTAATAAGTGCGCGCGTGACAATCCACCTCCGTTCCAGTCTGCTTTTCTACATTTAGTTGCGACAAATTCAACCACAAACGGACTCTAGACCATAGCGGACAAAAGCAAACACAAGCATTGGGTAACGCGAGATACATCGATATTGCACTGGACAAACGCACACAACGCTCCCTACGCGTAATGGCGTGTTGCCTACGAATGGCAGTCGCATTTGAAGCTGGTCACACATAATCGTGCACGTTTGGCAATTCGTGGTTTTGGGAAATTCGTGGATAATGAAATTCGTTCGGTGCAGCCTTGCATGACGCTGTTTTTCCCGATCGGGTTCGAGTGTCCATTTTTCCTATTAATTTTCTACATTGGTTTTTGTGTCTTTTTTTAACAGAAAAAACCAACAAAATAAAACTACACACACCTATCGAGAGCAGAAACGTGTTTTTCGGTAGATGTTTTACAAGCGTACATGAATGTTGTTTTGAGATGAAATTGTCCTTCTTTTTAAGCAGCGTTACACTTTTTTCTAAAAGGCAATCCCCACCCTCTGTGTTACGTGCAGTTACTATCAGAAAATAACAGTTGTTTTTGGCTCTGATGAAGCTCGTGGAGTGTTTCCAAAGTGTGGCAAGAGAAAAAAAAGTAATTGTACACATAATTGATGTTGCAAACGATGGTCTCAACTGGGAGGGCAACACCGAAATTGGGCTGTTTGTCCCACCAATTAGTTGATATTTATGCTCACGTTTCGATGGAAGACGGTCGACCGGTGTGGATGTAGCGAACGAGGCATGGCGTGTGTAAGGTAAGGCAATCGTAGTCAAAAAGGTAGACAAGGGAAAATAATCCCGAAACAGGTCGTAAAGTCGTATAAATTATCATTAATTTTGCTCCACATTGCACCGTCAACCCATCAACAGTGGTAACATTTGGAACGTGGTTTGAACAAGATGTCCCTGCAACAAAACACGCACCCAGACACACACACTATCATCCCGTATATCCGATGCGAACCAAACTATTCCCATAAAACATTAATGCAAATGTATAAATCCGTGCTTTTTATGTCACTTTGGAGGAGTTGGAGCAAATTAAGTGACTTTACCACGTATTGCTCACAAGCAGCCAAACCCCGACGGACGAACGCAAGGAACTGCTTCGATGGAAGGAAATGTCGTGGCGATGTACCTTCAAAGGGCATCCTCTTTCCACACTCCTGGAATGATTTACCATCATGGTTGGCTGACCGATTGTAGCGTGTTTCCGCATCATAAGCATCCCTAACGGACACATGGATGGACCGGAGGATCACCAGGATAATCTTGGGATACGCAGATTTGTGTTTCAATCAAAGCAACTCATCCATCTTCACGACCCGCCCGGTCCAGTTGGCGATACAAAACCCCTTGCCTGATGATTATCAATTTGTACTGGCCGGAGTGAACCGTTCGGGGTTCGGAATGGCTTTTCTTCGCCTTCTAGCCTTTTGCGGTACAAGTACCAGAGGGTACGGAACGTTCGAGATGAATGTCTATCGTTTTGGTGCGAAATTGACTCGATCAATCTATTTTCCCTTGGCACAGATTGCCCCTTGGTTTTGGGATCCAGGTCCAGTGAGCAATGTGCCACTTTTACGGTGCGAGTTTCTCACTCAATTTGCTAGCATTGGTTTTTATGCGACGCTAAAGGGGTTAGGTAGCTTCCAAGAAATTACCTCTTTTTGGAAGATGGAAACAAAAATTCAAATCGACAAATATATCAAATCAAAAAGAGTTTCTTGCATGGAAATGTGCTACAACCTGTGAGCATTTTATTACAACTCAATAAAATGGCCCCACCGCCAGGTTTTATCTGTCCCTCGATACAGATCAATTCATTTCAAAACGATTGTGCGAAACAATAGCTTCCGAGCAAATCAACACACTCACAGTGCCAGCCAGCATGAAGTAACCGAAATTAGGTTCGCGTGATCAAACAATCCACGGTATACTTCAACCAGAACAGCAGCATCTTTGCTGCTGGAAATTGAGGACATCCTTATCCTGACCGACACATACTTCAGTTGAGAGAGCACATACAGCTTGACGAACCGAAGACGAAAGCCTAATCGTGTGCACTCGGCTGCACACACAAAGCAAGGTTATCAATTTTGGATTTCACGCCTCCCTGCACGAACAATGGCAACGACAGGGTATGTGGCGATGCTTATCATACTCTTTGAACTTGCCTATTTCTCCATCACTTATCGATACTTGTTTGTTAAGCAGAATACAACCAGAGGATGTTGATAGATGTCTGTGAATTATGAGCCTTTTGTATGTGAAATATAATATGAAAATCCTCAAAATTACAGTAAACTGTATTATGTAGTATAACACTCGTTGTTTATAATTAATAATTTAAGTTATTTATAGTAAATGCTTAACTAACTGCAATAATTTAAGTTATTTATAGTAAATGCCTAACTAACTGCAATAAAGAATAGACCTTAACATTCTCCTATTTTGTTTTTCTTTTACAGATTCCATCCACTATTTAAAAGCTTGCACGCTCTAGATGAAAATTCTTGACCAGGTAAATTTAAACGTTTACTAAATAAATATAACTTTACGACACGAAAATGTTATATTTCTACAACAAAGGTTTCTTACAAAAAACATCATCAAGAAGTGTACAAAGAGTAATATCTTTCAGCTTTTGTTTGCTTTAACAAATGACTTCATTTTTTCATAATAAAACTCCAAACATTACCATTTTCATTGTATTTTCTACATCTTCAATGTCTCTACTCTTTCTTTTGTGTATTTTTACATGAATTTTACTTATGTTGTTGTTCGTACATTCTCTGTTCAAAGAAAATTCAGCAGACAAATGTTTCGTAAAGTGGTTTAAGACTATTCCAAGTATTCAGCTCGAAAGTGTTTCCACCATATGCCGGTGCAATAAAGCAAGCGGAAAAGTATAAAATGGAAATTTGATTATTGTTATCTATTCAGCACGTTCTCGTATTTCTTTTGCTCTTTCAACCGGCTACAAGAGGAGAAATATGAGCAAGAAGTGAATTCCGCAAACATTACATTCACATAGATTGGGATGAAATGCAGACGGACGAAGATAAAAGTGTTTGTGGTTTGGTGTGGTTTGGTGGAAAATTTAAGTTTAATTTTCATCACTGAATATCATTAGCGGGAATTTATTTCTTCAATATTTTGCCACTTACTGCTTTTGGAGAAATGAAACTTTTTTTCCATGCAAGTGCGTTACTTGTTTGGAATCTTTATCCATTTCATTTTGTTTTGTGCTGCAGTGTGAGAAATTAAATTATTTCGTAATACACTTGAACTTGTGGCAGGCTAGCGTGAAAATGGAAATTTCAATTATTTTCACCGACACTTTTAATTTGCTTTCGGTGCTACTCCCCAACGGACGGTCACTTTTTCCTATGCATTCCTTCAATGCGGTGATTTTCATTGGCTAGTAAGCGTCTACATCGATCCTAATTGAATTAGTCACCCCAAATCTCGTGCCTGAAGCTTGCGGTGCTTGCTTTAAACTGGTTCCATTTGGTGAATGCGTCGGTTTAAAGGAAAAAACAGTATAATCCTCAAGCGCCCGAAAAAGAAAAAGCTTAAAAGGAAAGTTTGCTCTGCTTTCCCGTTTTCGTATTCCTTTCCCTTTCGGTACACACGCAACAAGAAAACAATGGAAACACTTATTTGATGCCTAAATTAATGTGACATAACTCAATTCATTAGCATAATGTCAATCCCCGGTACGGTTTGGAAGAGGATCTGCCATTAGCAATCGTGCCATGATCCTCTCTTCGTTAGTTGATTTCCGTTTGCGGAAAGTGATGTGCTTTGCAGCACAAAATCTATTCGATACGCTCGGATCTTTAAAAAGCAATGAAACAAAAAGCAAAACAGTACAGGACAACAGATTCCTAATGCTTTTTTTTGGGGGAGCCTTCGACTTCGGTATGCCAACCATGATTTGTACGCTTTTATCACTTCAATCTCGTTCACCCATCGCCTGGTGGGACATTCCGTTCCGTGTGTTCCTTCGCTTGTTGAAATACTTTTGCCTTTCCTTGTATTCTTCACTTGACGCTTCGGCAGTACAGTTTGATTGGAAATTTCAGCCTGACATATTCTGTGCCGCACACCACCCGGAGTTTTCCCCCCCTCCATTGTTCCATGTTTTTTTTCCATTTTTTGTTGCTGTGTGTTCGTGTTTGTTAGGGCCACTTGGTTTAAATACGTTTCATCATTTGCATTTCGACTTGCTTCTCGGGCAGAGGAATGGTGCCGTTTTTGCTGTTGTTATTGTGTGCCATGCTGTAAGCAACTAAATCGAGCTTTTCTTCTCGCAGCAGTAGGCTTATCAAATGATTCAACAAAACAGCCGAGGGAAGCGGGGGCAGCAATAAACAGGACAACGCACATTCCAAGGACAATTTGTAGGAAACATCTCCTCCCATCCTTCAAGCGCCATTATGTGTGTGCGTGTGTACGCCACGTCCTTTTCTTTTCTCGTTTGAATGGTTGAAAATGAGTTAGCTTGAACTGAGGCAAGAACCGGGAAGAATGGGCATTCAAACTCGTCGACGGGAAGGGCACCGTCGATAAGGGACATGCCAGTGGCGATGAAAAAGCACACGGTTCTCGTGTATACACGACAGATGAGAGACAGTCCTCGGTAGCAGCTTGAAGTTGTTTTGTTCCCCGCTGCGCCATCGGTGGAAGAAAATGCAAATTAATGATGTTGTTTATTTGCGGATGACTGTGCTCATAATCGAGTTAGCTTGCCGTGACACTTGCGCCTGGTCCGAAACTTCCACACCACCAGGGAAGCCCGTAGAGTGGCGCTAACAGGACAACACACAAAAAGGGGAATGCAAATTTGTCTCGCTTTCCATCGCTTTTTTTTCTTGTTTTGCTTTCCATGAAATGGCAACACTGTCGACGAGGGGAGGCTTTTTAAACTTATCGTTCGTCGGCGTATTTCCTCCGTGTGGGAGGAATGTGAAATGGGTAAAATGGGAGAAAATAAATCCCAACTGCAATTTCCCTGATGACATAATGTGCTTCCTACGGGTAGATAAAATATTAAAGATGGTACAAACGCGGAACTAAAGCAATCGGCGACTCCATTTTTTTTTTTATTTCAGTTCCTGAGAAGAGAGTTCCTGTAAAAAGGAAGGACGAATGGTTATTTTTATCACCGTTCCTTATCGGTTTATTTAAAAAAAACATGCTGCCATTTTTTCTACCTTCTTTTTATCCATTAATCCATAAAATATAACGTTAATACAGCTACTTTGTTTGGTGTCCATTTTTTAATCCATTTAAATGAAAGTCCTGAGTAGGGAGTTAGTCAATATCAAGCAGCAACATCTTCAACTACTTTCTTCACAGTTTGTGGCTTCTCGGATGGTACTGAGAATTTTCTTCACCATTTGAACCACGGGAAGAAAACTTTTCCACCAACCACACTGCTTCTTGGCGAACTTGTAGGACAATTTCTCTTCCTTCGATCGCAAAACCTTCTGCATGACATTCCGGCACATATACCGGGGCCGGGCGTAATGACCACCATCACCAACCATCCACCCGCCCGGGGTAGGGAGAATGACTTTGACAGAAAGACAAACATTCACCACCGGGCGTACCATCACTTTTTCTTCATCCGTGACTGCCACGTACTAACCTACAGCATCCCACTGGATGCAGTTGCTCCGGATGCAAGTACCAACTTTTCAACCGCTTCCGTTCCGAAGCTACCCGCACCGAGTGTCCCCACGACACTGACGACAAATTGCCGTTTTGACGATGCATAAAATGAGAATTGATTTGCGACACGAGTGGCTGGTGTGTGTAAAGTGCAAGCATAAATTTCCTCCTGTCGGCACCATGTCGGTTTCGGGGTTTTCCACTGCGGGGCCCCAAAACCAAATGGGCACTGTCAGCGTAAAATGACAGGAATCTCTATCAAGCTTGGCGATTTCGCTTCGAATTCACCCATGAACGGGTCTCGTTGCTTTCTGGTCGCTTCTGCTGTCTGTGACTCGTGACTCATGAACCGTAGAATGGGACTATCTTCTACCGGGTGTAGTTTATAGTGTGTATGTGTGTGTGTGTGCTGAAGGGCGACGCTGAAGTCAGAAACTTGAAGGACGGTGGACGGAGTTCTTGTAGCAGAAGAGACATTTATTTAATTTCCCTTCCAGTCGCTTGTCCGGATGTCGGTTGTCGTCCAGCGTCTTTCGTAGCGGTTCTCTGCGGGAAAGATGGGTTAGACTTGTGTGAACTGTGAAAGTCAATTCTTTAAAAGAGTGGAAGAAAATGTTTAAGAAGTGATAAATCGAACAGCAAATATATCAATGGGAAAAAATATCGACCCAATGTCATTGCCCTCTGCTGGGAGAACTTGAAGGTACAAAGAGACAAAAAAATTATTGGTTGAATGTTAGGTGCAAATGTGTGTTAATTTGAATAATGCTCTAGATTCTGTTTGTTTGCAGTAATAAGTTTTATTTTTTCTTTACTTACTTAAATATCTACTACTAAGGCTTCAAAGATACCCTTTCACATCCCGGGAAATTCCGTAAAGTATTTGGCTTTTATTCGTCCTTATATCTGACCCGTAAATGAACACCTGCTAGGAGTCAGACGTTCGTGGCATTACTGTTGACATTATGGCACCAAAGTGCTATTTATTTATTATATCAAAATATAAAAGATTGTCACTGTCGGTTCTTCTGCATGGGATGGTAACCAAAGGCTCTTCCATCATGCTTCCTTCATCAAGACATGTCTCTCTCTTTCTCTCTTGTCCTTCTTTTTGTACGATCCCCATTTGTCTTGGCCTCACAGACTCTAATGATACTATTCACCAACAAAATCCTCCTCGTGTGTCTCTATGTCATGTTGCCATCCAGCAGTTTTAGTAAATATATGGGCAAAGAAAAGCGGCACAAATTGCTATGTGTGCCCGTTGTGCTCGGGACGGGACGTCAAAAGCTTGCATAATAAAATAAAAATAAAATAGCGTATTTTTTTTTCTTCGGCGTTTTCTCGTTTGTCTGTAAAGAACCAGCACACGTGAGTGTGGAAGGCATGATCCGGCCCAACACAGTAGCGCAACACACACACACACACAAATGGTATTAAAGCTAATCTAAGCATACACACACACTCACGAAAAAGGGACAGGATGAAAGTCCCAGTCTGCTCGCTCTGGCTTCTTTTATCCATGCCATTTTACCAACATGCAACGCACGGCGTCTTGCATAAAAGTAATGCCACTCCCAACAGCGATAGGGAAAAGGCACAGGAAAACCAACTTATGAGCATCGTCTTTTTTCATGCCGCCGTAGTGTAAGTCAGCTGCTGATCCACTTGCCAGCTGAAAGAAAATTCTACATTCATCTTCGTCCTCGTCGGCTTTCGGCAAAGGATGTTGCACCATAACGTACGGATGGTGTCTCAACGCGGTTTTACTTTCTTTCTTCCTTTTTAAGCACAACCGCATTTGCTTGCAAGATGGTGACTAGTTTTTGCAGTTTTTTTTCCTTCTTTTCTTCGTTCACCAGATAGGTTATGTGAGAATAAGAGAACGAAATTGGTAAACGATGGCGATGTAACGACGTCACTTGTCATCTTTCCGAGCGACTGAAATTCTAAAGCCTTAAAGAAACTGGCACCGCTACAGAATAAGGGTGTAAAATATAAAAAAAAAAGAATCGTGAGGAGCGTGTCTGCTTTTGGGTCCTTTTTTTGTAGAGAGACTTACACAAGCACACCATTTTTGTGACACGGATAGCGGATTCTAAGGCTTGCAGCAGAAAGATCATGCTGTTTTTTTTTGCGTGTGAAAACTGACTGGTCCGTTTCACACAAGCAAAACGTGACAAAAAATAATAACCTAAAATCTCTTTCCTGAGTTGAATTTCAATTTAAAGCAAACCGACGCAAAAAAAAACGGTTCCATTGACCAACAGCTGAAAATAGAAACCGGAAATAAGCCAAAAAAGGGAGATTTTTTTTCCCCCAGGCCACATGGAAATATGATACAGTGATGCACGTATTGCAAATGATAAATGCAACGTGTGATGCACCATAAATTGAAATACCGAAACCATTCAGAGTTCGCTTTTTTAATAGCTTTCTGGAATGGCGACTAAAGATATTGTACCTAAGGGAGGTTTTTTTTCCGCCCTTTTACATTTGTATCAACGCCGAAATAAACTAGTTCCTTTACGATACTGGTCCATCCGCTTCCGCTTCATAGCACAAAACCAAACACAAGCCCAAAATTGCCCATCGTCTGTCGGTGACATCTCTTCCCAAAAAGCAAGCTTGTACGTTCGGTTTTTCAATTCCCCACGGTACAATGAGTCCATCGAAAGTTGGAAATAACTTAGAGGGGGAGGAAAAAAGGAAACCCGGACACTAGATCGATTTCCGGTACCGGTGTTGGTTCATCATTACATCCCGCAGTAGGAAAAAGGTGTTTCCCGCATGACTTGACCTCAGACGCTTGGTGCTGTTTCCCTCCTCGGGCGGTCCAGATCGTTACGGCGCGGCTAGAAACAATCGTCCAACTGTCAATCTTATTCCCTTTCCTAATTCCAAAATTTAGTAGCGTTTTTTTTTCCTTCTTCTTCTGGTTAGTTGTCCATTTTCCAATGAATGAAAAGCGAACAGTGAAAGGATCTCGAAATGAAGGAAGTGAACAGATCAAATGGGTGGCAACGCGCGAGTGAAAAGCAGTGATAGAAAAATTGCGAGAGGTTTTACCGAGTTCTTTTTAAGCTATTGCGACTAGTTTTTGGAAGCCATCATCAATGCTTCACATAAATCGAACGGAATGGTTTTCCGAATCCAAGTCTATCGGATATCCTTTTCTTCAATCTCTCTTTGTTACCTCTCTCTGTCGCTCCTAGTTGTCGCTCCTAGTTGGTATGATCAACAAAAAAAACTTCGTTCCGATGACAGTTCACAATTTCGATTCTTCTCCTTCCAGCAAAAGCACGTCGCCGTCTTATCGCGCTCGTGGACGAAGTTTGCCAGATTGGTTTATTACATTGCCTACGATTTCCGATGACAAGCGTTCATCCTCAGTCTGCCGTGACGATGGCGCTTTTGTTTCACATCCCGTTGGGTTGATCGAGGCTTTCAACAGCCAAAAAAAAGACCGTCCCGACGCGCCTCTGCAAACACGGATAAGCAGTTACTGTACGGAAACCAAACCCCCCCTTGCACATTCAGTTTTTCCGTTTCCGTGCGTTTTCCTCATCGCCCAGTGGAGAAGAAGTGTATTCCCTTTTTTATTTCTTTACCCCAGCAAGAAGCAAAAAAATATCCCGAAAAACTACCACCATTGTTCCAATGTTGCCGAAAGCGGGACAGGAAACGGAAAATTTTGATTCCGCCTTCAATGTACCGTTCCACCGCCCAAGATGGCGCCTGCACGCCTCGAGGGAACGAGGGGGCGACAAAGGATGGATTTCAAATCTCGTTTAGGGTGCGTTTTTTTTTTTGGTCGTGTCCTTGCTCTCGATCTTTTGTTTTCATTCCGGCAGTCCTGTTGTGAGTGTTTTGTGTGTATATTCATTTTACGACTATCTTCCTGCGGTTAGATTTAGGTCGTATCGTGTTTACTGTTGGGAAAAATGGTCCACTTTCTCCGAAACGATGGAATCAGCAGAGAGTGGGTGAGGGTAATATTGAAGCGGCTAGTAAAGATCGGATACAATCAACGTAATCTGCTGAAACGAGCGTACATGTACTGCTGGTGGTGCTGGTGCAGGAAGTGGTTTTCGGTGGAAAAATAACAAAAAAGGAAAAGCTCAAAGAGAGACCTCAAGCGTACAATTTACGGGAAAAACAGATTTTCTTTGTTTTTACACCATTACGCCCCGGCTGTGAATGGTATGGCTCTAGGTAGAAAAAATGATGATTTTGAAGGCAATGTGCATGAAAGAATGGGATGAAAAATTGTGTTGAAATGGTTTCGATTTAATGTATTTTTTTACAACTAAAATTATGTTTTTCCATTTAGAAACAAACAGAAAAGAAAAGAAGAGAGGGAGCTAAAGAAATAACTACCGTCCAACGTTAAATTTTTAAATTTCAAATTTTAAAATTAGTAAAACGGGTATTTTAATTGTATTTTTCATGAATATGTGCTTTGTTAGGATTTATATTTGTTGTATTTGTTCTAACACAATCCAGTCAATATATTTATTTAAAAGTATTTTTCTCGGCTTTACATTCGTCGGTTTAGTAGTCACTATGTAAAGGGGTTGTTGTGAAGAAAACGACTAAAAGATTTCGATGGTCTCCTATTTGAAAAGAAGCCACAAATTAGTATTTATATCCTGCTCATAGAAAATGCTGTGAAAGCGCATCTTTCGGCTTTATTTATATTGTATTCCCGCGGCCATTTTGTCGACTCTTGTCACATACATCCGTCTTAGACGCATGTATGAGGAGCGCTTATTCCTAACTCGCTGTAAAGTCAGATTCTGCACCTGATGGAATGGAAAACTGATAAATGTTCCCAAAATTAAATAAAAAAAAACCCAAAACTATTTTTGTCAGATTTAAAGTTCCTCTTGTATTAGCTCTGTTGTATTACTCACAAAATCAAACCATATTTCCCTAATTTCAAGCGTTTTTATTAAAGAAAAATAAAAAATTCTCTGACATGTACCTAACTAAACCATTAAAAAACATTCCTTTATCAAATTCAAAACCATAATGTCGTTCGGAAATGTTTGTTTCAATTCTAAATCAATAACATTCCCAATAAAAACAACTTCTAACTCATTCTTTCAACTTTGACCGAGAGAATCGTCCACAGTGACACACTAAAACTGTATGAAACCATTATTTAAACAACAGTAAAGCAATCTGTATTGCAAGTGGTTTGTCTAAGTAACATAAATCCAACAGCACAACAACGCACAAAAAGCAAATTTAAACAAATGCGCCTGCACCACAATACCCGCGAAACCATTAGACAGAACAAATCCCATAAAACCGACCAGCAAATCACCACTTACGGTAGATTAAGCTTCACTTTCAGCGGGAAAATGATAATAAAAATGAAAAACTTGATCCTTAATTCAAAAACAAACCGACCCGCACACATCCACCGGATCGCAAACCGCAATATAGAAGTAGAGAAAAATGCTGCAAACACCATCATCATCGTGCTTGTCGGACTCGGACTTCGGACGAATTATCTTCACTTCCGACAGCGAATAATGCTCATTTCCGGCCTGTTATAAAAGGAAGAAAATAAAAATATTAATCACACACCGTCCAAAAACCAACCCGCTTCGGTCAGCGAGCGGTTGGTCACGTGGTTTTGTTTTCAGGCGAAAGCAAAGAAAAAGCGCTTGGGCTCAGATTTTATCCCAATAAAAGATAAGTTTTTTTTTGTTGCCAGGAAAATAATAATAAAACACCAAACAGAAAAGAAAAAGCGGAAGGGGAAAAAACACATTTCTTGCAATAAAAACTCCACTTGTTCTGCAAACGATCCAGATTTGCCGTGCGCAAGATGGATGTAAAACAAAAACAAGTCTTTATTACCTTTCAAAACCGTTTCTAACGCTACCACCCCGCCTCCAAAACAATAATCCATGCTATCAAAGCTAACCGGTGGGGTCAGCACAAAACGGACATGCGAACAAATGGAGTACAATGGCCGTTTGACTATCGAAACACCGCGCATATCGGTGTGCCTCTTCGCGCTCCCACACCCCAAAAAAATAACTGCCCGCGGTAACAAATTGCGCCAACGCTAAGCTTTAATTTTTCCCATCGGGCTGTTTCCGAGGATGAAGCCGTGAGACAAACGTGAGGCTGCTCTGTTTGTTGCTCTTTCTTTTTTGATGGTTCCCTTGATGTCGTCACCATTCGGGTGCCCATAAAGCTAACGACTCCTAACCTTAACCCGACCCCCCGCGGGTTTCCCTTTTTACTATCTCCGACAGACTCGAAAGTGCAATGAATTTTCATGATCATGTACCGCACGTTTGCAGCCGACGGGGGGAGGCTCGTTTGTTTTGAGGAAACTCTTTTTTTGCCTACTTTCTTTAACTTCTACATGCAAGATAAGATAATGCTTCGGTGGTTAAGGCAAACCATCGAACTTGAAGGGGACCCGTTCTGTAGGGCGTTAAAAAATACAGGTCACAATTATGACGGTAACTTTGTACACTTTCCCAACGAGCACCCGTTCAGTATCCACCACAACATAAAAGACAACCAGTCAACCGGATGTGGTGTGTGTGTGTGTGCCGGTGGGAGAAATAATTGTAATCAGCACCGTAAAGCCTACCACGCTCTGTCCCACTGGGAGCGAAGAACTTTGTACCAGGCTGTGGAGTACTTTTGTACGGCGCTTCGGTGGGTTTTTGTCGGAAATCGCTGTCAGTTTTCCCAGACTCAGAAGAAGGCCACGCCAGGTTAAGTGGGTAGCACCGGAGGTTAGGGTAATATTTTTATGGTACACTTTTTACGACGTGCTTGGTGCTTCCTCAGGATGTTGTTGTTTTTTTTTGTGTTGGCCCGTTCCTTTACATGCGTTGGTTAAATAATGCCTTCACACAGCCTTAACTATAGAGCAACGCGCTGTAACGAGTTTCCTTCCGGGAAGTAATTTTTCATTTACACTAAAGCAGCAACCGAGGGACGCGCGAAAGAATGGTCACGGAGAAGGTGATAAAATTTTCATGTGATAATAATTTCTTTGGCAGCTGTTTTATCTCTTACTCATGTGGTAAGCCGTATTTATTACTTCGGATTCAATCGTGGCTTGGTTTGGAAAAGTTTTGTAATTTAAAAAAAAAATTCATTCCTTCGTGATATAAAAATACTTACAACAGGCTGGCAATGCTAATACATTCCGATGGTTTTTTTTTCTTTTATAACTCAACCTAAACATAAACAACTGTTCAAAGCTATTTGGCTTATCACTTCTTAAAACAGCTGCATTTTTATTAAACGCCCAAAAGGTATGCTAACCGCATTTCGAATTGCCATTATAAACCATCATTTAAAGCTTAAAAATTATCAAAGAATCGAAATACAAAAAATTGGAATAAAATGTCAAAATTTTATTAAAACTTTTTAATACAATATATTATTTTCGAAAGTAAATAACTCAATTTAAGGCATTAATTTGTCTGTTAAAATATGGTTTTCATTGGTTTTCATACCACAATACATATATTTCTTCACTCGTTTCGCTGTTCATTTAATCGGCATACTATGGGCCACTTGAATATCGCGATAAATCGAAACGAACATCAACTGCCACAGCAGCACAACGATCGATCAAAACTTCTATTCCACCACGAAGCGAACCGGTTTTGCTGTTTCCCCGCGATTCGGTGCGAATCCGGTCGTACCCACTTAATTACCCACGGAATCGTTTTCTCCTGCACATACAGCATCAAACCAAACAGACTTAAATACTGCCACCAATGCTTTTCACCAATCTGTGCACTGTGGCATCCCCATCCCCATCAACACTGTGGGGCGAAGCGTTCTGCAAAATGACAAACAAAAAAAACCCTGTGATGGTGGTGATGGATGTGCCATTTTCCGACTGAGTTAGCTGCTGTGCTACTACGGCTTCGTTTAAGCCGGGCTGTGTTTGCTACCGTGTTCCGCTTTGAAACTTCTCCTTTTTCCTGCTTTCCTCCCATCCGGCTTAAATTTGTTCGACTTTTCCGACCCGTACGAGAGGACATGAAGCAGCGACCCGTTTGCAGTAGCCTCGGTACCGGTAGGTGTGCGCAATGAAATAAATGGCCTCAGTAGCAGTGGTGTTAGGCACGCAGGATTTCACCCAGGATTAACGCGAGCAACACATCTGCGGATCAAAAAAAAAAAGAGAAGAGAAACTCATAACAGCGGACCGTTCATTTGTGACGAAACCTCGCAACCAGCGTTTTGCAAATGGTCGTATGGAAGCAGGCAAATGGTGGCAAATAGTCAGCCAGATCTTCAAAATGGTACGCTTGCTAGTGTACTTTCTCTGTCTCTCTCTCTCTGTCACACACACACACAGTCGGTCGTTGTGATTAATGCAAATGTACGAAGCATTTGTGACTGTCGTCGACCGTTTAGTGATGTTTCGGAACGCATCGTTCACCGTAGATGTATCCTTTTTCCGGTATCCAAAATGGACCGTCGGTGTGCTCAAAATCATGTCAACAGGTGATATTTTCTCTTCAAACAACTACCTGGATGGATACTAGCGAGATTCTTGTATACATTGCAACGTTACCAGGGAGTTTTTTTTCTTCATTCTTTTAAAGTGGTTTTAAATTTAGTTAAATACTTAAATAAAATACTTAGCTCCATAAGTAGCAACACAGCGCATTCCCAACGGATCTAACACGTAGCTATAAGCGGATTACAGCTTCAAGCGCTTATTTTTGTAAAGCTATTATCAGGACCAATTCCAGTCAATAAGATTGAAATAGATACCAAACAGATGGAACGTTCACCATAAGCTCTGGTGCTGACTGTAACAATATTTTCAAAACGAAAACGAGCAATCACTTCATTAGGCCCGGGAGCCTCTATTCATCGCTCGCTGAATGAATTAAGTGTTTCCCGAGAAACACTGCTTGCCGTGCTCTGTCCGTTTCGTTAACAAACAATTTGTAAAATGCGTTCCTCACGTTTGCCCTCGTTTGCAAAAGCACCTCCACTGGAATGAAGTTTCGCTTCTTCGCGGAGAAAAAATTGAAGTAAAAATAGGTAAATCTTCTTTTCCGGTGAATAAACGCACTCGCTTTCAATCGCACTCTTACACCACCGATGGTACAACACGCGGTACACAATCTTTCGTTCCATCTGCTTTTCCGTCAGACCATATTAGCATTGGTTGAAGGAAGGGACAGTAGCAGGGTAACAACTGTACCGGCAGCTATTTACCGATCTTCCGAACAAATAAACAAACGAAGGAAAGCGAAAAAGTGCTGACAGCGGCGTCACCAGCTCGTCTCGTTCGTGTCGTTTCACTCGTTAGTTTCGTCAAGCCTGGGCAGCAAAGGAACGATAAAACTTGGTTTGGCACAAAAAAACACACAAGTCTCCGAAGTACCTGTGGGCTATTTGAATCACGCACCGACAGCCTGTCGTTCAAAAACCCATCCATTGCGCCGACAGTGTGTACATCATCATGTGGCCCGTCGGTAAGCAACACGGTAAACGTTCAATGTTCGTGGGCTGGCACTTCTGGTGCCCCCACCCCGGTTTTCATCTCCCAGCGGTATGATAGACGAAAGGCTGCCAAATGGCAAAAGCACCAAGCACCAGGGTAGGTGTGTGAAAGGTGTAAATAAATAAAGAAAAGAACAACTCCTACAAGGAAATGGTTCCTCGCCGGGCGCATACAACCCGACCCGCCGGAGGCTATCGGTCCCAGGAGACACATGACCACAGTGATTCCTGTTAGCTGGTAGCATGTGTATGTTTGTGTGTGTGGCTGTTGGGACGGTTGGTGTACGACAAGATGGGAAACATCACTCCAAAAACCCTCACGGAAGGGAAAGAAAAATTGTGTACGTAGACACATTCAGGCAGTACACTGGCTACACGACGAGGGTTTGACAGGAGGTCACAAAACGGTACGAGACCTGTACAACGGCTCAAAACAAGAACGTCAGCACTAGGCCCACCACTTACGGTTCTCGTTTGTTGGAGCAAAAGAAAGATTTTTCACTCAAAATTAAGCACACCTTTGGGAGCTGACGTTTTCTTCAGTTTTCTTTTTCGTACGATTTCTTAAAGCATACGAGGGCGCAAAAACGGATACCTTGCTTACATGTCCCACAGCTGACAGGTGTGTGTATCCCCTTATCCGAAGGGATGAACTCACACAATGTGGGATCGTTACAGGGATAAAGGGAAAACCAGCCAACAGCCCAAGTTCGAGTTCATGTCGAGCAGCTGAACTTAACCGGGAACTGCTCAAGACAGCTCAACGAAACGATATCCGCCTGTGAAGACGTTGGAGTCCTTACAAACACATGGATGTTTCTGCACCGTTCCCTTTATCACCAGCATCAACATTCGAACGTGATGTTGATGCATGAAGAGGTTAAAAGGCAAAGCTTTTCCTGGAAACATGCACACTGGAGGTAGAATAATTTTCCGCATCAGGAAAATGTGATGGATGATCCGGTTTTCGGTTAAAGGTAGAAAAACTTGGGGTGTTCTTGTGGGTGTTTTTCGTTTACACACTTTCTGACACAATCGTTAAGCTTGTTTTGTATGCATTTTATCTTACGTGTGGTGAAAAGATTATTACGTGAGGTGAAAATAACGCATCCTTTAAGCAGTTTTTTCGTGTGTGTGAGAGAGAATGAATATTGAATTTTGTGGTGTTTGTTTACACGATTTATTTGCTTGAAACTCCATTCGTGCTGAAGAGAATGCATTTAAAAGCCATTTGAATTGTTGAGTAGCAAACAAGCGAGGAAAGTCTTCATAACGCCTAAAAGTATGCAAATTTTTATTTTTCTATAATTTAAAGGAAATGTTAGGACGAATGTTTATGAATTTATCAGGATGCGAATAAAAAACTTAAATCACGTCTAATAATCAAATCTTTAAATATATCTTAAACACCTACCAACCACATTATTAGTGTTTGTAATATCGTAAAAAGCTTTCCCTAGCAAACTAATGAAAACAATCCGGACCAGCAAGATAAAGCAGGAAAGCATAAAACTTTCACGTACGGCGTGAAGAAAAGTTTGAATTGTAGCTTGTATTTGCATATTATCGAAGCTGCAGTTCATTTAATTAGTGAGCCAGATTAATTTGGCGTCTTTTCTGCTTTTCCCACCAGTTCCATTCGCTCGTTTTTGTAGTTTTTGGTGGTATGTGAACAATAATAGATACGGAACAGTCTACCGACTGTTTACAACGTCCAGGAATGAATCCGAAATCTCTTTTAATCTCCAGACGAATCTTTCGCTTCCAGCGAACCAACCAAATGGGTCTAGAATCTCGCCCGACATACGACAAACAACTTGCTCACTGCTCCATATGGTACATCCTTGAAAAGTGGCTGAAAATGCCAGTTAGCATTTCTCATAAGCTTCCCAATTCTCAACCCCCCGTTCGTAAGCATTCGTATCGTTTTATACCAAAGGCCACCTCCCTCTTTTTCCAGGATGGCCAGTTTAGTCTTGTTTGTCTGTCTCATAGCAACGCTCATGCACCAACGATTGCCTTAATTTAATGAAAATTTTATGAAAATTAACAAACAATTAAGTTTATGCATGACAAAGTTTCTGGCAGCTTGCACACCGAGCCGTGGTGGTTTTTCGTTCGACAACGATATGCACCTCCATCGACCTCCCGGCGGTAAATGTCCTGACCTGGCACGTCTGTTTTCCCAAACCAAACCAAAAGTGTTTTGGTGCGCTTTTTGGGCCAAAATTTACCGACCAACTTTTTCCACCACCCCCTTTTCTTTGCTTTCACCCCCTCTTTTGCATTGAGATTGTAGTTCCAACGGAAGGGGTGAAAAAAATAACGCAATGCACGTGGTGCCCTGACAGAATAGATAGCGTCACGCGTCACTATGGGCAGCGTGAAATGCGGCGTCCGATAGCGTTTCGGTGGCACTTTAGCGTAGCTTCCGACTGCCAAAAACTGCTTTCCCTAATCACGCACAAATTGTCAAAAGCTTACGCTCATAATTCACTGGAAAATGACGGAAATTACTCTACCGGACCGAAGGTTGTACTGCGAACGCAGTGTCGCATTAGGTTAGACCGCACCGACGAAATTGCACCATTATAGTTCATTATCCGTTTCGCACTGATACGCGCACAGATTCAACCGCGGTGCGTTACTGATGCGTTCATCATTCTAATCCACCGTACGCACGGATCAATGGCAATCGAGAATCATCGATACGTGAACCACCATCAGCTGGCGAAGGCAGCTACGTGTCGAAGCATAAAATATTTGCGCCCCGAGATCGACATCATCGGTTTTGGCTGGCTGGCACACATGATAGTAATATTGACGACATTTATTGCGTCCCGTCCTCAAAACGCCTGGGAGTGCTGCAAATGTAGTGCATTAAAACAAACCATATTAATACTACAGTGACCATACGCGATAAACAACATTATTATCCACTATGAAATACAATGCACTGGAAGGTGGCATAACTTTACAATCAGTTACCAATAAACACAGATTAGTTACTGATTCTTCCTATGCACGCTTCAATGGAGTGTGTGTGGTCCTATTATTGTGTAAATTATATCAACATTAACCTACTATCTGGGTTGTTTTAGGTAAGGAGAGATAAAGATGGCAAAGGCTGCGAAATATCATCTCCAATCTTTTCTTTATGGAGTCTTTTTTAAGTTTTAAACAGAGAACTTATCAGAAATGGACGAAATGGCAACTTAAACTCCTAAACATGTTGAAGATATGATTTTAATAATATTTTATTATTGAATTCTTAAATTTTGAATTTAGATACTCTTCACTTTAAATTTTAATATTTTGTATCACAATAACGTTTTCTCTGTTTTAAAATACGCGTTGTTTTTATATTATTATTCTCCTATTTTTTTTAAACTTCGAATACCAATTGAAAAGTCTATCATGTCGCTTGCCTCGACAAGTGAACCCAATATTAATGATCCTTGTCATGGATGGTATTATCATTCTTTTCGGCTCACGCTCGAAGCAAATGCCCTACCCAGCAGCATGTCGCTCACACCGACAACATTTCAACACGAGGAAAAACCTTCAAACTCCCACGTCCACGCACCCCTTCGGCAGCTCCATTCCATAGGGAGCTTCCGGTGTAAACAAACCGGAACAAGCTAACAATCGGGGTTTTCCTTTCCCAAAAAATACCCATCCGTACACAAATTGAAACTGATGAAATCTATTGATTAGAACATTCTTTGCGATGAAAAACTTCCAACACCATTTCTTCCATTCTCGAACCCCCCGATCGCCCACAAAACCCATTTTCTCATGTAACCGAGAATGGTACCCGAAGAGGATAAACATTCCAATACTACCACCCCAAAAACGTTTAGTCCGTCCTGCCTGAGAGGTTCTCTGTGTGTGTGTGTGGGAATTGAAAATGGAAAAAGTTTTGCAGCATATTTAAACTTTCAAAGGATTAAAAACATATTCCCATTCCTTCTCGGCTACGCCACCCACAAAAAAACTCTTCACGCGCAATCTTTCGCAAGCGTTCGCCCCCAAAAACCAATACACGGGTGAAAGTTTATTTCGGGTCACGATTGCGATATCATCTCGGGCTCGGGAATTTCGTTTCCTTCCGCGCCTTTTTTTTGGGAACTGCCGTCCCAAAAATCGATGATCGACAAAGATGTGAAATGTTTGTCAGCTATTTGGCGTAAAGTACGTGAACGGAAACCGCAATATACCGCCGAGTTTTTGCCGAGTGGTGGATAATCGGTAAAGTAAAGAGGATGCCGGTTTTGTTTCTTCCCTTTCTTCCTTTGGGGCAAACATTTTGGATCATGGCAGGATTCATGGCACGTACAGCAACCGTAAGACTGATTCTAATCAAGCGAGATTAACAGTAAAGGATTAAAAATTAAGCCCTCACTTTAAAAGTGGAATGTTTGTGGTACAAAACTAAACAGCAAAGATTAATGCTGCTTACTGGTTTGGTAAGGGAGTTTTTAAAAGCAAAAAATATATATATCCCACACTCTCCCCTTTCATCATTTATTGAAGCGCACGAGCTGTTCATGCATGCAAAGAGTAATTATTTAGCACTGGCAAACAATTTGCACAGCGTGCCATTGCTTACTTCCACACCGCGTACCAGCCGGGTGGTCCTTTCAATGGTGAGAAGAGAAATAAACCAAACCACAGTGGCGTTATTCAACACCAACCAAACGAACTCGAAAAAACGAATTCGCAATCAAGCAAATGGCTGTTGAAAAGTTCCTCCATCAAACACCGAGTTCAACCAAGAAGCAAACCAGAAAAACCAACCTGCCCAAAAAAAGAAATTTTCCTTCACCCATACAGACACGTGAAAGGGATGTGTAGTATGTACGTGTTCATGTGGGCATAGGTACTTGCCGTGAACGCTGTAATGACACTCTGAAAGATTTTGTGGCACTGATTTCCTCCACACTTCTGATGACGAAGCGGCAAGCTTGTAGACCGATGAGAAGGTGTGCAAAAACTTATCCTCCCGTAGACTGATTTCGCACAAAATTGTGTTTTCTTCCGTTTTCGTGTCCTGGCCACACATGCTTTCCTACGGATTTCTCCCCTTGCCAGACTTTGAGGTAGCGCAATCTTCGCTCATTAATCTCCTAAATAAATCATAAATCTCCCACGTGAGGGATAAGCTTCTGTCTTACGCTTGTGTGTGTGTGTGGGTGTACACATGATGAATGCCTACCGAAATCTAGTACACCGGTTTCTGTCACTAAGCGGGAGCTACTCATCCATCCACACGGGTGTGTGCCATTTGCTCGCGCACCGGTACAAAAACATTCCCGCACAACAGCACCCAGGTGCGCCCCAAACCAAATTCCGCACCACATCGCTTTTAATCCTATTAAATGGCGAATCTGTATAATGTGTCTGTAAGTATATTATCATTTCATGAATTAGTGATCACTTTACGCCCGGCGGAACCGTCCCGAAGCGTTGATGTTCGTGACTATACTTGGCACTTGGTACAAATGCGGGGATGGGAAGTTCCTTAATTTTTTTTTCTTTCTTTAGACTGCTTGTTGGCGGAAGTGACTTCTCAGAACGTTCGCCAATTTATTATCCAATTTTGGGTGACTGCTTTGCAGGCCCGGTGCGGAAAGTATTTGAACATTATTGTCAAGTCTTTACTTTGTACGCTCATGTCGATAAGTGTATGTGTGTTTTTGTTGGTGCCTGGCGCAATCAACATCAATTGACGGTGATTGAAAAGATTTTTGAAATGGTAAAGAAAAAAAAAACAAACCTCGCTCACACACACAAACACAGGGTACTTCAATGTTTTGGCTTATTTATCGTTCCAGGGTGGTCCTGTTGTTTATGCTGCTCTGCAAGCAATGAGAATCAATTTTAACGTTTTGCGTTTTATGTGGTTACTTTCTTTACAGATTCCTTCGTTCAAGATGATTGATTTTGGAGACCATTCGAAACATGAATCACACTTTAGATGGATGGTAAGTTTAATAAAATCTGAAACAATACACCAACAAAAATAGAAACTCTTACAATCATCAATAGTTCCTTCGCAAGAGATCTTTGTTTGCATTATACCTTCAAAATCATTACATAATTTCATCTGTTTTTTTAATTGATACTGTCACACATAATAATAACTCATGCTCCATAATTAACACTTTCAGAAATGTGTGAATGTATTACAAAAAAAAAAAACATTAATTATGTATACCATAATTGTCTCACTCACTTTAAATTACACCATCAATTAATGTCAACACCAAAAATTCGACCCAATCAAGGACGCACGAAACTACCCTTTAAATTACCTTTTTTCCACACTTCGTAGCCATACCTAGCTGTAAGCAAAACACTGCAATTCTACGCCAAACAGCACGCAAGATTGTTTATTTTAATTGCCCTTTGGTATATGAAAACCACCAACCCCCTTCGGTGAGTTTCCGCAGCGTGGCGCTCGATAAGAGCTGCTGTAGCTTAACGCCATTTTCTTTCTTACACGATGAAAACAATGCGTTAGTTCTTGCTGCACAATTCTCGATGTGTGTTCACGCTTACTAGGTACCGATCCTAGCGTCAAGAGAAGGATGGACCCATCCTAGTAAGAACCTACTGCGGGTATTAGACATCTGTGGTCGACAACTCCTTTACTGCTAAATTCCCTTTGGCTCCCTGTTACCTATACAGTGACAATACAGCAGAATTCTCATGGAGCTTTGTCCAACACCCTCCAGTCCACCGCGAAACCGGAAGTGAAATGATGTTACACCGCACTAAACCATTTTTATCTAATGCTATCGCATAAAACATTAAAGCACGGTAGTAACAGTGGCCTCACATTTCGGGACATTACACTCATGCCAGTGGAAAGCGTTAGCTTTTGTACACTGTGTGTGTGTCTGTGCTGGGAAATAGGCTTCACACTTTCAACTCCCATATGAAGGGGAGAGACTATTGTCTTGATTTTCGTTGTCCCCTTTTTTGTGGCTTGCACGGGCACCAAGATTTGTGAGTGTACGTTTTGGGAAAGCTTGAAACAATGGCTGGTGAAAGGATGAAAAGCACATCTCATACTAACAAACCACCACCAAACATCCGTTACGAACATTTATGATCATTGTTCCTGACTCTTACGCTTTTATTTTTTGTTTTTCCCCCCATATGATAGAGGTGTCTGTCAACGTGGGATACAAAAACTGGCTCAGCATCCGGTAACATGGGTTTGAAGAATAACTAACCTGCTACAAAAAAATCACACACACACACACACACACACACACACACACCATCAACCATAGATGGTGACAATTTTCACTGCATGACGGTGTCACGCTACCCACCAGAAAATGGTCCAAAAAAGGCGCCTGAATGTATGCTTGCTGCTTAACAAAGCGGAAACGATGAGCGAAAGTGTGGAATTAGTTTTTTTTGTATTTCTTTGCTATTATCTCAACACACGCAACAGTAAAGCTGTTCTTCGGACTATTGCCACAAATGGCACAAACTGAAGCACACACACATACTCACCCATATATCCACACAAAATAGTTCTACCACTATAAACATAACTCATATCAACGGTCGACGTCGTTCGGCTGCATGCTGCACCGTGGGCCACCACAAACAAACACCTACACGCGCCCACGAACAAACGATGTTAATTTTTCGCCTTTTGTGTCATTTATTCACATTTAATAAACATAAAATATGTACGACTACATTTCCTACACATCCATGACACGCCGGAGACTCATCCCATCCCATCGCTAACGAAACCTTTGGCTGTTGGGCGATGGTCCTTGCCAACGCCGTCATTATCATTATCATCATTGTCGTTGTCGACGTTTGTCGTAAACCACGGTAACGGATGGGTTTCCTCCATGCCGCCGCGTTTCGCACTACGGAACCGGCTGGTTGTCTCCCTGGAGTGTCTCCAAGGCTACTAAAAGCCACCCCGTGCTTGGGCGGGCATCCGTAGTGTAAGTCATGATTTCCTTCTACGTACGTACGTTTTTCGGGGAGGGGTTTTTTCCTCCTATCTTAACAGAGGAAAGTAAAGCGTAAGTGTGTCCTCTTAAATCATCTTATGACTACACCCATTTCCCCTTCGCGTCATAGACATCACTTCCTGTCGTGTTCCTTGTGTGCCGGTGTGTTTGTGTGTGTGTGTGTGTGTGTGTGTGAATATTTCAACGATTTCACCGATTGGGTCGCAGTGATATGAAAGCTTTTGTACCGTACCGAGCATGAAAGTTAATTCACAAAACCCGCGCGTCTGTCAGTTTATGAGTTTTCATTCCGCTTCATATACTTGCAAGCTGCAAGTGAGTTTCAGCAACTGTCGGTGTCAAGTCATTTTGTGCTTTGAATTGCAACGTTTTTTTTTTCTCGTTACTCTTGCTGTTGTGCTAAACTCCATTGTCATCTGCGTTGTTATTGCAGCGTCTTTCGTACAAATGCTTCCCATCCCTGTCATGTGATCTAATATCACGCATCGTCTGGAATGCCTACGAATGCCACCACCCCCCCAAAGGATATCGTTTCCTACCAGTGCTGCCACAAACCCGCTGAACACTGGCCTCCAATTGCTACAGCGCGGTAGAAAATGGAATGCTTTCTTCTGTTTTGCTGACGCGCGCACATTTCGCTTGCCAAGCTTTTTCGCCGTGAAAGCCAAACGTACACCAAACAGGCATCTTGACCCCGGAAGCGCGTGCTTTATTGGCGAATCTTGAAATACATGTGCTCGCAAGGGTTTGTGGTGCAACCGAAACGGAACGTAGCGCTCGAGTGAGATAGAGGGATGCATAATTTAATCAAGCCACCTCCACTTGGAAGGGAAACCCGAAAGAGCTACCGACCTCATCTAGTGAAAACTAAATTATAGCTGGTGCGCGGTTGAAGTATCAGCGCTTCGGTAGGAAGATTCACCCTTGGTGAATGTAGACTGCAAATACACACATGCAGACACCACCCGATGATGGTTTTAATGACGGTGATAACGAGCCAGAGAGTGTTTGCTTTCGTTGGGTCGGGATGGAAAACTTTTCTTTCGCATCGTACCCGGGGATGGTTGGTGAATTTCTTGAAACCACAAGACGACGGTCGATGTGTGAGAGCATGCTGTCTGGAAGGAAACGTGACGTGCAGTGTTTGCATCTGCAAAACTAAAAGTCACACACACACCGCCGTGCAAGGACGTTGAGAGTGAATTGAAACGACCAGCTTGGAAAGAAACCCTTTTTTTTGGAGCACATTTTTATTTGTCCATCACAGGAGAAAATAAACTTGTGGATAAAATGTCAAAATTTCAAACATTAAATAAAAGTTCCTGCCAGTAAATGGTACCATCCTGCTTGGTTGTCTGGTACCTTCGCNCGTTGGGTCGGGATGGAAAACTTTTCTTTCGCATCGTACCCGGGGATGGTTGGTGAATTTCTTGAAACCACAAGACGACGGTCGATGTGTGAGAGCATGCTGTCTGGAAGGAAACGTGACGTGCAGTGTTTGCATCTGCAAAACTAAAAGTCACACACACACACACCGCCGTGCAAGGACGTTGCGAGTGAATAGAAACGACCAGCTTGGAAAGAAACCCTTTTTTTTTTGGAGCACATTTTTATTTGTCCATCACAGGAGAAAATAAACTTGTGGATAAAATGTCAAAATTTCAAACATTAAATAAAAGTTCCTGCCAGTAAATGGTACCATCCTGCTTGGTTGTCTGGTACCTTCGCTTTTCAACTCAAATTAATCTCACCATTTCGTTACACCCGTAAAACTCTACAAAGTAAATCGTGCTTTACGACATCACATCATCTCACTAGGTGTAACCTTAAAAATCCTTTAACTCACATCGTATTCCGTTGTTTAATAGCATCCTCTTAAAAATCATTCCATCATTGTGGAGAAGCAAACCAATAAACCTGCCCATCATCATCATCATCATCATCATCGTTGCCGGCTTTAGCAGCATTAGCTCGGGTGAGAGTTTCCCCCCCCCCCCCCCGCATGGATGACCCCGTATTACGTACAGTTATCGCTTCATTCAAACGGAGCATTTTTCAACCCATAACACCGACCGGTATTGGCTTGTTAAGAGTTCTTTTGTTAAAGCTTCACAAACCTTCCTTTCCGATGATGAACGTAAACCACCCTGTAAAAGAACGCCCCCAAAACGGGGCTGATGCAGCGTGTTATGCCACAAAGAAACACCCCTCGGAAAAGTGAATATAATCATCGTTTAATGTTTTTATAAAGTTTATCGTTTGAAAATTATTGTTATGTTTCAAGATCATCGGCACCCACGGTAACGGTGGCGACGCGTTCCATCGATGGTATTCTTATGCTGCTCCATTTTATGCTGGCAAAAGTGTGCTCAGGTATTGAATACACCTTGCTTGACACTAAGGAAGAAAGGATCGGTGAAATGGTATGCGCCATTCAATTCTTCCAGCTTTCCCCGATACGCTCGATGAAATGGTTTAATTTGCCCTTTTATGGAGCATCCTTTTCTCGAACCTCTCAACAGGGCGGAGTACGAAGCAAAAGACATGGTACCGGAATCTCCTTTTTTCAGCTCGTATCTTGAACGGCATCGAAACACGACTCCAAAAACCAATCCCTCCCCCAAAACAACCTCACAGCTGCATCCATAAAGCGAAACAAAACAACCTCTGCTCTCTACCTCTAAGCCGGTTGGGAAAAACGACAGCAGAAAGTGCCTTCCCTGAACTTGGGAGGAGGTGAAGAATATGAAAACCCGTCTCCATTTCCTTTCCCGGTTGCGCCGGGATGATGCTGCACAACGATGAAAGCGAGAAAGCGTTTACGGTTGTTGAATGTTTTACGAGGCACACCCGAGNGCCCAACCGAGGGATGTGTCCCTACAGTGTGCAACTAATGAATGTTGAACGAATCTAACACCCTGCTTAGCAAACACGTTCGGCATTCTAGGCAGATGGATTCACATCCCCACGAAAACAGAAATCCGTTTTCCGATCACTGTTTTCTGTATTTTTTTCCCCCTTTGCCCCTATCACAGTGAATAAAATCATTCCCCTTTGGTTGTGGTTGTGGAGAGGAAAAAGAATCTCATCCAACCAAACTTCCTTGTTAACTTCGTTTCTTCCGACTCGAGCAAGAACACGCAACTTCGCCCCAGGCAAAAATTCAACCAAAAACCCTTATCCCGGACGGACTGACTCATTGCCCTTACCCTCCCATAAACGGGGCATGCGAAACGACTTCAATCCGGTCAGGTTGAAAGCCAATAAACCAGTGGCACATTCGCACATAATCTTATCAGCTCATAAAAGCTACAGGGAGATTTCCCATCTCATCGGAAACCGTATCCCAGAACCTCTCCAAGGACCATGGTTTCTGGGCCAATAATTCCTGTTAGGCTCGGGTATGCCTTCTCCATCGCCTCCCCCTCTCTTCCCGCCCAATCGCCAACAAACCCCAGTCACGCTAAATCATCTCATCTCTCGACGACGAGATCGATTTCGAGCCCAGTCGTCGATGAGTAGTCCATCGTTCCCCGTTGGGTTTCGTTCGGTATCCCATCACGCGCAACTGTGACGCGTGCTCACCTTTGACGTTTTACCGTCTGATTCGTGGCGTCGATTAACCCGAGCCTTTTCCCCGTGGCTTTGGGTATCAAGCAATCTGGCACCTACACGTACAATGGGGGGTTTTTTTTGCGCCAGCATCGTAGCGCTGGAGGGTTAAGGTGCAGCTACCGTTCGTGCCTGGAATACCAACGAAGTGTTGGGTGGGTTCCCATTCCATCCAGGTGTCGGTGTTTGGGGGTGGAATACACTTTTGCACAACTGGCACGCATCCACGATCCGATTCTGCACGAGAAGCACGTTCCGGGAGTGTAATTTTATTAAAAGAAATACAACAAGCGTAACAGTTCCGACGCGTGAGAGGTGAGCTGCGGTGATTCCGACTGTCGGTTGTAGCGGTCTGAAAAGCTGGCCTAGTGATCCGTGCATGCATTTGCTCATGGAATGGTTGTCGTCAAAGTTAACCGTGCAGCTGGTGGGAGGTTACAATTTGAGACATATGGGTTTATTGATTTAATATTTTTTCGCGTTTGAAGTAGGTGTGTTACAGTGCCTTCAGTAATCGTTGTGAACATCACTCAATCGGTGGATTGTCAAACAAGTAGAATCGAGTAGAGATAAAACAAATTTTGAATGTTATAAACATTTATTACCAGAAGGTACAGGTTTGTAACTATAATCAGGAATGAGACAAGAGGACATGTATTTTTCGATGCTTATCAGTTTAGTAACCATTCTCAGTGGTGTGCAAAACGGTTGTAATAGAGTTAATAGCGCCTAAATGTATGCAAAAAATGCTTAAAAAGATCTCCTTAGATCTCCTCCTGTGACAGTTCAGTGTTAGTGTTATATATTTACCTAAAAAATATTAATTGCATACCTTCAGGAATAAAAACAATATTTTATTATACCGTATTCATTATAATTATTTTTAAAAGAATATTTTTACTTTCAATTCCAGATGCTGACTCGCAACCTTAGAATATACCTGACGGTACATCCTGAATTCCTAGAATTTCTACAAATTTACAAAAGATCAACAACCCAACGAAATGGGAACCTACATAATACCATCGCCACGCCAAAAACTCCCCGTAAGTGAATCGCTAGCTAAATCTATAATTAATTGTAATTAATGTTTCAATAAATTTATAATGACACTTCGCACAGTTACCAAAACCACGGTCTTCGGACGAAACCAACTGGCTGGACACTGCGATCCTCGCAAGCCGACCATTCCGGTCAATCCACGACACAAAACGCTCAGCGCCATATTCCTGTTTTCATGACCTCGCGTTAGCCAATTTCGCGCTTCGATGCTTCGGGTGCTTTTAATGGGCTCATAAATCGATTTCCATTCTCGCCTTACACACCCCAAAGTGGTGCGATCTGTTGAGTACTTCGCATACTTCGCAGGGTTATGTCACTACCGTGTGTCCGGTTGGCACACTTCGCCTTTACCCGTAGTAAGCCATGAATATATTTTACAACTCATTCACAATTTTGTGGCTTCTGATTAATTTTTATATTCCCCACCATTAATTTTGTGTCGTACGTACCGTGAAGCCATCCGGTCCATACTGCCCACATGTGAAAGCTTTCCACTTTTTTTCTCTCTCCGTGTGTGAGTGTGTGTGGGTGTGTAAAAAATGCACAAAAATGAATCAACTAGCTGCTTGTTTTTTGCGTTTATTTTTTTTTACATACATGTCCCTACCGATTCTACAGCGCGGGTTCTCGCTCCTATTGCATCGGTAAATCATTAACAACACCTTCACGTGTGGTCATATTTCACATTGCGACGTGTTTGAAATTTCACTTCCCACCTTTTCGAAGAAACACGGTTGGGGGTGGAGTGGTGTGGCACCTTTCGATGCATTGATTGGATTCCACAACCCCGGGTATCGAAGCCCCGGAAAATCTCATTAATATCGCGAACCAAATAAAGCCGACATTATTACACCGGCCAAATGGTGGAACGTATCGTTCAATCGTGTGCATGCGGTAATATGGCAACAAAGCAGCACTTCATCAGTCGGAGCGAGAATTTAATTGGTGCAACACTATGTTCAAAGAGGGGCATATGCATCAAGCTTTGATTACTGTGCGCTTTGTACTGTGTATTAGGAACTTTTCATTTCATTCATATACACAAAGCACACTTTACAGATGCCAAATTATCAATCTTCCATTTCTGTACCCCTTAGCTCTCTCTCTCCCCTTTAATCAACTGCTTCACAACAGTCGTACATTCTGCACCAATGAAAAGCGGTAAAACTTACTTTAAACATGAATTATTAATTCCGTTGCTAAATCACTAACCTCCGGAAAGTGAAGAGCATACTGTGGCCAAAACATGTACCAATCCACTGAAGCTGGTTCGCGTGAAACACACTGGTGGATGAAAACATTTATCGTGGTGAAATAGAAAAATGGTAAACCAACATAGCAACACACCACACACCGCATCATCTAAAGCACGAATACGGCTTGGAAAATGAACTTTCCGTGCAGCGGGCGCAAAAACGAGCACAAAAAAGGGCCCGAGGAACGGGGATGAAAAGTTTAATTTAATTTCAAACTACATTCCCATTTAGGCACGAATGGTGGCAACCCATTAGCGAGTGCTTACGCGTGTTTGTGGGGGAAAAATGGGAAAATGTTTTTAACGTGGCGCATCCCACCCACACCCTATGCGCGGGGGTTTAAAATTTTCCACAAACTAATAGAGTGCATAGGGGGTTGGGGGGTGGGGAAAGAAACACATCACGTGGACCATCGTTCGATGCAACACCCCTAAAGCAAGGATGTGTTATCCATTGTACAGCATTTTGCAGCAAAACACACGCGTCACACACACGTCCAACATTTGGGTGTTTAGGTTTGATGGATCGTTAAGCGCTTTGCATTAAAATCTGCCATTTTTGTCTCATTTAAGCGATCAGAGCATGTGGTAACTAATGGTGACGAAATGGCATTCCAGTTCCGGTCAATGGAGTTGCTCCAGCACACACACAGCAATCTTTTCATCCAATAGAAATCATTCAGCCTTAGCTTAGACATTCGAATTCGAACTTAATTGAAATATGTGTCCGAGCCGGAATTGTATAGCGTAACCTGTTACGGATCTGAGCACGGCTGGAGGTCGGCCATAAGGGTGAAAATGGCTAACCTCCACACCACTTTTACGATGTAATGGGCAATCGATTTTATTTTCGACGAATGGTTCGATTGAATTTCAAAATTTGGTTCGAATATGCGTAATGTAAGCACACAAAGCAACTCTGCTTCACTAATGTGGCTAGTTAAGTTATAATAAAATGGTAAATTTGTTCAAGAAGGATGTAATATCGAACACAGTGCTGGAACTATACCAACATCGGCCATCATTTGATTTTTTTTTTAAGTAGTTAATATTAACTATCTTATGAAAAATGTTTTTCCAAATACTCGATCGATTGTGTTTGATTGCAAATTTAATTGTGTTGATTGGTGAATAATTAATTTTCTTACACCGCAGAACGGATTTTTCATCAAATTTTTAACTGAAAAAAGTTCAAGAAAATGTCAGAAAAGAGCTACTTGAAATCCAAATACACACCTTCGAGAAGAAGCTAAATTTACTTATTCGATTTAAAATTTGAAAAAGAATATTAATACTAAAACAATCTACTAAGCGCAGAAAGCTTGTTTGATACAACTGCGCTATTAACCCTTAGTATTAGTATAACACGCCTGAAATTATGCAATCTTCTTTAAAATTATCAATTTTAGAAAAAAGGTCCTTGGGATATATAACCGAGCTGGGGATTTCGTTTGTTTTGAATACGCATTCACAAGCCAATTAACTATTTCTGTTTGTTGTTGTTTTGTACAACTACTTATAACTTCTTTTTTTTTGCTTAAATGTACTAAAGTTTAGTTGATCAATAATTGCAACAATTGAAGTTGCTGTTTTTAGCAACTACTTCTTAGTAATAATGTTTGGTTTGGGTGACATATAAAGCAGATATTCATTTTCTTATATTGATTGCTCACATTCTTTGTTTTATTTATTTGAAATTACATGTTTGTTGTAAAACAGTTTATAAAATAAACAAGACATTTAATTTTCCATATTGTAGCACCAAATTCATTAACCTTACCAAACACCAGAACGCTTCGGCAACGCTAATCCACACTAAGATTATCACAAATCACACACAGTCGAGACGATTAAGTAATTAACATCTTCCCTACCATCGTTCACACGCATCGCAACTGTTTCCAAACTTTTCATTCGCTTCCTTCGCACACAATGATTCTGAAAAAAGAAAAGCAAACAAAAAAAAAGATAAGAAAATCGTCCTCAAAAGTTCCTTTCGAGGGTCGCCGAATTTAATTACCGACCCGACACAATTCATGCTTCACTGTGGCAACGGCACCCAAGATTCGTCGCCGACTGGGACAAAATAATTTACAAAAAAGATCTCCACCGTGAGGAGGATTCTCTTGCGATTCGTCCAGCTTGTGATGGTTAAGCTTCTGGGAAATCCTGTGTTTCTAGCGTCAGTGCTGTGCATTAATTTCCAAACCGCTCCAATCGCTCGCATCACATCCGAGATCACGGTGGTTGGCACTTTGGAAAATAGAAACATCGCCGTACAGTTGTCCTAATCCCGTCTGCAGACGCTCGAAGGATTACAGGAAAAACCTCCGCTCCCCAGGAGCGCCAGCATAGCGCCCGGGTGATGCTCAACAATCGGGTGTGAAAGTGCAACCAGGCAAAATAATTGCGCTTAGGCAAGATAAAGTGTGTCGTTTCGGTGGGTTTTTCGGTTGGTAGAGATGAATCATACGGAGTGTAATTATTTCAAAGCGACATGGCCACACGCTATCGAACTCCGCTCGATGCTCGATTTGTAGGTGACGTGTTTTGGGCGTGTTCGCTGGAAGACGGTACCGTTCTATTTAAATGTGTGAAGAAATGCGATTGAAGATTTGTGCATAAACCGGAGATGTTTATTGTACCATCGTACAGGCACCGCTTTCGAATGGGTTTATATACTTCACAACAAGCTAATGCGCTTATCAGTTCGATTGGTTAAAGCTTCCTCTCTGTTTCCCCATTACGGCACGACCTTTGTAGCTAATGCAGACACACAAACCCCGAAGAATGTCTTCCGAAAACATCTCCATAGCGCTAAGAGCACTGCCATTCGAACAGCCAAACGATGAGGTCTCTTAAACGTACTACACACAAGAAATCACCACAATTCGCCGCAGAGTGACTAAAGCCATATTTACGAGCGTACGGAGCGTGTTGCGTTTTTTGCAAAAAAAACCCCTTACGGTAACATCGCACAAGTGTGCTCGAGGTAAGCAAATATGGTGTCCGTGGCGTTTCACAATTCCCTCCCGCCCTTTGCCTTCCCCCAAGAAAGATCGCTTCTTCCTCTCACCCATCAAAGTCAAACAGAAGATTGACTTCCGTTCTGCTATCGGTTTGCTACAGCTACCTTGCGTGCTTTTGCGTTTTGAAGGTAGGGAGGACGGGTTGACTTTTCCACGATCAACCACGACCACATTCCTACCCCTTTGTTTGGGGGTGGAGTTTGTACCGCAAAACCTAAAACACCACCACTGTAGCGACCGACTTTCGGAAAATCCGGAATTCGACCAGGTTTCATCGTCGACCGTTTGTTTTTTTTTGTTTTCGGGTTCGTCGTTTCGGACGAGAAAGTTGGCTCCGCGTCACTCCTAAGCCATCCCCTGTTTTTTGAAGATGATGACGACGACGATGACTCGACGACTGGAAGTCAAACTACTCACATGTTCAAGTGGCACATAAGGATAGATGGTAGGGAGAGAGTGAGAGAGAGAAAAAGAGAGAGAGGGAAAAGGAGTGAACTTCCATGACTTTCTGCCTTCTCGAACCTTTTCATACAAATCCTGCAACTAGAAGGAGGTGAAAAGGGAAGGATGGTGATGGGGAAGGAAGAGGAGAAATGGAACACTATTGGGTACAATGCAGTGGCACGACTAGTAAGGTAGTCTGTGCCGCCACACGACGGTGATGTCGTTTGATAACATTCAGCTTAAAGGATTAAGAAAACAAGGATTATGCAAATTTGATACACAGCGAGGGCATACGTGAAAAGTGGCTCAATGCGTGTTTGTGTGTGTGGGGGTGTGTATGTGTGAAAGGCAAAGGAAATACAAAACAAGAAGTAGAAAAAAAAACCCCACACACACACGTGTCCAAACCATGGCCATTTGTGAGTGGAAAAAGGGAAGAAAGTTTTACCGGCATTGCGCTGGATATTAAAGTTAAAGTTTGCCGGCAACGAAGCTTCCCACTTCACGTCCATTGTAGCGTTCCAATAGCTTCCTGTACGGATCAAATTCCAGCTCGCCGTTCTACTTTCATGTCTTCAGGTGCGTCGTCATTGTGGCGGACCGTAAGAAAACTTTCTCTACCTGGTGTATTTGGGGCGAGGGGTAGGTTTTTTTTTATTTCTTCTGCTTGTGTTCACCCCTCTAACATACTTGTATGCCACCGGACGCATAAGAATTATACGCCGTGGTGTCAACTTTTTCCATAACAAAACGGTGTTCCCAGAATGGGCTTTTGTTTGCCGAGAGCCTGCAGCTTCAGCCTCTAAACAATGGTTTCCAACTGTGCAGAAACAATGTTCTGGTCTGGCCTGTGTTGGCGTTGAAATAACTGCACGTGCAAGTTAACTAGCTAGTATAACACCTTGTATCAAAAAAACAAGGGCAGTTCTGATTGCAACAGTTCTCTTTCTCTCTCTCTCTCTCTTCACTTCACAACCACCGGCCAAAAACCTCGCTCCTCCGGTTCGGCATTCCGTTCCGGGAATGGTTGAGTTGGTTGACTGACGAAAAAAAACCTACCAACCCCTCCCCACAGGAAACATGAAAAACTTTCCACCCATGTCGGTGGAGGTGTACTCCGTTGGTAACATTACACAACCCTTAATCCCATCAAATGAGATCCTTTTGAGGTTTGTGCAGTGCGACCACCTTAACTCTTTTGTGTACCGAATCGATTAATGTGCAGCATTACACGATTCCTACATGGCAGAAACATTACTAATGCAGAAAAGCGAATGGAGAAGTTTTCCGTTCGGCAGTTTGATACAACCGGGTTTTCGATTTTTTTTTTCACAATAGAAATTTTCACGCTACTTTTGCAAAACAAGTCGTTCAGTCGTCTTTTGTCTTTGAGCGTATGTGAATAGGAGCCCGTTTTATGCATGGTTGGAAATTGTAGTAAGAGAATTATTAATGCACTGCTTGTATTTTGAGTGTAAAAACAAGTGCCCATAGTTATTACCTTTGGTGTACCACACCATTCTAGGAAGGGGTTTTGTAAGGCTTCTCCATCAATTAGTGGTTATTTTAAAAATACATTTGCAATAATTTTAACAATGGTCGATGATGTTGTTCTTATATAGAACATGGGCCATGTTTAAATAATTTCTATCTCGTTTTTTAACATAATTTTTCATGTTAACATCCTTGTTCGTCAGGTTCATTAAATTACATCCGAGAATTAAATTATCCCATCTGGTGGTTGGTTGTTTAATATCCTCCTAGACAAAATTTCGGTTGCTTCAGTAGCGGTTTGATGCAAACTTTGGTTTATAAAAATCCTCACAAAAGGGGATGTCGAGTGGCATCAGTTTGAGTGAACACCAAATCAATCTTGTTGACCGCAGAATAGTATGGAACGTCCTCCTATTGAAACTATAAATCTTTTTGTTTCTATTGGACATCCTATGTCAATGATTTCTCGCATTTTAATTTATTACATAGCTTGAGCTCTTTGTAGCTGTTCATTTTATAGCTTG
Source organism: Anopheles longipalpis (assembly GCA_016170015.1). Lineage (NCBI taxonomy): Eukaryota > Metazoa > Arthropoda > Insecta > Diptera > Culicidae > Anopheles > Anopheles longipalpis. The sequence continues at coordinate 27,764,309 of CM028106.1, read as the reverse complement.
ATTTCAATAAGGGGATTATTTTACTTTAAATGAAGCTCTAAATTTCCAAAAATCCTCTTTATTTGCCAATATGATAAAATGTAGCAGTCAAGTATATTTATTCGAGTAATTGAAAATGAAATGAAAAGCATGAAATTTTCATACTACAAAGACTTCAAGACACTCGAAAAGATTGTCGGTTAGCTGATTGTTTTTAAACCAAAAAAAGGCTCATACACTTACACCACATTTCTACGAAATCTTAATAAACTCTCACCGCACCATGTAGAAGTGGAGTTTTGTTTGGAAAAACTATGCCGCACAATCAACTCACCAAACGGGCTACGTGGTAAAGGTTTGTCTTGGTAGTTGCTAAAATTTAATACCCTGCTTTGCTTGCTTGGAATCGGAAGGCAAAAACATCACACATAACGCTACGCTGCCACATAACGTAGCCAACAAAAAAAAAAAGCGGACCTCCTGCTCACCACCATACACCAAGCAATATAAACGAGCTGCCATAATGAAGCCACTGGCATGCCACATCCATACAAAACACCATCAAATCAAACGACACCGACAGGAACAATCGGGCACGAAACTTTCCCGTCAGAGCACATGAACGGCACCACCCAACCCGGTGTGGGGGTTATTCGGAAAATTCGGGCGTGAGAACGGGTGGAGAATATTTGCCCAATTCACGGATGCCATCGAATGCACATCCAGCGTATTTTTCCCACCCCTCTGCATTGGGTGGACACCACGAAAAGAAGGGAAAGGGAGAGTGGAAGAAGCGATCGACCCCTTTATATTGCACTCCCTCACTGGCATAGCCTTTACGGCTACTGCACCGGATGGTAAACGGTGAAGGGAAAACCCCATTGCAACGGGGAAAAGTGCACCAAACCCCTCCAGGCACAATCACCAAGAAGGGTGGGGGGAGGGGAGTTGAAGTAAAAAACAAAAAAAAGGCTGCATAAATAATTGCAAAAGTTGAACGTGTCATTTCCCGTCACGTTCCGCCATCTTGGTTCGTTTGGGAAAAGTTTGCACAGTGCAGTGGCACCCAAAATCCGGCGATTCACGCTCTCCACGTGTGTTTGTTTGCGTGTGTATGTGTGTATGTGTATGTCTATGGTTCGACAATGATGTTCACATTCGCTGTGCGCCATTGAAAAACAAACCCACTTTCCTGTGCAATCTTTATCCCGGAGTGTTCCTCATCATTCCAGGCATTCCGGTATTTGCCTTGTATGGGAAACGAGAGGATGGGAAAGGACAGATAAAAAGCACATCCTCAATTGCAGCAACGTTCAAAAGACACTACGGTACGTTAGAGCATTAAGGTATGGAAACATGTTACATGTTCAGTAGGACTCCTTCTGCTCTAAAACTCTCTTCCACATTGGAAGGATTAAATTCTTCAAACAATAATCCATGCGCCATTCGAACGCACTGTTCCTTATTTTAGCTTTTAGTCGAATAAGCAAGATAAAACAACCGAAAAGAGAAATATTGTCCACATTTTAACGCAAAACTAGTTTCGAAATTCTTTAACCGGAAACCAACATAAAAACATGGTCAGCAATGTCAGAATCTCTTCTCAATCCTATCATAACCGAAGAAAATGAAACGCTTCCCAATATGAATAAGGAAAACTAGCAGTTTGTGATCAACTGTGGACTAATGTCTCGACATCCTCCCAACGATTTCCCAACGATCGCGAAACACAGCGTGCAGAACAGCAGAAGCAAAACGAAAAACAATTAAATTTTAATTTAATTTTTCATTTTCATTGCAGCACAAATAGTCGGAAATTAATTACTACGGTTGAAACGGAACAGAAAACACAAAACCCTCGTCTGCTGAGTTACTTCCACACAGCAGCACGGTAGCCGTGTTAGACCAGCAAAAAAAAAACTAGAACTAAGTGGAAATAGCAAACATTCCCCCGTGCAGCAGACACAGACCCCGAGCAGAAATGGTGCAGAAATGGTGAATGTCTTAAATTAAATCTCAACGAGCTTCTTCGAATGCTTGGAAGTTGGATCGATTCCCGAAGGACGCACAAGAACGCGAACGCACAGCAGCACGTCCGCACGGGTTCGCAGAAGCTTAAGCTGAGGACATTGATGAAATAACCTTGACGTAGACCGGGAGCTACGGTGCGTAAGAAATTAATTAACATGCAAGTCGATACCTGCCAATCAACGAATGGCGTCTGCAGATGTGAAAACATTGATTTAAAAAGTTTCCTCGAAGGGATCGATTCGGATCGACTGTTTTAATCGGACAGATTGTCCGCGGAGAAGCGAAGCAAGCGATAAGCTAAGATGGGAAGGTACATTAATGAATTCATCTTAAATTAGGTAAGTTTACTTCGGTGTTTCGGTTTTCGTGGTGCAAATAGACATTTATGCGCTAGAGAGCTAGTTATTGTTCGTCCTTTTTTGAGCTAGCTGATGATGAAGTATAAGTATGCGTGTTAGTCGTAGTAAATAATCAGTTAATGACACTGAAAGTAAGTGATTGGACTTGAGTGTATAAACCAGTAGTAAGTAAAATTTTAATAACAGATTAATAATTAGTAACAAGCTAAAAAAATACATT
>CM028106.1:27689709-27734928 GCA_016170015.1 Anopheles longipalpis | reverse complement strand
CCCGTGCAGCAGACACAGACCCCGAGCAGAAATGGTGCAGAAATGGTGAATGTCTTAAATTAAATCTCAACGAGCTTCTTCGAATGCTTGGAAGTTGGATCGATTCCCGAAGGACGCACAAGAACGCGAACGCACAGCAGCACGTCCGCACGGGTTCGCAGAAGCTTAAGCTGAGGACATTGATGAAATAACCTTGACGTAGACCGGGAGCTACGGTGCGTAAGAAATTAATTAACATGCAAGTCGATACCTGCCAATCAACGAATGGCGTCTGCAGATGTGAAAACATTGATTTAAAAAGTTTCCTCGAAGGGATCGATTCGGATCGACTGTTTTAATCGGACAGATTGTCCGCGGAGGCGCGAAGCAAGCGATAAGCTAAGATGGGAAGGTACATTAATGAATTCATCTTAAATTAGGTAAGTTTACTTCGGTGTTTCGGTTTTCTTGGTGCAAATAGACATTTATGCGCTAGAGAGCTAGTTATTGTTCGTCCTGTTTTGAGCTAGCTGATGATGAAGTGTAAGTAAACGTATTAGTCATAGTAAATAATCAGTTAATGACACTGAAAGTAAGTGATTGGACTTGAGTGTATAAACCATTAGTAAGTAAAATTTTAATAACAGATTAATAATTAGTAACAAGCTAAAAAAATACATTAAAATTGATTCAGTATCACCCCAAAAATAATTAAAACGTTGACGGACTAGTTTTGTAATGAGTTTATCTATTTTTATTTATACTAACCATACAATATAACGAATGTCCATTATAATCTCTCATGATGTAATAATCCTTCATTTATATTTGTCTCTTTCTCTCGACGCACTATCTAACGGGTTAGGTCTCAGCGACTCCTATTAAACCGAACTAAAACAATGCCACCAGGAAAGCTAGAAATATAAAATGGAAACTTATGCAACCCATGTAACGAACACGCTAGACAAATTACGACGAGCTCTGTAACCGTAAGCTGCACAACACAATCATACCGCACGAACTTGAATTAGCAGATGCGTCTGTACGGCTGGCAATCCTTTTGTGATGTGATGACGATCGTTACAAAGTGAACCGGGAGGTGCATCTAACCCAGAGTAAACCGGAAAAATGAATCTATACCTAGTCCCTTTTCATGTCACCAGCAACATCATCGTCACGTTGCCTTTTGCGTACGGCAGAGTGGTTGCACTCGAGAAAACGTCGTAATTTTCAATAAACTTCACGCCCACAATCCAACACCGCGGGCAACGAATGGGGAAGGCGGACAGCGAGTCACAGGCAGAACCGATTTTCCGATACCAGTTTTCCAGCTCCAGCTCCGAAGGTATAGACGATTCGCCTATTTTCCAAACGCTCTCGCTTCAATTAATCTCGTTCCCCGGTTGACGATGTGTGGACAGTTCGGGTCCTTCCACGGTAGCACGACGACCATCGCTAACATTACAATGCCACCAGTGTGGGCGGATGATGTGGCTAGCCTTGTACATCATCATTTCAATCCCATGTCCGGGGGTCCCATTTTTCTCCCGTTTCCGTGTGGCTATGTGTTTTCATCCCTTTGACGGAATCCTGAGGACCACAAAGCCACAATCATATGAGTATTACACACACTCACACACACATACACACATGCATATGTATCTCCATAAAGCCGCATAAGTAAACAACTTTTCCGATTGGCACAGGAACGCCTGAATGTATGCAATGTCGGTGGGAAATTAAAATCAAACAAAAGTTAATGAAAACGAATGAAGCGCGGAATGAAAATAAACAAAACTAGTATAAACCGTTTCATAATACTGTTGTAAATGTAATATATAGTACAATGGATCATATTTTCGCACAAAATTTAAACTACTTTAACAATCACCAAAAACGATAAGAAGAAAATGAGAGTGATTATGATTCAGATTTAGATTTGGACAATCCTGTTCAAATAAATCGATCAGAAAATAATATTTGAAAACTATTTTTAATTTCAGATCCTTTTTTCCGATGTCCAGACAGTTCTATATTCTTTATAAAAATAAACGTAACAGACAATCGACACGGTCAAGCCGTCCTGTAGTCGTCTGTACGCTTCGGGATGGTAGAGAAATCTTTTCTTATGACTAGCATCGTCCATATAAAAGAAGTCCATGCATCACCCTATATGCTTCACAGATCATGTATCCCAACATGGAATGGACAAGAGAGAGATAGAGAGAGAGAGAGAGAGAAAAGACAAACTAATACCCTGAATAAACATTTTAAAATTTTTGTTTGCTTGCCTCTTTTCATGCCACTCTCGCAACGAAACGGTACGTCCTAACCACTACCAGCACCTCCAAGTACTTCTGGTGATTCTAGCTTCTTGGCTCACTGTTGTACACAATGCATACATATGTTGAGCGAACCCGCGAAACGGAAATGTGTTGATTTAGGAAGCAAACAATGCAAAACAGTAGCAAACAACATTTTGCCAGTGAGTCCCGTTTGTGATCGGTTTTGTTGTTGCATGTTGATTCCTGTTTCGTTTTTTCCTCTTTTCTTTCTTTCTCTCTCAATATATACTGTAGCGCTGGTAAAATAACAGATTGCAACAGAATTTTTGGACCGTTTTTGGATGATAACACACTGAGAGGGAGATTTATTTTTTATCTTACTCACGGCCTCGGATAGTTGCAATCGAATATTTTGCTACAAACATTTGGAATATTCTGTGATTTTTGGTGGTAATATCAATAATGTTTGATACAACAAAAACAACGTTGCCAAAAAAAACAGTTCTACAAATATATTACATTTACAACGTAAACAACTGGGAAAAGCAACATTAACGTTTAATGTTATTAAAAGGATGTCATAAGATCATCATTGCTGGGACTTTTAGAATGTTTCGAAGATTTACAAATTATTACTGAAAGAGCTACAAGACTCGAACTTCAACTCGTATATAACATACAGTGCGATGCATTCATTTAGCCGCACCCTCGAAAAAATAAAGAAAATAAGTCAAAATTTCATGATATGCTGATTTGATTAGTATAGGTCCTCCCTTGTTCTTATAGTGTCTAAAAATTTGTTTCGGCATAGAATCAATAAAGTGTTTAATGATTTGAGGGTCAATTTGCTCCCTGTATTCCTTAATGCAAGGTTTGAGATACATTACAATTGTCGTCCATTTGCGTAAACCTTTATGCCTGAAAGATTCCCAATAGAATTGCAATCTGGACTGCATGCTGGCCACTCAAGAACGATTATTTCTTTCTGCTCAAACCATGTCTATGGAGTTCGACACATGTATAGAGGCATTATCCTGCTTGAAAACAGCGCAAATTATCTGAGTGCTCCTCCAAATGAGGAATCAAAACATCTTCCAGGAGCTCGCAGTAACTTTCTGAGTGCATATACGTGGATATCCGGCATATGAAAAGCTTAGCATGGCTTGAAAATGGACCAAAAACCATAACCGTTCTACCATAATTTCTCTCCGAACGAATCGCCTGTGGATTCCTTACACCATGCCAATAATGGAAATCTTTTGATTTGTACAAAAGACAAAAGTTACGAAGAGTAATCGGTTCGTTAGTAGATTCTCTATTGAAAGTTGTGACCTGATCACATCAGTGCTCTCTTCGCAATATATCTCTTAATCGCGATCAATACATCCGGCATCAGTAATCACTTCATAAATTATTCGCCTATTTGCTGAAAGCATAAATCATTAAAATAATGAAAATTATTAGTTTTCCGATGCCGTCCTGCCTGTAACGATCGTAGCCCAAGATCGTCACGTTAGCCGTGCGCTACAGCGACGATATTGATTGCAAATCGCACTGCGAACGCGTACATAAAAGAAAGCAATTAAAAGCTTGCATCCAGCAGCAACAGCATTAATCGTGTATTTGGTCTCCAAATCAAAAACGAAGCATTTCTAATTTTGTAACTACCCAAAGCCGGTCCCTACCGGAAGTGTGCAATTAATTTTAATTAATCGCTCACTCCAGGGTGTGTTAAAGCTCGGGTAAGTGTTGCAAATTTTATCAATTGCTTTTTTTGGAATGCTTTTTACCCCGAATAGAGTGTCCCAGGTTAAATTGAGAGGCAACTCATTTAGTTGCTTCTACCTCACGAAACCATTTAACGATGAAAGGATCGTCGAGAACAAAGATCAAAGACGCCACTCCTACCGTTACTTTGGCAAACTTTCTTCTACCACTTGCATAACTTTGACCCTCTGGGGGGCGGTACCGGTTGGGTGTTCCCTTGGTTTAGAACTTTCACAACAATGAAAAAGCAATCAAACCCAGCTTAGATAATCCCGGTCCACGATATCGCATACAAAAGGTGGGGTGGGAGTGGCGCCAGTTTCCTCAAACGTGACATTGTCGGTTGGTTGTTTGGTGTCCTCGGGAGAGTTTCCCGATCCACTTGCACGTGAATAACCCTTTCAGTTGGACACGGTAAGCGGCACTGACAAAACGCCACTAGTATCTCCAAGACACCGGCCATGACATTGTAATGGACTGAAAACGAGTACACAAGGTACAAAGGAGAAAAGAGAGAGAGAGAGAGAAAAAAAACGCTCTATTTGAATGACTTTTTGCAAAACCAACCTGTCTCGTATCTGAATTTCTCTATCTGTTTTGTCCTTTAGTTTGTTGTTTTTTTCTTTTTATTTACAGATTTTCCAGATCAACCACCTCATCCGCTGAAGTCGAGACCATTTGGACGGATTTTTCATTTCATCGCCGATGACAATCGTATCATCATCCAACCAACCACCAGGACAATGAACAGTCAACCGACCTTGGTGAATCGGGATCCAAATACGGGACAGAATACACCAAAAAAAAAAATCCATCCCGGAAAACCTCTGGCAAAAGCGGATTGCGTTTATTTGTCTACCCACAGTGGGACCCGTGGTGGCCACCACCACTTCATCCACCCTTCATAACGAAGTAGCTCATCCTTCTCCACGCAGCATGGAGTGTCCCTCAGTGGCAAGATGGCGAATGGAAGAGGGAAGGCCAGGCGACCCGTTTAACGATAATGCCCAATGCTTTTGCCTTTTGGGGCAGCAAAATTGGTGCTTCACGTTTTACGACCGGCGGATTTTCAGCTGACTGGCAAGAGCGTTACCGTTTTGAGTGTATGTGTGTGTTTTTTTTTTGTTTTTACTTTTTGCAAGTAAATTGGATTGGTTTTTATGTTTGAAGAGTGTTTTTTTTTTCATAATCAAAAGAATGTGATGCGATTTTTATTTTGTGAACGCAACCAGATGGAGGGGCATATAACAGGCCAGCGCCAGCGACAATCAGCAAAGGACATTTGGTCAATGTGTAAAATCGTTCGTAACTATGCCGACAGATAATCGGTCGGTGGCTTAACAGTGGTTGTGGTAAAGAAGAAAAAAAAAAGCTCAACAAAATGCTCCAGCATGATCAACATTTTCTAGCTCTGATTGTCCAAACGCAATTCTTGTCGGTACCTTTAGCTACTCAAGAGTTGTGACTGGACATCCGTGGCTCGAAAGCGGATCTCAACGAATGCTTATTAGTGTACAGGTGCAGTGAAATTTAAATGGACGTGTGTAACGGTGTTCAATAAAATGTTTTCTATTCACTTCATAAAATGAAATAATGTAATAAATGAAATAAAATAATAAAATGTTTTCTATTCAGAAGTTGTAAACAACTTCTTTGCAATGTTTGTTTACGTTTTTATTCGAGCCAGTAGTGAAAAAATAATCTTGAATTAAATTAAGTTAATTTAAACAAAGAAAATTATAGTAAGTATTCAATTTACTGTTTGGTGAAGTTGATGAGAAAGGCAAGTTTTTTAAGCCCATTGACAATGTTTCATACAACGAACCATCAAGAAAGCTCGTCGCCGGATGCTGCTGACTCTTGTGATACAAATAACGGATGCTTCTAACTGTACCGCAGATTAGTCCGTTTCCTTTTCTTGTGTGTTTGGCGCTGGAAAATCGTGTCATAGTTTTTCCGGTAGCCAGAAGAAATTGTAACAAGATAAATAGGTGAACGAAGATGTTTTTGCCCATCGCGTCATACACCGGGTAAAATACATTCGGGATGGAATATTAGAAGTCGGATAGCACTAATTAGAATCAGCTTCGAGTACCTTTGTATACGCGTAATCGAACTAGTCCGGCGTTTTTTTGTCATTTCATGACCGTCACCGTACCATCAATAGCTTCCGAAACAGATCGAACACCTGTATGTAGTGGACTATATTTATCTAGCAAGATGGAAAAAACGCTGTAGCATATCTGCTAAACATCTTTTCATAACTTAAATGTTACACAGTATAAAGTTAGAAGGTTTATCACGTGATAGAATTCAACACATTACGCTACCCAAAAACCCACGTAACCTAAATTAAAGGAGGTCAGATTTAAAACACAGTAACCCACTTTATTAAATGCAGCAACTGGCAAAAACCGATGATCAACGCATAAACATTAATTTACTCACTTAGTGTGAACCTATTTCATAGCCACCTGGTAAAGATAGCTTAATAAGCGTTTTTGCATGAACAGCAAAAAACGGAACACCGGAACCAAAATTAATAACAAATAGCACCATCGCTATTTGTCGCCGATTTCGTTATAGCCTGAACTACTTATTAATGTTTTCATATCATCCATAGATAAATAAGCAAACTAAAAGCTTGAAAAATGGATATAAATAAAGCCAGTTTAACCTGAACGGTAGCAGTCCGAGATGAACCGCCAAAGGGAGTGTTAACCGTCAGGTTGGAAATTATAACCAACCAAAACTATATTGTGTTCTTATTTCAAGAGCTTCGAGAGTCCCCCTACCCAAGGTAAGGTCTCGATGTCTCCATCAATCCAGTAAGAGAAATCTCTTCCAGATTTCTATGATCGCCTGGACGATCAAGTCCGCACATTACACATTACACACATTACAACGCGTTGTTTATACCGACATTGTTGAAGCAAGTTCAACATACCAGTCATAAATTCATTAACAATGCAGCATTTATTTGAGTGATAAGAAATTTATTTCAACAAAATCGTATTAAAATACATCAATTTATAAATTTTTCTAAATTTCCCACAAAAAAGCTAAGGCTATTATAGCCTTAGGAAATTTTCAAATTTTTGTTATTTGATTTTTTAAAATTATTTTTATGTTTTTTTTTATTTAAAGCATTGTTTGAGTGAAAAGAAACTTATTTCAACCAATTTTGCATTAAAATAAATCAATTTATAAAATTTTGCTACATTACTAAAAAAAAACTAAGGCCTTAGCTTTACGAAATTTTGAAGTTTTAAGATTTTTTTTTATTTTTTATTATTTTTTATTCTCTTTTTATTTAAAGCATTGTTTGAGTGAAAAGAAACTTATTTCAAACAATTCGCATTAAAATAAATCAGTTTATAAAATTTTGCTAAATTACTCACAAAAAGCTGAGAGTATAGCCTTAGGAAATTTTCAAGTGTTTAGAATTTTTTTTAATGATTTTTATTCTCTTTTTATATAAAGCATTGTTTGAGTTTGAGAAACTTATTTCAACCAATTCGCATTAAAATAAATCTAAAAAATAAAGCTATAGCCTTAGGAAATTTTCAAGTTTTTAGTATTTTTTAATTTTTTTTATTTTTTATTCTTTTTTTTTATTTAAAGCATTGTTTGAGTGAAAAGAAACTTATTTCAACCAATTCGCATTAAAATGAATCAAGTTATAAAATTTTGCTAAATTACTCAAAAAAAAGGCAAAAAAAAGTAAAGTATTACAATATTGAAAGACATGCATATTGGACTCTACAAGCGCCAAAATTTCGGGGCCCCCGTGGCCGCTTAGTTCGCGTAGTGGATGATCCGTCTCTGAGTAAGATAATAAGTATCCGAAAAGTTTCCGTTTCATGTCCTTCAGACTAGCCCGCTTATTCGCTTATGCAGGTTTCATAGTTAAGCAGAGCGAGAAGTATTTTCATTTGGCTTGGTTTGGGTATTGTACACATGTATTCCGTTTCAACTCATGTGTATCAAACGTTTCATCTCAAGTATTTACTCTTTTTGCTATTCGACTCACCACGGCTACATGCTTACACTCATGAGTGAGTAAAATGACCGAACCTTCACTTATACGTTTATGCTGGGATTTTTTAAGACTCCGAAATGAGTCGTTAAACGAGCTGAATCCTAATAACGACTCATTCACTCTGAGTTGACTCACTAATAAGAGTTGTTATATTCTCATCTCTAGTGTGTAGTCGACCAATACGTTTATCTTCGAATTTGCGGCGTTTTTCTGCGATGTCTTCCATATCGTGCGCATTAAGCAGTGGTCACAGCGAAACATTCTCAACAGCAAACAACAAAATGTGTCGACGGTTGTTAATTAATTTTTAAATATAAAAAATCGTATTTTTGTGATATTTTTCATCCTCTCCAGATAAAGCAACTTACAAATATTTTAAGCAAGTCGATTAAAACAATTCATCTTTAAAAATCACGACACAACTCGAGGTAGTAAAAACAATGTGCATAAAATGTGTTTCCTACTGTGGACCGCTTTGTTTATCTTTTACACACACAGCATCCGGAAAGAAACGATAAGAAGGTGCGCAAGAGCAAACGTTAATGTAAGCACAAAAATCATCCATATGCGAAACAAATGTTTATGCCATGTTGGAAGAAAAAAAAGAACATGTGTGCGTTTCATTCTGCTTCCAGCAATCTGACCGGAGAACGTTCCTTTTGCGGTCAGTGGACGTTGTGGCGTGCTACGTTCAAGTTTCCCTTGCGGAATAATCAATCAAATCTTAAGCTTTAGACACCGGTGAATATTCTTAAGGCCCAAGCAACTGATCTTGCCAAGATGTCGATCGCCGTACGTTGGGCAAAACGTCGCGTATTCGTCGCGGTAACGATCGTGATCGTTGTGTATTACTTCCTGTCCTCATCTTACCAAAAGTACCACATCAGCACCATTATCCCAAACACAAAACCGGAAGACGTGTGGGAGTTTGTAGCCGACTTTAGTCGGATGAAAAAACTAAATCCAACCATGTAAGTGCCAATGGGATACGATCGACACTTTGAAACAATCCTCCCGGTTGGAATTAATAGCCAAAGATGTGGTTTTGTTTTCTAGATTAAACTTTCGTGTACTTGCCGAACAAGGAAACTTTGAGCACTGGAGGTATACGGTCGAGTATGACGAACGGTTATCACACTGGCCGCACACGTTTAACACAGCCATCGGACATTACTCCGTGCGGAAACGGACAGAATCGGAAGGTGGACAATATTCGGTTGCTTCCACACATCGAACGTGCTTTCTGTTGGGTTTGTTTTGCGGTAAGTAGCGATATTTTTTTATGAATGAATGGAGATTTTAGTCACCGGTTCCATTGCCTCTCGTTCCATGCGTTCCAGTAAACTCAAAAGGTGAGTTTAAGATGTCACGCGTCCACCAGGAGGATACATACTGTGAGGAAACGGTGCAATACCAGTGTCCGTTCTTCTTCGGTCGATTCTGTCGGCGAGAGGTCGAATTTCAACGGCAAGCCATTATGGAGAACTTGAAGCAACAGTTCAAGCCGAAAGTGTTCGGACATTAACTGCATTTTAAAATATTACACAATAAAAGCGAGAGAGTGAGAAGTAGTACTATTTGTAGCGTAAATTCATTGTATTATTATTGATCCTTTCGATACGAAGGAAGATTACTTTACTAAAGCTAAACTATAACGTATACGAATACATTGTTTTGGGGGAAATTTATAGTGGTGCTCCAACGAAGCCAAATAAGACCTAATTTGTTGTTTGTTTCATTTGTTTGTCTACAAACTTCCTTCATTATGTGCCTAAATTCTAAATCTTACAAAACAAATAGGGAGTAATTTAGAAATAACCAGATAAAATATATATCAGAACAATTGGTTCTATACACAAACTCAAAAAATACCTAAAAACCCATAACTAAGAGTCTAATATTATTTTCAAACATTAAAGTAAATGAACTGAAACAGCTAAAAAACTTATTTTAAAATTGTTCATGTGTCCGAAATTAATTGCATAGAGAAATTGAACTGCCCTTCATGATCATCTTCTCGATCCTCTTCGCTGGCTGGGACGGCCCCGTTTCGTATCATCAACAATTTGAAACAGCTCGTCCAGCTTGCGTCGTCTTTTAGCGTCCCGCACAATGGGAGTCATTGCTTTGGGTACGCTGTGTCTACTACTANGTAAACCGGAAAAGTGAATCTATACCTAGTCCCTTTTCATGTCACCAGCAACATCATCGTCACGTTGCCTTTTGCGTACGGCAGAGTGGTTGCACTCGAGAAAACGTCGTAATTTTCAATAAACTTCACGCCCACATTCCAACACCGCAGGCAACGAATCGGGAAGGGGGACAACGAGTCACAGGCAGAACCGATTTTCCGATACCAGTTTTCCAGCTCCAGCTCCGAAGGTATAGACGATTCGCCTATTTTCCAAACGCTCTCGCTTCAATTAATCTCGTTCCCCGGTTGACGATGTGTGGACAGTTCGGGTCCTTCCACGGTAGCACGACGACCATCGCTAACCTTACAATGCCACCAGTGTGGGCGGATGATGTGGCTAGCCTTGTACATCATCATTTCAATCCCGTGTCCGGGGGTCCCATTTTTCTCCCGTTTCCGTGTGGCTATGTGTTTTCATCCCTTTTGACAGAATCCTGAGGACCACAAAGCCACAATCATATGAGTATTACACACACTCACACACACTCACATACAAACATACATATGTATGTATCTCCATAAAGCCGCATAAGTAAACAACTGTTCCGATTGGCACAGGAACGCCTGAATGTATGCAATGTCGGTGGGAAATTAAAATCAAACAAAAGTTAATGAAAACGAATGAAGCGCGGAATGAAAATAAACAAAACTAGTACAAACCGTTCCATAATACTGTTGTAAATGTAATATATAGTACAATGGATCATATTTTCGCACAAAATTTAAACTACTTTAACAATCACCAAAAACGATAAGAAGAAAATGAGAGTGATTTTGATTCAGATTTAGATTTGGACAATCCTGTTCAAATAAATCGATCAGAAAATAATATTTGAAAACTATTTTTAATTTCAGATCCTTTTTTCCGATGTCCAGACAGTTCTATATTCTTTATAAAAATAAACGTAACAGACAATCGACACGGTCAAGCCGTCCTGTAGTCGTCTGCATGCTTCGGAATAGTAGAGAAATCTTTTCTTATGACTAGCATCGTCCATATAAAAGAAGTCCATACATCACCCTATATGCTTCACAGATCATGTATCCCAACATGGAACGGACAAGAGAGATAGAGAGAGAGAAAAGACAAACTAATACCCTGAATAAACATTTTAAAATTTTTGTTTGCTTGCCTCTTTTCATGCCACTCTCGCAACAAAACGGTACGTCCTAACCACTACCAGCACCTCCAAGTACTTCTGGTGATTCTAGCTTCTTGGCTCACTGTTGTACACAATGCATACATATGTTGAGCGAACCCGCGAAACGGAAATGTGTTGATTTAGGAAGCAAACAATGCAAAACAGTAGCAAACAACATTTTGCCAGTGAGTACCGTTTGCTGTGTGATCGGTGTTGTTGTTTCGTTTTTTTCTTCTTTTCTTTCTTTCTCTCTCAATATATGCCGTAGTGCTGGTAAAATAACAGATTGCAACAGCATTTTTGGACCGTTGTTGGATGATAACACACTGAGGGGGAGATTTATTTTTTATCTTACTCACGGCCTCGGATAGTTGCAATCGAATATTTTGCTACAAACATTTGGAATATTCTGTGATTTTTGGTGGTAATATCAATAATGTTTGATACAACAAAAACAACGTTGCCAAAAAAAACAGTTCTACAAATATATTACATTTACAACGTGAACAACTGGGAAGAACAACATTAAACGTTCATTAAAAGGATGTCATAAGATCATCATTGCTGGGACTTTTAGAATGTTTCGAAGATTTACAAATTATTACTGAAAGAGCTACAAGACTCGAACTTCAACTCGTATATAACATACAGTGCGATGCATTCTATGTTCTATGCATTCTATGGAGTTCGACACATGTATAGAGACATTATCCTGCTCGAAAACAGCGCAAATTATCTGAGTGCTCCTCCAAATGAGGAATCAAATCATCTTCCAGGAGCTCGCAGTAACTTTCTGAGTTCATTTACGTGGATATCCGGCATATGAAAAGCTTAGCATGGCCTGAAAATGCACCAAAAACCGTAACCGTTCTACCAAAATTTCTTTCCGAACGAATCGCCTGTGGATTCCTTACACCATGCCAATAATGGAAATCTTTTGATTTGTACAAAAGACAAAAGTTACGAAGAGTAATCGGTTCGTTAGTAGATTCTCTATTGAAAGTTGTGACCTGATCACATCAGTGCTCCTTTCGCAATATATCTCTTAATCGCGATCAATACATCCGGCATCAGTAATCACTTCATAAATTGTTCGCCTATTTTTTGAAAGCATAAATCATTAAAATAATGAAAATTATCCGATTCCGCCCTGGCTAACGATCGTAGCCCAAGATCGTCACGTTAGCCGTGTGCTACAGCGACGATATTGATTGCAAATCGCACTGCAAACGCGTACATAAAAGAAAGCAATTAAATGCTTGCATCCAGCAGCAACAGCATTAACCGTGCGTTTGGTCTCCAAATCAAAAACGAAGCATTTCTAATTTTGTAACTACCCAAAGCCGGTCCCTACCGGAAGTGTGCAATTAATTTTAATTAATCACTCACTCCAGGGTGTGTTAAAGCTCGGGTAAGTGTTGCAAATTTTATCAATTGCTTTTTTTGGAATGCTTTTTACCCCGAACAGAGTGTCCCAGGTTAAATTGAGAGGCAACTCATTTAGTTGCTTCTACCTCACGAAACCATTTAACGATGAAAGGATCGTCGAGAACAAAGATCAAAGACGCCACTCCTACCGTTACTTTGGCAAACTTTCCTCTACTACTTGCATAACTTTGACCCTCTGGGGGGCGGTACCGGTTGGGTGTTCCCTTGGTTTAGAACTTTCACAACAATGAAAAAGCAATCAAACCCAGCTTAGATAATCCCCGGTCCATGATACCGCATGCAAAAGGTGGGGTTGGAGTAGCGCCAGTTTCCTCAAACGTGAGATTGTCGGTGGGTTGTTTGGTTGTTTGGTGTCCTCGGGAGAGTTTCCCGATCCACTTGCACGTGAATAACCCTTTCAGTTGGACACGGTAAGCGGCACTGACAAAACGCCACTAGTATCTCCAAGACACCGGCCATGACATTGTAATGGACTGAAAACGAGTACACAAGGTACAAAGGAGAAGAGAGAGAGAGAGAGAGATAGAGAGAGAGATAGATAGAGAGAAAAACGCTCTATTTGAATGACTTTTTGCAAAACCAACCTGTCTCGTATCTGGATTTCTCTATCTGTTTTGTCCTTTAGTTTGTTGTTTTTTCTTTTTATTTTCAGATTTTCCAGATCAACCACCTCATCCGCTGAAGTCGAGACCATTTGGACGGATTTTTCATTTCATCGCCGATGACAATCGTATCATCATCCAACCAACCACCAGGACAATGAACAGTCAACCGACCTTGGTGAATCGGGATCCAAATACGGGACAGAATACACCAAAAAAAAAATCCATCCCGGAAAACCTCTGGCAACAGCGGATTGCGTTTATTTGTCTACCCACAGTGGGACCCGTGGTGGCCACCACCACTTCACCCACCCTTCATAACGAAGTAGCTCATCCTTCTCTACGCAGCATGGAGTGTCCCTCAGTGGCAAGATGGCGAATGGAAGAGGGAAGGCCAGGCGACCAGTTTAACGATAATGCCCACTGCTTTTGCCTTTTGGGGCAGCAAAATTGGTGCTTCACATTTTACGACCGACGGATTTTCAGCTGACTGGCAAGAGCGTTACCGTTTTGAGTGTATGTGTGTGTTTTTGTGTGTGTTTTTTTTTGTTTTTACTTTTTGCAAGTAAATTGGATTGGTTTTTATGTTTGAAGAGTGTTTTTTTTCATAATCAAAAAAATGTGATGCGATTTTTATTTTGTGAACGCAACCAGATGGAGGGGCATATAACAGGCCAGCGCCAGCGACAATCAGCAAAGGACATTTGGTCAATGTGTAAAATCGTTCGTAACTATGCCGACAGATAATCGGTCGGTGGCTTAACAGTGGTTGTGGTAAAGAAGAAAAAAAAAGCTCAACAAAATGCTTCAGCATGATCAACATTTTCTAGCTCTGATTGTCCAAACGCAATTCTTGTCGGTACCTTTAGCTACTCAAGAGTTGTGACTGGACATCCGTGGCTCGAAAGCGGATCTCAACGAATGCTTATTAGTGTACAAGTGGAGTGAAATTTCAATGGACGTGTGTAACGATGTTCAATAAAATGTTTTCTATTCACTTCATAAAATAAAATAATGTAATAAATGAAATAGCGAAAAAATGCGGTAGCGAAAAAATAATCTTGAATTAAATTAAGTTAATTTAAACAAAGAAAATTATAGTAAGTATTCAATTTATTGTTTGGTGAAGTCGATGAGAAAGGTAAGTTTTTTAAGCCCATTGATAATGTTTCATACAACGAACCATCAAGAAAGCTCGTCGCCGGATGCTGCTGACTCTTGTGATACAAATAACGGATGCTTCTAACAGTACCGCAGATTAGTCCGTTTAGAGGTGAATGTAGTCCTAGGGACTCAAAACCTCTATAATCAAAATAAAAAAATTAAAAAAAATAAAAAATTAGTCCGTTTCCTTTTCTTGTGTGTTTGGCGCTGGAAAATCGTGTCATAGTTTTTCCGGTAGCCAGAAGAAATTGTAACAAGATAAATAGGTGAACGAAGATGTTTTTGCCCAACTTATTTCAACCAATTCGCATTAAAATGAATCAATTTATAAAATTTTGCTAAATTACTCAAAAAAGCTGAGGCTATAGCCTTAGGAAATTTTCATGTTTTTAGAATTTTTTTTATGATTTTTTATTCTCTTTTTATTTAAAACATTGTTTGAGTTTGAGAAACTTATTTCAACCAATTCGCATTAAAATAAATCTAAAAAATAAAGCTACAGCCTTAGGAAATTTTCAAGTTTTTAGATTTTTTTTTTATTTTTTTTATGATTTTTTATTCTCTTTTTATTTAAAGCCTTGTTTGAGTGAAAATAGACTTATTTCAACCAATTCGCATTAAAATAAACCAATTTATAAAATTTTGCTACATTACTCAAAAAAAGCTAAGGCTATAGCATTAGAAAATTTTCAAGTTTTTAGATTTTTTTTATTTTTTTATTATTTTTTATTCTCGTATTAAAATAAATCAATTTATAAATTTTTGCTAAATTACTCAAAAAAGCTGAGGCTATAGCCTTAGGAAATTTTCAAATTTTTTGATTTTTTTTAATTTTTTTATGATTTTTTATTCTTTTTTTATTTAAAACATTGTTTGAGTGAAAAGAAACTTATTTCAACTAATTCGCATTAAAATACATTAATTTATAAAATTTTGCTACATTACTCAAAAAAACTGAGGCTATAGCCTTAGGAAATTTTCAAGTTTTTAGATTTTTTTTTATTTTTTTATTATTTTTTATTCTCGCATTAAAATAAATCAATTTATAAATTTTTGCTAAATTACTCAAAAAAGCTGAGGCTATAGGCTTATGAAATTTTCAAGTTTTTTGATTTTTTTTTATTATTTTTACGTTTTTTTTTATTTAAAGCATTGTTTGAGTGAAAAGAAACTTATTTCAATCAAATCGCATTAAAATAAATTAATTTATAAAATTTTGCTAAATTACTCAAAAAAGGCCCCACAATCGACGAAAGAATAAAAGTAAAGTATGACAAAATTGAAAGACATGCATATTGGACTCTACAAGCGTCAAAAATTTCGGGCCCCCCGTAGTCGCTTAGTTCGCGTATTGGATGATCCGTCTCTGACTAGGATAATAAATATCCTTAAAGTATCCCGTTTCATGTCCTTCAGACTAGCCCGCTTATTCGCTTATGCAGGTTTCATAGTTAGGCAGAGCGAGAAGTATTTTCATTTGGCTTGGTTTGGGTATTGTACACATGTATTCCGTTTCAACTCATGTGTATCAAACGTTTCATCTCACGTCTTTACTCTTTTTGCTATTCGACTCACCACGGCTATATGCTTACGCTCATGAGTGAGTAAAATGACCGAACCTTCACTTATACGTTTATGCCGGGTTTTTTATGACTCCGAAATGAGTCGTTAAACGAGCCGAATCCTAATAACGACTCATTCACTCTGAGTTGACTCACTAATAAGAGTTGTTATATTCTCATCTCTAGTGTGTAGTCGACCAATACGTTTATCTTCGAATTTGCGGCGTTTTTCTGCGATGTCTTCCATATCGTGCGCATTAAGCAGTGGTCACAGCGAAACATTCTCAACAGCAAACAACAAAATGTGTCGACGGTTGTTAATTAATTTATAAATATAAAAAATCGGATTTTTGTCATATTTATCATCCTCTCCAGATAAAGCAACTTACAAAAATTTTAAGCAAGTCGATTAAAACAATTCATCTTTAAAAATCACGACACAACTCGAGGTAATAAAAACAATGTGCATAAAATGTGTTTTCTACTGTGGACCGCTTTGTTTATCTTTTACACACACAGCATCCGGAAAGAAACGATAAGAAGGTGCGCAAGAGCAAACGTTAATGTAAGCACAAAAATCATCCATATGCGAAACAAATGTTTATGCCATGTTGGAAGAAAAAAAAGAACATGTGTGCGTTTCATTCTGCTTCCAGCAATCTGACCGGAGAACGTTCCTTTTGCGGTCAGTGGACGTTGTGCCGTGCTACGTTCAAGTTTCCCTTACGGAATAATCAACCAAATCTTAAGCTTTAGACACCGGTGAATATTCTTAAGGCCCAAGCAACTGATCTTGCCAAGATGTCGATCGCCGTACGTTGGGCAAAGCGTCGCGTATTCGTCGCGGTAACGATCGTGATCGTTGTGTATTACTTCCTGTCCTCATCTTACCAAAAGTACCACATCAGCACCATTATCCCAAACACAAAACCGGAAGACGTGTGGGAGTTTGTAGCCGACTTTAGTCGGATGAAAAAACTAAATCCAACCATGTAAGTGCCAATGGGATACGATCGACACTTCGAAACAATCCTCCCGGTTGGAATTAATAATAATTAAAGATGTGGTTTGTTTTCTAGATTAAACTTTCGTGTGCTTGCCGAACAAGGGAACTTTGAGCACTGGAGGTATACAGTTGAGTATGACGAACGGTTATCACATTGGCCGCACACGTTTAACACAGCCATCGGACATTACTCCGTGCGGAAACGGACCGAATCGGAAGGTGGACAATATTCGGTTGCTTCCACACATCGAACGTGCTTTCTGTTGGGTTTGTTTTGCGGTAAGTAGCGATATTTTTTTATGAACGAAGCGAAATTTTAGTCACCAGTTCCATTGCCTCTCGTTCCATGCGTTCCAGTAAACTCAAAAGGTGAGTTTAAGATGTCACGCGTCCACCAGGAGGATACATACTGTGAGGAAACGGTGCAATACCAGTGTCCGTTCTTCTTCGGTCGATTCTGTCGACGCGAGGTGGAATTTCAACGGCAAGCCATTATGGAGAACTTGAAGCAACAGTTCAAGCCGAAAGTGTTCGGACATTAACTGCATTTTAAAATATTACACAATAAAAGCGAGAGAGTGAGAAGTAGTACTATTTGTAGCGTAAATTCATTGTATTATTATTGATCCTTTCGATACGAAGGAAGATTACTTTACTAAAACTAAACTATAACGTATACGAATACATTGTTTTGGGGGAAGTTTATAGTGGTGTTCCAACGAAGCCAAATAAGACCTATTTTGTTGTTTGTTTCATTTGTTTGTCTACAAACTTCCTTCATTATGTGTCTAAATTCTAAATCTTACAAAACAAATAGGGAGTAATTTAGAAATAACCAGATAAAATATATATCAGAACAATTGATTCTATACACAAACTCAAAAAAATACCTAAAAACCCATAACTAAGAGTCTAATATTATTTTTAAACATTAAAGTAAATGAACTGAAACAGCTAAAAAAAACTTATTTTAAAATTGTTCATGTGTCTGAAATTAATTGCATAGAGAAGTTGAACTGCCCTTCATGATCATCTTCTCGATCCTCTTCGCTGACTGGGACGGCCCCGTTTCGTATCATCAACAATTTGAAACAGCTCGTCCAGCTTGCGTCGTCTTTTAGCGTCCCGCACAATGGGAGTCATTGCTTTGGGTACGCTGTGTCTACTACTACCTCCACTACTACCTTCCCGCCTATTCGGCGACTGTCTACTGGTGCTGGGTGTGTTCTTTCCACTGGCAGGTGAAACAGATGCCGTACGAAGGCTTTTGCCCAACCATCCACGACCGGGAGAAAGACCCTGATGCAAGGGACCGCTCGGTGGTGTCGTTTGACCCACAACGGCCTGATTCTGGACGTCCGATTTCGGTGTACTAGGATATTCCTCCGCAAGATCTATAATACGCTCGACCGTTTCGTTCACAAACTGAACATCGTCGTCGGTTGAATCGTCCAGTGTTACCAGCTTTAGGGAGGCATTACCATTCGCTTCCCNGATTCTGGACGTCCGATTTCGGTGTACTAGGATATTCCTCCGCAAGATCTATAATACGCTCGACCGTTTCGTTCACAAACTGAACATCGTCGTCGGTTGAATCGTCCAGTGTTACCAGCTTTAGGGAGGCATTACCATTCGCTTCCCCCTGCACTGCGATACGGTTCGGAAAGGCATTATTTTTCGTAATTTCAAACACATTATCCACGTTCTCGACGTTGACCAACGATTCGGCAAACATATCCACCGATGAAACGTTACCCGCTTCCGGTTGCGATGTGGTGGAATTGGCCAGCGCACCAAACATTAGCTTCGTTATCGGTGTGCTGAAGGATGGTTGTCTATGGGGTGCTATACTGGGCGATGACATTCTCTCCTCGATCGTATCGATCGGTCCTACTGTACGAGATGACTTCAACAGTTCCATCAGCGAAATGTCATCCTCCGTATCGGAGGGGCAGGAGTTTAATGATTTTGTATCGTGATCCGAATCGTCAAACAGTGGAGGTGACTTTGTACGCAGCGGTGAATCGGAAGAGCTGATCACAATTTCTGTCCCCGTTGGAGGGAGCTGTCCGTTCGGTATGCTTTCCACGCTTAGTGACGAGCTGGATGATTTTAGCTGACCCTGGCTTCGAAGAAACTTTTCGATCGGAAATCGATAGCGCTCGGTTGCGAGTGTTAGCTGGGACGGTTGGGACGAGGAGTACCCGTTGCTGAATATCTCCTGACCGAACTGCATGTAACCCTCGGAGTCGGGAGCTGTTTCGGGAATCGTTGTACCGGTTTCGGGTATAGAATTGTTATCCGACTGTGTGTCCGATTCGACACGTAACACCGGCATAAGTTCCGTGTTCGTTTCGTTCGGTTCAAACAATGGTTCGCTATCGATGCAGTGCAGTGGAACCGCTTGAATGGGATGATCCGGAGAGTTTCGCTTCGTTTGTTGCACCAGTCCACAACGAAGTGGCGAATGTGTTGCATCACCTTTCTCTCTAGCTTGATTCCGCTCCATTGCTTCCGGTGTCATTGTTTCGCTCGATGTTTCTTCACCGTTCGATTGTGTGCTATTGTTTCTGTCTTTCGAAGCTTCCGGCTGGAGTGTTACATTAACTGAAGTTTCAACACCATTCGCTGTACACCATGCGTGAAAACTTTCCAAAAACAGTTTCCTTTCAATGAGAGGAAGCGTTTTACGATAACTTTTAACGTATCGTCTTAGGATAAATCGTCTCGTCAGTAGGTACAGCTTGAGGCTACCTTTTTTCGACCGTCGCTTGTGTTGCTGCTCGATCACCGTGCGAAGATGAGTTGGATCACGAGGATAACAAAACTCTAACCGCTTTATCAACACATCCAACCGATCGAGCAAATCAACGGAGCTCACAAAAAGGTACCGTTTCACCGCAAGTGAACGAAGCGTTTCCAGCTGCTTTTCGTTCATAAATTCCCGGGTTTCGTCTACCACCACGTACTGCCAATCGGTACCCCGTAGTGTCGATTGTTCTTCGCTTACATCTACGTACGATTTCAGGTACACTTTGGTGCGTAATGATGGTGCCAACGCATCCAGATGGTATGTCCAGTGGTGCAGTCGCTCACGGTTTGGGCACAAGATTAGTGAACGATCGTCGCCTACAACCAGAGACGATAGGAATGCCACCATCTGATAACACTTACCCAGGCCTGATTCATCGTTCAAGAAAATTCCGGTATACTGCAATAAAAGCGACAACAACACCGGATGAATCATTCGCACCGAGGGTAATCGATGGCGAAGAAAGTCTCATTTCACTTACCTCACGCAGCTGAGTGTACAGAAAACGAACCGCTTCGAGTTGATGGATGGCAAGTTTGGACACTAGCTCCTGGTGTACACGATACTTACGCGAACCGTCCAGATACAGATGTCCGGTAGGCAGGGAACGTAGAACCATTGAACGGTTGCTTTACTAGCTCCACCAGAGCCACCGATCCGTTGGTAGAACGAGAATTCACTGCATGGTGAAGTGTCCGCCGGGGAGTCATTTAATGCACCTTTGGCTCTTTAATCCTTTCCATTTAAACGCGGGAAACCTTTGTCCTGGACAGCTGTTTTGCGTCTGTTGTTTATGTTTACAATTCCAAACAGCACACGGTTTCGCTGCGTAATTTGACGTTTCAAATCGAGCAGCATGCCCGAGACATATGATTCGAGCAGCATGTTCGAGTTTTTATCTGATGAAATTAAAAGAAATTTAGAACGGAAAAATATGTTTTAAAATTGTAAACAATTAGTACATTATGTGCACTTTATATACAAAATCTATTTTGTCTTGTTAGTTTGTGTTTTAGGGAAAATAATAAAAACAATTTAATGTTCGACGCCTTTGCCAAATAAAATTCGAGTAGCCTATTAGCCAAAACACACTGCGGAGCATATTTTTGCCGATTTTAGCTAAGACACCGACCATGCTTTATTTAGCCGCTCGTAATACGATCTGCTAACTTCCGTTGATGACTTCTCATTCTTTCTCCGGTGTAATCGATGGATTCAAGTGTTTATCAAATACTTTGGTTAGTTTATTAGTTGAATGAAATATACGCATTCGTTGGTTGTTTAAAATATGAAGAAAAATAAATTAGTCAGTCAGTTTGAACACGATCCATCATATATCCTGCCATTACGGTATTGAAGAAAAGAATCCGAGCTTATTTAGTTACATGAACCAACTCGGCGCGTTTGCGTTCGAGCTGAAGTTGGTGATATTTTAGATCAGCCTGAGTTGTGTTCCAGGCCAGGTACATGTATACACTCCAAACGAGGGCGAGCAGGAAGCGATCAACCGTCATGCCATTGGTGAACCACAGCACTACTGAGAGCGCAACGAACGAAGGATGGCGATAGCGCTTGTAGTAGTCTTGCAGATCACGCGACTTATACGACATTGGAGGGGCCAGATCGTTGATGTCGTAGTAAACGTGCTTCAATCCCATCAGTTCCGGTAAATCAACCATCAGCGTACCGCCGTAAACGACAATCCAGCACAGCACGTGCGATCCTACCATCAGCCACCAAAGCGTCTTGTTTTCTTCGACGTCGAAAAACCAAAGCTGGTACTGTGTCGGTGAATATTTCCAGTTCTTTAACAGCAGCTAAAAAGGCAATATAACGTTATTTGGCCGGTTGACTTCTTTTCGTAGCATAATCATAGAAAACTCACCAATAAACAGTATGACGAAGCGATATTATAAAGACTCCGTTCGGCCAGCTCGAGTCCAATAGTTTTCCAGACCCGTTGCACTACCTCAGCCCGCATGGCACTGTGCTGCAGCACGAACAGCACCACCCAAATCGTGTTGAAAAACAGTGGAAACAGGGCTGCCCGTAGTTCGCTGCGATTCATCGGAAAAGCTTGGTTCGACGGCTGGGCATGGCTGGGCGTTGCCAAGAAAATGCCCAGCTTTCCCACGGAATAAAACACGGACATAAAGGAAAGTATCGACAGCACGGAGCAAACAAGTTGCTTAAATGATAACATTTTCTTTCCTTGGATATGTAAGCAACGTTAAAGCACTGTTTTTTGTTCTTAATATTGAAACTATTGTTTTGTTTACCCACAGCGGAGGACACTTTTTCTTCTTCTTTTATGTGTCAATAAAGCCGAGAATGAAGAAATGGATGGGTGATGTAAACCTCCAGTATTTGCCAGCAACTGACAGCATGCCCAAGTACCAAATTGTAATGGGGAAATTTTTTGAACGGTTTGACGGTTTCAAAATAAATTAAAAATATTTCAAATTTTAAATTCCCAAAGAAATACGTTATGTTTTATGGTAAACCGTATTTGTCTTATGAAATGCTTATCTTGTCATTTTATGTTAAAACTATGCTACCCATGAAGTGTTGGTCGTCTATATTCAACAATTACAAGCAATCGAAGAGATTGTAATGAAAGCAGACTGTTGATACAGCAGATTTCATTTGGATCCGTACAACAAACATGCAGTAGTTTTTACAATAAATAAAATAGAAAACAAATCTGTTTCATCGTATTATGATTTTTGTTTTATTAAAGAAGGAACCTGTGTTGCTGGTGTATCAATTTTCATCCACCATTATTTGGAGCATTATATGGAGCATCAATAATGAAAATTACATTCTGCATTGTTTAATTTAAAATGTTTTTTTTTGCTTGATTAGAATGGAAAGGATAGTCAGTCCTTTCTACGCGAGGACGGTCCGGATGGGATTTGATCCCCAGTCCTGCCGTGTGGACCGGCGCCGTTTATCAGATACACCGGGCCGAGTTGGTAATGTATAATGCATTGCTTCTGTTAATTTGATTGAATCCGTTGTTATTTAAAGAACCCCAAAGTTAAACTCTTATTAACGATTTTATTTAACTCAAAGTTTTAAACCCGTTGGAAGAAAAACTAAACGGTTCTACAAAATAAAAACGATGAAAAGTTCAAAAATATCACCTGACCATTATGTATCCAGTGACTTCTCACTGTGCATTTTCCCCTTCATGTCAAAACTCACAGGATTTCCCCTTCCTTCCCCTTTATTCGGTACAAATCAGCTACACACACAACCGCACGCCAGCAACACGTCAAAAGCGTTTTTCTCCTGTTTCCACGAGATTTAGCTTTTTTGTTTGGATTTTTTTGTTTCTTCGACCGCTTGATTGGAGTTTGATTTTAACCATCGCTGACCGGGAAGATCTAACGGTCAAACGTGTGATAAGCGAAATCTGCACCAGTACTCCACAACCCGCCAACCGGCGGCCGGTTTTCGCATGGTGCCGATACGTACAACCCAAACAAAGGATTCCTTTACGTGCGAACAGCAGCGCCTGTGGGACTGTGGCTGCTGGGAGGAGAGTAAGGGAAAGGACGTGTGCGTCCATCTGCTGGTAGGATAACGGTCGGATCGGCAGAGTAACACTGACTGACGCGGCAACGCTACGGCGTGCAAGTAAACACAAACAATAAGGATTCGGCAAGCGCTACCAGGAAACATTGTTCGATGGAAACAAGCAACTACGAGGAGCTTGGAGTGATTGGCACAGGTATGGCGTCAAAGGAGATTGTGACCTTCGGCAGCGCTAATAGCGAACAGGATAATTAACTGTTTTACCGTCTTCCGTAGGGGCCTATGGTACCGTTTACAGGGCACGGGATCTGAAGAATTCCGGCACGATCGTCGCACTGAAGAAGGTCCGTGTTGCGCTGACCGAGGATGGCGTCCCTATGTCAACGCTACGGGAAATTTTTATGCTCAAACAGCTCGACACGTTCGGGCATCCGAATGTTGTAAAGTAAGTATGCATTTCCCGGTACTCCTAGACCCAGTCCGCAACAGGTGGTTGTTGTGGAATGGTCGGGCTATGATGTTCAAGGTGCGTGTCCTTACGAAATCTGGAAATTTACTGTTACTTCCCTCTGTGCGCAGACTCCTGGATGTGTGTCAAGGACAGCGGCTAGAGCGCGAAGGACAGCTGGTACTGTTCCTGGTGTTTGAGCATCTCGATCACGACCTGGATGAGTACATAAAGCGTTTGCCTCCGAAAGGCATGTCACCGAGCACTATTCAGGTACGTTCAGTACGGTTTAGATAACTGGGAAAACTAGGGTAAAATATTCCCACATTTGTAAAATTGCAATATTAAACATATTTCGATCACTTGACAACAAGCTAAAAGGGATGGTCCATCATACACGGGGTGGACGGAAGTGGGCAAGATTTCAACGAAAGCGAAAAGACGAACGTCCCAATTCTCCAGCATTCGTAATTCTTCCTGGAGTCATTCTTCGGACGTTTGCTATTGAGTGAATTTATTGTCACTTATTTAATGATATCAATGTTAAATTACAAACTGCGACACGTTTGAATTTGTTGTGTAACAATCTTTTTAAAAAATATCATATCTAAAGGATCGGAAGACATTTCGCTTTATGAAGACCTTTAGGAATTCGCTTCTAATGTAATTTTCCTCACTTATTTGATGATCTCACGCGATCTTGATGAGTTGAATGCAAATTAGTTTGGTAGACAACATATTCCTTTTCTTCGGATAGAAATTGCAACTTATTTATTCAGATAGAACGGCCTGGAAGAAGTTACACCTTCTATTTGAGAATTCTTCGTAAATGCCCACGTCAAATTTTGGAAATGTACATCAGAAATATATAGACGGTTTTCTACGACTTTACATGTCAAACTGTTATGTAGATGGGGAGCTTTGTTTTTAATTATTTTATCCGAGATCCTCACGCCTGAACGATATTCGCAACAACATTGCACCAAAGTTATATCTTTTGTGTAACGCGAAAGGTCTTTCAGCGATTCATGCGTGGAAATCTTGCGAAGCATCTTCTACAAATCGGTGCAAATATTTGGCATAGACATGCTTGAACAGTGTCCTTTGTAAGAGAAGTTTTTAAATAAATCCTACCACCAAGCCATCTTTCAAGTATGTTCAAGCTACGTTCAAACCTACCAAGTCTTAAGGATTTAGCTTTTCACGACGGATACCTGCAGTTTAACAGGACAACTTAAAGAACATTTGTCACCGAACCTATTTTGCCGAAGGACAATAGAACAGCTTTAAGGAAATTAAGAACCGTTTAGGCTCTTAGACCATGTCATGAGACTAACACCAGACGACCATATTCAGTATGTCCTTTTGGTATCTTTCTTCGAAGAAAGATTATTATTTTTGCAAAGTCCTTGAATATCTTAAAGACTACGAATAAATTGATAAGTTCATGCTTTACGTGACCTTTTGAAACCTGAATTTACTTTAACTAAAAGTATTCTAAAATGATGCATTAAATTGCAACAACCTATGATGTGTTACTCTTCCATTTTTATCTGTAGCGACTGTCTTGTGAAATGCTTACCGGTATCGACTTCTTGCACTCCCACCGTATCATCCACCGCGACTTGAAGCCACAGAATCTCCTCATCTCAAGCGACGGTCACCTAAAGCTGGCCGACTTTGGTCTAGCGAAAACGTACGATTTTGAGATGAAGCTAACGACGGTAGTGGTAACGCTGTGGTACCGTGCACCGGAGGTGCTGCTCGGCGAAGCGTACAACAGCTCGGTGGACATCTGGAGTGCGGGATGCATCATTGCGGAAATGTTCCAGCGGCAAGCCTTATTCCCCGGGACGGCCGAAGGCAATCAGCTAGAGAAAATATTCGAGTAAGTTGACGCATAGACACACACCGTTACGATCCTGGACAGTAGGAATGCTTATGAACGGGTGTGGCTTTCTTCTTTTCCCTTCTACCTAGATTAACCGGCCGTCCAACGGAAGCTCAATGGCCGAAAGGGATCTCGATCGTGCGGGAAAACTTTCGCTCCACAAGGCGACGGGAACCGCGCGAATTTTGCCCGAAGCTGTGCGATAATGCAAACGATCTCCTTAAAAGCATGCTCGCCTTTAACCGGCATGAACGTCCGTCCGCGAGACAGTGCCTTAATCATGCCTACTTCACACAGGAACCGATGCCGACGTAAAAAAAACGCACACGGAACGAAACGGAAACAAAGCAAACGGAAACTGGAAACGAAAGCAGTCACAAAAATGTCTTGTGCGAGGGAAAGAGAGAGAGAAGAGTAAGGATAAGGTAAGGATAATTGTAGTGAAGAAGAAAAAAGAAACGATCCGACAGAAAGATCACAACTTCAGTCCGTAAGCATCCATACCTACCTATCTAGAACTAGCGACTAGAGTAACCGACTGCCAACGAAATTTGATACTGCTACAAGATCTTATGATATAATATTTGGTATTTCCCCTGCTACAACGTCACAGCCATGAATTTTTCTAATTGTTTTGTTTTTGCCCGATAT
The DNA here is from genome assembly GCA_016170015.1 of Anopheles longipalpis. Taxonomy (NCBI): domain Eukaryota; kingdom Metazoa; phylum Arthropoda; class Insecta; order Diptera; family Culicidae; genus Anopheles; species Anopheles longipalpis. The sequence goes on along the minus strand of CM028106.1, from coordinate 27,708,394 downwards.
TTTTAGTATGTAAGATGTAAAAAAAAAGAAGCAAGACACAAGCTAAAACCGTATCACACAGCCCACTCTCGCGGGCTGGTTAGTAGCAAGGTTTTGTTCTTTTGTGTTCGATTTCCAACTGAAAAAAAACACCCGATGGATTTCAAATATTAGCTTACCTTGTACTATTGTTTAAATTGTGTTTCAATACATTATGCGTAGAGTGTAAGAACGTATACAAAAAAGTGAATTTTATCAGTTAGTTTAATAAAACTCAAATGCAAACTTTAAATTATTTGCGTAAGTTTGTGTTACAGAGAAATATTAAAGCAGCTCTCCCTTGTCGGATGTTTCACTTTCTTCCCAGCAAAAAAAAACGAACTCACTCATAGCTCGATAGTGTTTGAACAGATATCCTTTTTGTTTTTATTCATACATTTTGATAATACTCGAAAATACTGATTTCACAGTCGCTTGGTACATATGATTCCCTTTTTTCTGTTTTGTCACACACACACACACACACACACTTTTACACTTACATACTGATCGTGAATCCGTTTTGTTTTGTGCACTTTTAAATTGTCCATTCGTTTTTGGTTGTTGGTGGCACCTACATTTGGGTTCTTTACCTCTTTGTTCACTTGCGCGCCACCGATTTCCTGGTCACATGAAACATAATTTTTGGAGACTTTTCCTTTCTGTTTGTTATGTTTTGTTTGTTTGTTTGGTTGTCCATACGAATAGTATAAGTCTTATATGTTTTGAATGCGATTTTGTTGGTATTAGCTGTTTCTTTATAGCGCTGGACTTGATCGTAGGAATGATTGACTCATTGATACGGGCACATACTCTCTTATTACTCCATTTGCTAGAGATACCCGCACCATGCCGCATGTATGGTGTGTGTGTTGTATATATATAAATGTATATAGTTTATGGTAGTTGTACAACATTTAGTTAAATTCTTTGATTTCCAACAATTAAAATTCGGCATTCCAGCATAGGAAAAACGTATTAGCTAAAAGAGTAAAAACACAATTCCGTTCCGCTTCTTTCATTCGCACAAAACGCACGTACGTAATCTACAGACTGGGTTTATATTTTTTTTAAACGCAGCCATCGATCGAACTACTACCACCATACCGGTTATCACGGGAGTTAGATGGTTTATTTTTGTGTTTTTGGTTGTTGGTAAAAAATGGTGTACAGAAAAATATACATATATCAGTATATGTGTGGCCGCGTATAGTTTAGCGTTAAACAAGATTTCTTTGGTTTTTGTCTGTGTGTTTTTGTTTACTGCAGTAGTACATAAAGTATGCCGGATCCTTGACGTCCACAGTACTATCCCACGTCTATCGCAGTAGTAGTGTTGTGGTCTCATGTGGCACAAGCAGCACACATGGGGCCACAGACATCAAAATGGGATTAAAACATTCTAGACTATTTTGCGATTTCGATTTTCTTTGGCTTTATCTCCTTTTTTTTCACTTCCTTTTGTAGGTTGTTCTTTGATGATCCTTTCTGATGTTGCATTCACATCTTCCACACATTACTACTAATCGATTGTTAATCGGTTTTATTTTGATTTTTATCTAATTCCCACACGGTAATCGTTTTGAGGGGCGAGTAAAATAGTTGTACTGTTTTGTAAGGATGCTTTTGTTTGTTTGTTTGTTTTTTTTGTTGGTTGTGATGATGAAACGCTTCAAATCTTTGTCCACTAGTTAGTTTAGTGTGCTGTAAAAAAGAAGTCTGAAATTTTAACTCAACGCGGAAAGATGTTGTTTGTTTGCTGCAAGCATTTTCTACGTGATCTAACGTGTATGTGTGTGTGTGCTCTTCTAAAACGTAGAATATCCTTTTCTTTGCGATGATCGTGATCGTGCGTTTTATGCTACTATATAGAACATTAGGTGAGTGTGTGTTTTTCTTTACAAAATGGCGCGAGCTTGATGTGTCGAGATCGCAACTCGATCGATGAAACGGAGCCCGCGTTGATGGAAGGGAAAGGATAGGAAAATTACGTGTTAGCACTAGTTTAGGAAGGTTTTTGCGTGTTTGTTTTTAGTTTCGCTAGAAAAAGGCTGCTCTAAATAGATAGGGTGGTATATTGTGATATCCTAAAAGGTGAGTGTATATAAGGTTGCATTCGTTTTGTTTAAAGGAGTTTAGCTCTATCGTTTGTCACATTATCATATTAGAGTTTGAGTGCTTTTTTATGATAGCTTTACAGGAGGCAACCTGCCGTAGTAATTTCCGTTACAAAAATGATCTTGTTGCTCACACAACAAAGACCAAACAGGAGAACAAAAAAAAAGTTCGCAATGTGAAATTAATGTCACCTTTATGTTAGTCACTTTCGTGTTTTCGTTACAATATTCTTTATCCTCAGTTCGGAAAGTACCAGAAGCAAGCTGTTTTAGAAAAGTATATATAGGTATATAAAGATCAGATAAAAAAAAGAATCACTCGCTATACAAAATAGAGCAGCTTGTTTGCTTCCTGCAGAGGTGTTCGATAAATGTTCCATTCACTATCGAGGATCATATTAAACGTTAAGGTAGGTACATCAAGAAACGAGACACCTTATCAGTTCGCTTTGGTTTGTTTTGTTGTGTAGAGTGGTTTTTTTTGTCTCTCTGATTTTTGTTCAATTGATGAGATTATGACATGGATACGTAGGATGCATTCATCACACATCACACACACACATCCATTCACATTTTCCTTTGGTTAGTTTAAAGCTTGGCCATTGTAGAAAATACATGCGGAGGGCGCTAATCTGTACATTTTTTTTTGCTGCTGCCACTATCCTGTCTTGCGCGTGCAAGAAACTGTCCCTAACCCGTGGGGGATGGTACACGAAGTCGAACGATCCTTTTTTGTTTGCAATATGCCTTTGAAGCGACTACTAAACTGATCCGTTTCGCTAAAACTACTAGTTGATTAGCACATCTAAGCTCGACATTTACCATTTACACTAGTAAGTTTACTGTAGTAGAGTTTACTGTATTTTGCAATTTACTGTTTACTGTATGATTTTTGGGTTGGGAGTGTACGGTGCGAATCGTGACGCAGTGGAAGGTTGAGTGCTGAGAAACGAGAGATGGATTATTGGGTTCTACAAACATGTTCCAGTTATTTATGTGCTCTATGTGTTATTTGTTAATATCTCTACACAGTGATGAAAACACACGCATTAACACGCAATTCAGCGATACACAATTCCATTACGTGTACAGTCGGTTATTAGTGGACCGATGATAAGTGTNTCATTTAATGCACCTTTGGCTCTTTAATCCTTTCCATTTAAACGCGGGAAACCTTTGTCCTGGACAGCTGTTTTGCGTCTGTTGTTTATGTTTACAATTCCAAACAGCACACGGTTTCGCTGCGTAATTTGACGTTTCAAATCGAGCAGCATGTCCGAGACATATGATTCGAGCAGCATGTTCGAGTTTTTACCTGATGAAATTAAAAGAAATTTAGAACGGAAAAATATGTTTTAAAATTGTAAACAATTAGTACATTATTGTGCACTTTATATACAAAATCTATTTTGTCTTGTTAGTTTGTGTTTTATGGGAAAATAATAAAAACAATTTAATGTTCGACGCCTTTGCCAAATAAAATTCGAGTAGCCTATTAGCCAAGACACACTGCGGAGCATATTTTTGCCGATTTTAGCTAAGACACCGACCATGCTTTATTTAGCCGTTCGTAATACGATCTGCTAACTTCCGTTGATGACTTCTCATTCTTTCTCCTGTGTAATCGATTGATTCAAGTGTTTATCAAATACTTTGGTTAGTTTATTAGTTGAATGAAATATACGCATTCGTTGGTTGTTTAAAATATGAAGAAAAATAAATTAGTCAGTCAGTTTGAACACGATCCATCATATATCCTGCCATTACGGTATTGAAGAAAAGAATCCGAGCTTATTTAGTGACATGAACCAACTCGGCGCGTTTGCGTTCGAGCTGAAGTTGGTGATATTTTAGATCAGCCTGAGTTGTGTTCCAGGCCAGGTACATGTATACACTCCAAACGAGGGCGAGCAGGAAGCGATCAACCGTCATGCCATTGGTGAACCACAGCACTACTGAGAGCGCAACGAACGAAGGATGGCGATAGCGCTTGTAGTAGTCCTGCAGATCACGCGACTTGTACGACATTGGAGGGGCCAGATCGTTGATGTCGTAGTAAACGTGCTTCAATCCCATCAGTTCCGGTAAATCAACCATCAGCGTACCGCCGTAAACGACAATCCAGCAAAGCACGTGCGATCCTACCATCAGCCACCAAAGCGTCTTGTTTTCTTCGACGTCGAAAAACCAAAGCTGGTACTGTGTCGGTGAAGATTTCCAGTTCTTTAACAACAGCTAAAAGGGCAATACAATGTTATTTGGCTGGTTGACTTCTTTTCGTAGAAAGCTCACCAATAAACAGTATGACGAAGCGATGTTATAAAGGCTCCGTTCGGCCAGCTCGAGTCCAATAGTTTTCCAGACCCGTTGCACTACCTCAGCCCGCATGGCACTGTGCTGCAGCACGAACAGCACCACCCAAATCGTGTTGAAAAACAGTGGAAACAGGGCTGCCCGTAATTCGCTGCGATTCATCGGAAAGGCTTGGTTCGACGGCTGGGCACGGCTGGGCGTTGCCAAGAAAATGCCCAGCTTTCCCACGGAATAAAACACGGACATAAAGGAAAGGATCGACAGCACGGAGCAAACAAGTTGCTTAAATGATAACATTTTCTTTCCTTGGCTATGTAAGCAACGTTAAAGCACTGTTTTTTGTTCTTAATAATGAAACTATTGTTTTGTTTACCCACAGCGGAGGACACTTTTTCTTCTTCTTTTATGTGTCAATAAAGCCGAGAATGAAGAAATGGATGGGTGATGTAAACCTACAGTATTTGCCAGCAACTGACAGCATGCCCAAGTACCAAATTGTAATGGGGAAATTTTTTGAACGGTTTGACGGTTTCAAAATAAATTAGAAATATTTCTAATTTTAAATTCCCAAAGAAATACGTTATGTTTTATGGTAAACCGTATTTGTCTTATGAAATGCTTATCTTGTTATTTTATGTTAAAACTATGCTATCCATGAAGTGTTGGTCGTCTATATTCAACAATTACAAGCAATCGAAGAGATTGTAATGAAAGTAGACTGTTGATACAGCAGATTACATTTGCAGCCCTACAACAAACATGCAATAGTTTTTACAATAAATAAAATAGAAAACAAATCTGTTTCATCGTATGTATTATGAAATTTTTAAATTAAAGAAGGAACCTGTGTTGCTGGTGTATCAATTTTCATCCACCATTATTTGGAGCATTATATGGAACAACAATAATGAAAATTACATTCTGCATTGTTTAATTTAAAATGTTTTTTTTTTGCTTGGTTAGAATGGAAAGAATAGTCAGTTCTTTCTACGCGAGGACGGTCCGGATGGGATTTGATCACCAGTCCTGCTGTGTGGACCGGCGCCGTTTATCAGATACACCGGGCCGGGGTGGTAATGTATAATGCATTGCTTCTGCTAATTTGATTGAATCCGTTGTTATTTAAAGAACCCCAATATTAAACTCTTATTAACGATATAATTTAACTCAAAGTTTTAAACCCGTTGGAAGAAAAACCAAACGGTTCTATAAAATAAAAACGACGAAAAGTTCAAAAATATCACCTGACCATTATGTATCCAGTGACTTCTCACTGTGCATTTTCCCCTTCATGTCAAAACTCACAGGATTTCCCCTTCCTTCCCCTTTATTCGGTACAAATCAGCTACACACACAACCGCACGCCAGCAACACGTCAAAAGCGTTTTTCTCCTGTTTCCACGAGATTTAGCTTTTTTGTTTGGATTTTTTTGTTTCTTCGACCGCTTGATTGGAGTTTGATTTTAACCATCGCTGACCGGGAAGATCTAACGGTCAAACGTGTGATAAGCGAAATCTGCACCAGTACTGCACAACCCGCCAACCGGCGGCCGGTTTTCGCATGGTGCCGATACGTACAACCCAAACAAAGGATTCCTTTACGTGCGAACAGCAGCGCCTGTGGGACTGTGGCTGCTGGGAGGAGAGTAAGGGAAAGGACGTGTGCGTCCATCTGCTGGTAGGATAACGGTCGGATCGGCAGAGTAACACTGACTGACGCGGCAACGCAACGGCGTGCAAGTAAACACAAACGATAAGGATTCGGCAAGCGCTACCAGGAAACATTGTTCGATGGAAACAAGCAACTACGAGGAGCTCGGAGTGATTGGCACAGGTATGGCGTCAAAGGAGATTGTGACCTTCGGCAGCGCTAATAGCGAACAGGATAATTAACTGTTTTACCGTCTTCCGTAGGGGCCTATGGTACCGTTTACAGGGCACGGGATCTGAAGAATTCCGGCACGATCGTCGCACTGAAGAAGGTCCGTGTTGCGCTGACCGAGGATGGCGTCCCTATGTCAACGCTACGGGAAATTTTTATGCTCAAACAGCTCGACACGTTCGGGCATCCGAATGTTGTAAAGTAAGTATCCATTTCCCGGTACTCCTAGACCCAGTCTGCAACAGGTGGTTGTTGTGGAATGGTCGGGCTATGATGTTCAAGGTGCGTGTCCTTACGAAATCTGGAAATTTACTGTTACTTCCCTCTGTGCGCAGACTCCTGGATGTGTGTCAAGGACAGCGGCTAGAGCGCGAAGGACAGCTGGTACTGTTCCTGGTGTTTGAGCATCTCGATCACGACCTGGATGAGTACATAAAGCGTTTGCCTCCGAAAGGCATGTCACCGAGCACTATTCAGGTACGTTCAGTACGGTTTAGATAACTGGGAAAACAAGGGTAAAATATTCCCACATTTGTAAATTTGCAATATTAAACATATTTCGATCACTTGACAACAAGCTAAAAGGAAGGGTCCATCATACACGGGGTGGACGGAAGTAGGCAAGATTTCAACGAAAGCGAAAAGACGAACGTCCCAATTCTCCAGCATTCGTAATTCTTCCTGGAGTCATTCTTCGGACGTTTGCTATTGAGTGAATTTGTTGTCACTTATTTAAAGATATCACTGTTAAATTACAAACTGCGACACGTTTGAATTTGTTGTGTAACAATCTTTTTAAAAAATATCATATCTAAAGGATCGGAAGACATTTCGCTTTATGAAGACCTTTAAGAATTCGCTTCTAATGTAATTTTCCTAACTTATTTGATGATCTCACGCGATCTTGATGAGTTTAATGCAAATTAGTTGGGTAGACAACCTATTCCTTTTCTTCAGATAGAAATTGCACCTTATTTATTCAGAGAGAACGGCCTGGAAGAAATTACACCTTTTGTTTGAGAATTCTCAGTAAATGCCCACGTCAAGTTTTGGAAATGTACATCAGAAAGATATGGAGCGTTTTCTACGACACTACATGATAAACTGTTTCAGATGTTGAATTTTATTTTCAATTCTTTAGCTGACATCCATATGCCTCAAGGATAATCGCTATCGCATGTCACTAAAGTGCGATCGGTTGTATCTTTTGTTTAACGCGAAAGGACTTTCAGCGATTCATGCGTGAAAATCTTGCGAAGCATCTTCTACAAATCGGTGCAAATATTTGGCATAGACATGCTTGAACAGTGTCCTTTGTAAGAGAAGTTTTTAAATAAATCCTACCATCAAGCCATCTTTCAAGTATGTTCAAGCTTCGTTCAAACTTCCCAAGACTTCAGGGTTTAGTTTTTCACGACGGATACCTGCAGTTTAACAGGACAACTTAAAGAACATTTGTCACCGAACCTATTTTGCCGAAGGACAATAGAACAGCTTTAAGGAAATTAAGAACCGTTGAGGCTCTTAGACCATGTCATCAGACTAACACCAGACGACCATATTCAGTATGTCCTTTTGGTATCTTTCTTCGAAGAAAGATCATTATTTTTGCAAAGTCCTTGAATATCTTAAAGACTAAGAATAAATTGATAAGTTCATGCTTTACGTGACCTTTTGAAACCTGAGTTTACTTTAACTAAAAGTATTCTAAAATGATGCATTAAATTGCAACAACCTATGATGTGTTATTCTTCCATTTTTATCTGTAGCGACTGTCTTGTGAAATGCTTACCGGTATCGACTTCCTGCACTCCCACCGCATTATCCACCGCGATTTGAAGCCACAGAATCTCCTCATCTCAAGCGACGGTCACCTAAAGCTGGCCGACTTTGGTCTAGCGAAAACGTACGATTTTGAGATGAAGCTAACGACGGTAGTGGTAACGCTGTGGTACCGTGCACCGGAGGTGCTGCTCGGCGAAGCGTACAACAGCTCGGTGGACATCTGGAGTGCGGGATGCATCATTGCGGAAATGTTCCAGCGGCAAGCCTTATTCCCCGGGACGGCCGAAGGCAATCAGCTAGAGAAAATATTCGAGTAAGTTGACGCATAGACACACACCGTTACGATCCTGGACAGTAGGAATGCTTATGAACGGGTGTGGCTTTCTTCTTTTCCCTTCTACCTAGATTAACCGGCCGTCCAACGGAAGCTCAATGGCCGAAAGGGATCTCGATCGTGCGGGAAAACTTTCGCTCCACAAGGCGACGGGAACCGCGCGAATTTTGCCCGAAGCTGTGCGATAATGCGAACGATCTCCTTAAAAGCATGCTCGCCTTTAACCGGCATGAACGTCCGTCCGCGAGACAGTGCCTTAATCATGCCTACTTCACACAGGAACCGATGCCGACGTAAAAAAAAACGCACACGGAACGAAACGGAAACAAAGCAAACGGAAACTGGAAACGAAAGCAGTCACAAAAATGTCTTGTGCGAGGGAGAAAGAGAGAGAGAAGAGTAAGGATAAGGTAAGGATAATTGTAGTGAAGAAGGAAAAAGAAACGATCCGACAGAAAGATCACAACTTCAGTCCGTAAGCATCCATACCTACCTATCTAGAACTAGCGACTAGAGTAACCGACTGCCAACGAAATTTGATACTGCTACAAGATCTTATGATATAATATTTGGTATTTCCCCTGCTACAACGTCACAGCCATGAATTTTTCTAATTGTTTTGTTTTTGCCCGATATTTTTAGTATGTAAGATGTAAAAAAACGAAGCAAGACACAAGCTAAAACCGTATCACACAGCCCACTCTCGCGGACTGGTTAGTAGCAAGGTTTTGTTCTTTTGTGTTCGATTTCCAACTGAAAAACAAAAACACCCGATGGATTTCAAATATTAGCTTACCTTGTACTATTGTTTAAATTGTGTTTCAATACATTATGCGTAGAGTGTAAGAACGTATACAAAAAAGTGAATTTTATCAGTTAGTTTAATAAAACTCAAATGCAAACTTTGAATTCTTTGCGTAAGTTTGTGTTACAGAGAAATATTAAAGCAACTCTCCTTTGTCGGATGGTTCACTTTCTTCCCAGCAAAAAAAAACCGAACTCACTCATAGCTCGATAGTGTTTGAACAGATATCCTTTTTGTTTTTATTCATACATTTTGATAATACTCGAAAATACTGATTTCACAGTCGCTTGGTACATATGATTCCCTTTTTTCTGTTTTTTTCACACACACACACTTTTACACTTACATACTGATCGTGAATCCGTTTTGTTTTGTGCACTTTTCATTGTCCATTAGTTTTTAGTTGTTGGTGGCATCTACGGTTTTTCACCTCTTTATTCACTTGCGCGCCACCCATTTCCTTGTCACATGATACATAATTTTTGGAGACTTTTCCTTTCAGTTTGTTATGTTTTGTTTGTTTGTTTGTTTGGTTGTCCATACGAATAGTATAAGTCTTATATGTTTTGAATGCGATTTTGTTGGTATTAGCTGTTTCTTTATAGCGCTGGACTTGATCGTAGGAATGATTGACTCATTGATACGGGCACATACTCTCTTATTACTCCATTTGCTAGAGATACCCGCACCATGCCGCATGTATGGTGTGTGTGTTGTATATATATAAATGTATATAGTTTATGGTAGTTGTACAACATTTAGTTAAATTCTTTGATTTCCAACAATTAAAATTCGGCATTCCAGCATAGGAAAAACGTATTAGCTAAAAGAGTAAAAACACAATTCCGTTCCGCTTCTTTCATTCGCACAAAACGCACGTTACGTACTCTACAGACTGGGTTTATATTTTTTTTAAACGCAGCCATCGATCGAACTACTACCACCATACCGGTTATCACGGGAGTTAGATGGTTTATTTTTGTGTTTTTGGTTGTTGGTAAAAAATGGTGTACAGAAAAATATACATATATCAGTATATCAGTGTGGCCGCGTATAGTTTAGCGTTAAACAAGATTTCTTTGGTTTTTGTCTGTGTGTTTTTGTTTACTGCAGTAGTACATAAAGTATGCCGGATCCTTGACGTCCACAGTACTATCCCACGTCTATCGCAGTAGTAGTGTTGTGATCTCATGTGGCACAAGCAGCACACATGGGAAAACAGACATCAAAATGGGATTAAAACATTCTAGACTATTTTGCGATTTCGATTTTCTTTGGCTTTATCTCCTTTTTTTTCACTTCCTTTTGTAGGTTGTTCTTTGATGATCCTTTCTGATGTTGCATTCACATCTTCCACACATTACTACTAATCGATTGTTAATCGGTTTTATTTTGATTTTTATCTAATTCCCACACGGTAATCGTTTTGAGGGGCGAATAAAATAGTTGTACTGTTTTGTAAGGATGCTTTTGTTTGTTTGTTTGTTTGTTTTTTTTTGGTTGTGATGATGAAACGCTTCAAATCTTTGTCCACTAGTTAGTTTAGTGTGCTGTAAAAAAGAAGTCTGAAATTTTAACTCAACGCGGAAAGATGTTGTTTGTATGCTGCAAGCATTTTCTACGTGATCTAACGTGTATGTGTGTGTGTGCTCTTCTAAAACGTAGAATATCCTTTTCTTTGCGATGATCGTGATCGTGCGTTTTATGCTACTATATAGAACATTAGTCCGATGAGTGTGTGTTTTTCTTTACAAAATGGCGCGAGCTTGATGTGTCGAGATCGCAACTCGATCGATGAAACGGAGCCCGCGTTGATGGAAGGGAAAGGATAGGAGAATTACGTGTTAGCACTAGTTTAGGAAGGTTTTTGCGTGTTTGTTTTTAGTTTCGCTAGAAAAAGGCTGCTCTAAATAGATAGGGTGGTATATTATGATATCCTAAAAGGTGAGTGTATATAAGGTTGCATTCGTTTTGTTTAAAGGAGTTTAGCTCTATCGTTTGTCACATTATCATATTAGAGTTTGAGTGCTTTTTTATGATAGCTTTACAGGAGGCAACCTGCCGTTGTAATTTCCGTTACAAAAATGATCTTGTTGCTCACACAACAACGACCAAACAGGAGAACAAAAAAAAAGTTCGCAATGTGAAATTAATGTCACCTTTATGTTAGTCACTTTCGTGTTTTCGTTACAATATTCTTTATCCTCAGTTCGGAAAGTACCAGAAGCAAGCTGTTTTAGAAAAGTTTAGGTATAAAAAGATCAGATAAAAAAAGAATCACTCGCTATACAAAATAGAGCAGCTTGTTTGCTTCCTGCAGATGTGTTCGATAAATGTTCCATTCACTACCGAGGATCATATTAAACGTTTAGGTAGGTACATCAAGAAACGAGACACCTTATCAGTTCGCTTTGGTTTGTTTTGTTGTGTAGAGTGGGTTTTTTTGTCTCTCTGATTTTTGTTCAATTGATGAGATTATGACATGGATACGTTGGATGCATTCATCACACATCACACATACACATCCATTCACATTTTCCTTTGGTTAGTTTAAAGCTTGGCCATTGTAGAAAATACATGCGGAGGGCGCTAATCTGTACATTTTTTTTTTGCTGCTGCCACTATCCTTGCGCGTGCAAGAAACTGTCCCTAACCACGGGGGATGGTATGCCTTTGAAGCGACTACTAAACTGATCCGTTTCGCTAAAACTACTAGTTGATTAGCACATCTAAGCTCGACATTTACCATTTACACTAGTAAGTTTACTGTAGTAGAGTTTACTGTATTTTGCAATTTACTGTTTACTGTATGATTTTTGGGTTGGGAGTGTACGGTGCGAATCGTGACGCAGTGGAAGGTTGAGTGCTGAGAAACGAGAGATGGATTATTGGGTTCTACAAACATGTTCCAGTTATTTTTGTGCTCTATGTGTTATTTGTTAATATCTCTACACAGTGATGAAAACACACACATTAACACGCAATTCAGCAATACACAATTCCATTACGTGTACAGTCGGTTATTAGTGGACCGATGATAAGTGTGTGTGTGTCTTAAACCCTTCTTTTTTGAGGAAGTATTTTTTGTTCACAATAGGAAAAATTGGTCTAGAGCGAAGTGTGCCGTGTGTACACAAAAGGTTGTTGTAGCGAATGAGAGGAAGGGACAGATGATGCGCCGGTTCGTTACACCCAAAGCAAACATGTGGCGCAATGATTTTGTGTGTTTTTTTTTGCTTTAAAGTTTAACGCTATCATGTTGCTTCGGTTCCTTCCGGTTTCGGCGACTTCCTAGAGTCATTTATTCATTCATAAGAAAATATCTGCAGTTTGTGAAAATTTACAGCTTAAAAGTTAATCGTCCGCAATGGATATTTGTTTTTTTTTCGTTTCTCGTTGGTCATTTACTCGATGCTATAGCTGATGTTTCTCGTGCACACATTATATTACCACGTTCGTACTGCTGTTACCAATCATCAAGGTGCTCTCACACAACCCGTACGCTCGATCTCGATCGTTCACAAATTTCGTTCGTCTTGACGGTTAGTAACCATATTCTTCCGTACCGACGGTGAAGTAGTTCATTGTAGAAGACAGATCATTACACTGTATAGTTCCTTACAAAGGTTTTTTTTTAAATTGTATATAGATTTCTACAACCCTCTTTTGCTTACTTCCCACATCGATGGTCTATCAAATACGTTCCCTATAATTGATTGATACGTGTCCCAATCGATGGTTTACTTGTTCGTTACCGAAAGCTAGCTGTAATGGTTCACACTTTTTTTTAAAACTACCCCACATCCTTATGTTTCGAGGCATTTATGTATGTTAGCCACTTCCCCATTCAATCCCATCAGCAGCTCAGAAAGAAAGCTTCAGGAAATCGGTTGCATAAAGTTGTGTCGTTAGCCCTTCTCGCCTAAGATTACATGTTTTTTGGTACTACGTTTTTCCCGTAGTTGTACGTTATATCGTTAAAAATACATTTTTCCCTAGTAGTGTCATTAGCGGTAGGTTAATATTTAGTTTTACGGGTACGGAATACCTGTACCGATCACCCGAAAAGTACACTGATTTACGAGAGACACAGCGTGTCACACTACTTTGTAGCAAAGATTGAATTGATCGACATCTATATTTGTTGACTTTGAGTGAACGTCAATGGTAAATGCATTGTTGAAGGATGTCCTTAGCAGGATTCTAATGGCTCTATATACGCTTCACCGGTACGCTCTACAGAGGTGGTATATACATCTAAACTACGACCAGCATTCTACGGTACACAAGTATGCTTTGTAAGGATTTGTTTTAGAAGGCAATGGTTGGCTATATAAAACACAAAGGAACACGATGCGAACGATGAGTAATTTAAAATGCTGCATAAAGTCTTACAATAGTTTTGCCAGTTGTTTGGTGCAATCTAACATGTATAAGGATAATATAAACTCTACCATGCGTAAATGTTGCGATCTATCATACCATCACTATCCATTTTTTTGTGTGTTTTACTAGCCTGATGCTCTGCATCAATGTTTGGTTTCCTGCGTATGTTTGTGTTTATGGTTTTTTTTTGAGCTCGAGATGCCTTTGTTAAGCTTGTTCAGCTGGTCCGAAGGCCCTTTTTTGTGTGGGGAATTAGGAACAACGTTCCATCTTCTTTAAACTATCGTTACCCAATAGTTACACCTTTTCAGGAGACGCCCTTAGTCTGTTATGACGACCATTTTACTTCCATTCCGGGGTTCACATGTTGCACTTTCACTTTTCTTCACAGTTTGCATTTTAACCAACAACACGAGCCTTCTGCTTGCGTAGAAAATCCATCGANCAACGTTCCATCTTTTTTAAACTATCGTTACCCAATAGTTACACCTTTTCAGGAGACGCCCTTAGTCTGTTATGACGACCATTTTACTTCCATTCCGGGGTTCACATGTTGCACTTTCACTTTTCTTCACAGTTTGCATTTTAACCAACAACACGAGCCTTCTGCTTGCGTAGAAAATCCATCGAATTTTTGTCATTAACGCGTCCTTCAAGAATTTGCAATATTGGATGATCTAAAATGGTACAAAATACAGTAGTAAATGAGTACGGAGCTACCCCTGCAAGTGCGTAAACTTACTTTTATCTTTCATTTCAAGCAGCGGTAGATCAATCTGTGCCAAACCGTTAAAGTTGTCGATGTTAAAATTAGTGGCCACACCCGGGATGTTGTTCAGTGCAAGGAATGCTTCGCCCGCGAAATCGTTCGCCGTTAGTACATCGTGATCCATCACAGTGAATACGATCATGGCCGATTCTACCTGGCACTGTTCTTGGGTGACGGAAAACTCGAAACACTCATCAAATACCGGGTTGAGCGTTTTCTGTGAAAGAAGAGGATTAAAGAATGATACAAATGTTATTACATACGGTTAAAATCAATTCGTTGTACAACGTGTACTAAAACGTGTACTTTTAGTGATCAATATTGTCGATCGTAAAATTTACACGATCGGTTTATGATAAAACTCAAACAAAATTATCAAATTATTTTTTAAGCCTTTCTGGCAACACTGGCCGGTAGCTGTCAGCTGTTAATATAAACAAACAATGCTCTCTCGTAAGCAGCTGATCTTGCACTCGAGTGTGTTTAATTTTTAAAACGATGGATTTCGCTCTAAAGTTCCGCTTATCACAGCAAGAATCGTGGCAATTAATTGGTACATATATGTTTCAGTTCTTCGTACCTTATGCACATTCGTCTGCTGTTCGGAACAGTGCGAAAACACCCTCCGGGGCAACAGTTCGATGATCACGAACGGATCGCTGAAACCATTTGGATCGAGAGGGATCACATCCTTGGCGTGTAGAATTTCCACACACAGTGAATCGTGGTTAAGGTACGCCTTTACCGACAGTGATCCGAGCGAGGTTTGACCGATCGTGTTGAGCTGCTCCTGTAGTCGCTGCATGTAGAACAGATCGATCAGATGATCCGTGTCGGTTTTGTGGTACTGCAAGCGCTGTTCCACCCGCCAGAAGGTGTCACTGTGCAAAATCTCCGGCGGCAAACCAAGACCCTCGGCGTTGAAGAATTCGCCCAGTAGCTGAAGCGCCCCGTACATGCGATCGTGGAAATTGGTTGGTTTTTCACCTTCACCGCCCGCATCCATCTGTTTGGCGAATTCCGTCAGCACGCTGTTCCAGATGAGCGTCATGGCACGGTAAAAGTTTTGCGAGAGTAGCGTTACATTGAGCGTCGCCAGATGGGAATCGAGATACTCCAGCAGAGGCATTACCGCTTGATTGGCCGGTAACGAATCCGGCGACCATGCGAGATGGAACACCGATTTCTGGAGCGGACCCTGCATTGAGGCGGTTAGTTTGGTGAGCACTCGGTCTGCCTTGGCCTCCAGCTGGGCGATCGTATTATCCAGCAAGGTTTCAGCGTTCTCTGGCAGCTGATGCGTTTCTGGATGGAATTCCGCAAGTCCACGCCTCACATACTCCAGATTGTTGACGATCACGCACAGTTCGTCCGTTGAGCGGGGTTGCTGTTGGGCTTGCTTGTCGTAATATCCCGTCCCACCATCGGCAAGTCCTTGGTGAATCAGGTCCGAGTAAACGTTCGCCGTCGTGCAGACCAGATCAATGATGAGCGTTTCGTAATGCGCCCCGGAACTATGGTCGGGCCAGGCAAGATTTTTCCAAAACTCGCGTATCTGATAAAAGCAGGATGCCGTATCGATGGACGATGTGCTGTGCCTTACGATGCGTTCCCCTTCGCACACTTGATCGACGCTAACGGCCGCCTTGATGCGTTGAATTGCCTTCGTTTTACTGACGGAAATCCATCGCTGTACGGCGGGTTCGAACCACTCGTGGAAATTCTGCAACCCAAGCGGTTTCTCCGGTGGTTGTGGCGTTACGGAGAGATGAGATTTCATGTTGTGAAACTCCTGCAGCGCAAAGTAGATCTCAAACGGTGCGGTATCGGGTTCCCGATCGTGGTCCAGAATCGTCCAGTGATTAACTATCGTACCGGGCAGCTGACCACACTCGATCCGGTTAGTTACTTCCTCACCGAGCTAAAAAGAATAAGTATATAGGAAATGGTTACAAATCTCCTCAACAATCTCAAATCGATATCACTAACCAATGAATCAAACTGTTTGTAAACAATGCTAAAATACTGTATGCCGTTGGTCGAATCGAAAAGTCCATGGTAGTAGGTAATGCCCAGCTGCAGGTCCGCTATCAGAATCGTCGTGTAATGTACCAACGGATTGGGTGATCGCTGCGATTCACGTAGCTGCGCCTGTGACCAAGTGATGGAGCCCTTCCGCAGTGCACCAACGATCTCGCCCCGTACACCTTTGCTGAATGGGCTTACTTGCCGGAAGGCTCGCATCGAACCGAGCAGCCCGAGGCAGCGGAGCAGATACTCTAACCGGACCAGCGATGGCGGATGTAGTGCTGGGAAAATTTCCCGATGTCGTCGCATCTGGCAGAGCGATCGTTCGACGAAACCGTTCAACGAATCGGCCAACCATTGCTCCAGTTCCCGCGTCAAGGGTTCGTTGTTGTAGTTGTTGATCCACAGCTTGTCCACCTCGATCAGTTGCCGGTGGACGAACTTTGTGTCTAGTGGCTTTTTGCGATTGATTCTTATGATAGCTACCAATCTGTGTGCCGTACGAGATGGAGAAATTGAACAAAAAATATTTAGAAATTGGAAAATTCTCTTTGTGTGAGAAAGGATTTTAGTTCTTGACGACGCGATTTGACTAACGAAGATAAGTAAAGTTTTACAGAAAAGAACCAGCAGACGAATTATCTTACTTTGCTAAAGAAATTTGTAGATCCGATAGATCACTTTGCACAGCCATCTGGTGAAGGATGGTTAGCGACGGTCCGGCCAGCTCGCCAGTCCACTTCCAGGCCGGATCGAAGGCGTTCAGCTCGTGCATCATGAAGATTGTCTGCAGTCGTTCGAACTTTTTTACCTCGAGCGTGTTGTCCTCCTCGGACGTGCCGCGGTCCTCCCGCGTCGATAGCCACATCTTCAGCCGTATGCGGCCCTGCACGGAGCTGCGTGAGCTGCGTGCCTCCAGCTTGAACCAACCCTCCAAGCCAGTTGAAGGAATATCCTGTCGGTAGGAGAGAGAAGTGAAAGCCACATTCTAGTTGGGTTCTATCTGTTGGTGCAATCCACCAAAGGAGTAACACTTACACAGACTGGAATATTGATAGAACCGAGGAAATCGTCCTGCGAGCCTTGACGGGCCGACTGGCACACCTGTTTGAAAAATCTACCTAAACCCCTAACACCCCTCACTTCGTTCAGTCGCGATACAGCGTCTAGCACGCTGCTCTCGTCGTCGTGGTCCCAAATGTCCAGATGTAGCTGATCCGAATGTATATCGTCGATATCACTGACATTACCGAGGGGGACAGAACGGTTAGTGACGCTTATCTTCTACTCCTGCCCCTTGTATTATACTTACAATTTAAACTTTTCATTCCACTTCGGGCACAGTGTGTGCGGTTTGACGGAGGTCGCACGGATGAATTTAGCCGGAACCGGTCCGACCGAGTCCCGCTGTTGGCGGCCATCTTTGCGCTTGAAGCTTAACCGAAAGCTGTGATGTTTGCGCAGTTTCCCATGCTCGGGCGAATCGAGACTGTCCATGCCGGTGTCGGAAAGGGTGCGCGGTGTCATCGGTGGTTGGGGCGACGGAGGCGGTGGTGTACCGGAGGGTTGTATGCCGAGCATACAATAGGGATCACTGAAACCTGTAGGAACAATAACGGGAGCAAAAGAGAAGGGAAAAAAAAGAAACATAAGAACCAGATGGTGGGATGATTTATAAATGTTCAATAATTCGGTATGTTTTTGAAGGCAAAAAAACACGACGAGCGTGATGAAGAACCATTAATTTATCGCTAGTCGGCACAGAACGTTAATAAGTATGGAAATTCACTACCTTCCGTACTTGGTAACAGATGTAACGTTAGGAAAGGAAAGTTAACCGATGGTACACCAACAGTTGCCGGTTCCGTAACTGCGCAATCCATTTATCACTATTCTTTACGGGAGGCCGTACGGACGCCCACCCTGCGCCTGGACCACAAAATCTCCAAACTTCTTACGGGACAAAATCCTTTGCCGTTTTGGGGTTTTGCTAAACAGCAAATGTGTTGTCTTGCTTTCTTTTAAGTGCGTGACGTTTCAATTACGTAGATGACGATCGGTTCGGTGTCACCAGTAAAGCCGGCTTCTTGAAAAGCCGAAAAAAAAGCGCCAGAGCGTTGTTTGAGATGAGAATATGCAAATTTGTATTTTCATCACATAAACAATAGCGACCGTCTCTATCCGCTTCTTACAAAAGCAGGTCTTGTGTTTCTTTGTTGTTGTTGAACGGTGACATTGGACAGACGTT